>OX421978.1:60261432-60861432 GCA_949128135.1 Parasteatoda lunata | reverse complement strand
AGCATATACCAGGAAACGTTTTCGTCAAAAACAAAGAAAGTTTTTAGATATTTAAGTATCCATTTTTTACTGCGTGCGTCAAAAATAAAAATAAAAAGTCAGTGTGTCTCAAAAGAAAAAGACAAACATTTCTTATCGAATTTATTTCAAACATAATATTTATATATACGAGTTGAAATATAATCACAGGTAAAATACTAATTATAGACAACCATATATCTATCAGAGCTACATATTTTCATCAAAGTTCCATGTATAAAAATAAGAAAACTCATTTATCCAGTATTCAGCTATGACTTTTGATGATTATTGAAAAATCATCACTGCCAATAAATGGAAATTGATTGGACGCTCTCCGTTTTTTTTTTATCAGTTTAATACACTGAATCATCCAGTCCTTTAAATCTCAAAAAGAGTTAAATAGATTAATTGTATAGTAAAAACTTCTACTTTTCTAAAGATCCTAGATAATATTAAACTATATTAATTGGATTGATTACATTATTTTATTTTTTTAAATTAAGATAATTTCAATTCAGATTACATTTGGATTTTCTAATTATTAAAAATAAATGAAGAATAATTTTTAAATAATTAAAATGGACACTTATGAATATACTTTACAACATCAATAAAGTATGAATCTAGATATAAAAGTATTTAAAAAATTCCGTAAAAAAGCATGTTAATATTTTAACTATTTATGCATTAATCATACAATACATGAGATTTAATGTAATATTTTTATTAAATTTAATGCATTAACAAGTCGCAAATTGTTTACAATAATTCGTAAATTTTTTATTAAATACGGTGAAATTAATTGGAAAATTACTTAAAGAATTTCCACCTACGTTTTTGTTGCATTTAAAAGAATAAATGAAATAGCAAAATTTAACGATATACGATCTGGAGAGCACGATATGAGCCCTTGATACTTATCTTGTTTGTAACTATCGCGATGGTAACGAAGTTATTCATTATTTTAGATGAAGATTGTGCTTTCGTATTGTGCTATTTGCTTGACAGCAACAGCACAAAATGCCAAAAAACCAAGCGATCAAAATATTGCGATATTTTTAAAAAATCACAATGACTAAACTATTACTGCTATGACTAATACAGCAATTAAATTCAAACAAATGAATTAATAAAAATTAACTAATTGAACGAAAAGCTACTTTCCTGTCATAGTTAATAAGTTAGGATAAAAATATTTGAAACAACATAATTTTTATATATATATATATATATATATATATATATATATATATATATATATATATATATACACCCTTGTGCAAATTAATTGAAACAAACTCAATAAATTCAGAAAACTAAGAAAAAATGCTATTTTATTTAAATTTATACAAACTCAAAAATTTTTAGTACATAATATGACCTCCACGACACTTTATTAACATTTGGACACGATTCTTCATGGATTCCACTAATTTTTTACAGTCATTTATAATATTTGTGTCCTTGTACCACACATGAATTAACGCCGTGATTAGCTTCTCCATAGTTGTACAGTCCATATTTAATAGGCGATTCTTGCATATGGCCCAGAGATTCTCAATTGGGTTGATATCCGGAGAGTTCCCTGGCCATTCCAATGTCTCAATTTGATTCTCAAACATGAATTTCTTGACAATTTTGGACGTATGGCAAGGAGCTAAATCTTGTTGAAAAATCCCTGTTCCATCAGGGTATCGTTTCTTTAACTCTGGAACAACTTTTTTACCCAGAATAGTAATGTACTGCTCAGAACGCATCATACCGTCAATAGGCTGCAAAGGTCCAACCCCATTGTAACCGAAACAACCCCAAAACATCTTCTTTTGCGGGTGTATATAACACGAAAAAAAAAGTTTGTTTCAATTAATTTGCACAAGGGTGTATATATATATATATTTTGTATTAAAAAAAATCTTCTTATCAATAGACTAGTTTTAAAAAATAATAATAAGCTTGATTATTAATATACATGGATGATTTCTGTAGTCATGGCATTTATCATGAATTTTCAGAATCTTTTTAATACTGATATCATATTTATATTATACTCTAGAATTCAAAAATTAACAAATTCAGAATTGGGAAGATTGGAGAAAAGAGGAAATATTGTTGAACATGGAGAATGTGGGAGTGTTTCTGAGAACTGTCTTTCAACTTTTTTTTGTTTCCACCTTAAATCAATTAAGTTATGATGCTTTTAGTCCCTTCTTTCTTGGTTCTTTAGATTTTAATAGTGATTTTATAATGAGTTTTACACAGAGTTTCCCCCTTGCACTTTTCCTATTTTGAATTCTAATGTATACATATTTTTGATTTTATTAGCATTTTTTACTATAAAATATATTGATTTGATTCCCCCCTATGTGCAATTTTACATCATTTTTGGCAATGATTTTAAAGATAAACTGTGAGCATGGTACAAAGCACCCTATATTTTAGTAATAGCTGAAATTCTAAATGAATCATGAAATTATCTTTTCCTTAAGCCTCAAATGTTAGAAAATTTTAACGAGTTTCATAAAAATAGTTTTTAAGAAATACACTCTCAACAGATCTTAATTTGTTCAGTTAAAAAAAAACGCCCTTGAAGTCCCAAAAATGGGTTAAAAATACATGTTAACTTCATAACATATACCAAATATATAACTCAAAATTAATTTGTGTGATGTAATTGGGTGTGGTACAAAACAGGTTGAAAAGGGAAATGCTTTCTCACGTCCATTGCTCAGCTTAGCAATTAAAAGGGGAAATATTTTGAAGTGATGGGGAATCAGCCAACCTATAGTTCAATTGCAATTTCTTTAGTAAAGCAATTTTCGATGAAAATTTCCTTAAGCTGTGAATTCTGTGACAATATATACTCTTAAAGCAAAATCTGTGATATTATTTTCTCTGAACAGTGAACTCTGCGATAATGGTTTCCTTGAACACGGGAGAACACCAATCGGCTTCATAAGATGCTACAAACTTTGAAATATACCCACATATTTGATCTTTATCATATCACTTGTTTGTTTATTTGTAAATTTTGTCATAAAATCTTTATTTTAGAGGAAGTTCTAAATTCTGCTACTTGACAAATTACAGCATGATAAAAAGCATAAGCATGTTAGCGATGTTATAGTCAAAAAATTTTAAAAGTTTAAGTAAAGGTCATATTCGAATTTTGCTTCATTAGTAACCGAAACAATATATTTTTTCATTAGTAACATAAATGAGTTGGAACAAGCGAATAATAACCATTTTTTTTAACTTGAATACTGGGATAAACATTTACTAGAAATGCAACAATAAAGAAAAATATTTAACTGTAAAAATTACATAAATTATTCTTAAATGAGAAAAAAATAACATGGTAGTTAAGTCAAATTTACGACATATGAACTATTTTTTCACATTCAAATTAAATAAATAAATCGAAATTGTTAATTTTTTAAAAATCTTGATTTATATTGTCAAAAAATTAAAAATTTAATTATTTTTGATTAAATGTTCATGTTACAATCTAAGAAAAACCTAATAAAATGGAACTAAGTTTGTTTTATACGTTAATTAGTTTATTAATTCTTTCGGAATATCTTTGTAATGGTATGTCAAACATTCTTTTTACATTATATCTAGAATATATTAATTTTTTAATATTACTCTAACTTTATTTGTATATTTAAAGGTAGTTTTGAGTTACATTAGAATAAATTTCTTTAAAAAATATATTTATTTAGACTATTAATTTTATCTACTCTACAGATTTTGCATAATTTTTGCAAACTTTAATCTTCCAGTATTAGCCAAGGATAATTTATAGTTTATCTCATTATCATGTTATGTTGTTTATCTACTATTTGAAACTCAACGCATTAAATAATTTTAAACTATTTACGCAGTCTTATTTAAATGTTAAGCTACTAACTAATCAGAAATATCGAAATTTTTTTTATTATAACTCTAAAATTATCAACGCCTTATATTATGACAAAATAAATGCCGAAACATTTTTTATACCAAGTATATATATATGATATATATATATATGTAAATGCATTTTGCAATGCTATTTTTAAATGTTTACAGTTTAAATGTTTCTTAATGTTTTACTTGTTAGATTAATTTATCAATCTACTTTCTTTTATTAAACTAGAGTTAGCCCAGCCCTATTTCACTGATTTTTTATGTCTATCACATAAATTTTTTTTTTATACTAGGTTGAGTTATACTTTTTTGCAAACAATTTTAAGGTAATCAAATTTTTTATACATCTATTTTTATTGATCTTTGGTAAATTGCTAATGGTTTATCATAAAAAATAATAGTTTCTTCACACGATATATAATGAATAAGTATTTCTCAATCAAATTTCGTATGTTTATATAGAATGTATTTCTGCCTTCTTATTGCATAATACCATGCATATAACTCTACGGAGTAATGCAATAAAATATTTAAACAATTTATTTATAAATAATGAGTAAATTTAAATAATAAATATCAAGATTCGTGAATAACGAAGAATTGCTTAAGTAAAATAGGTTTCAAAGTATAATATAGAGACAAATAGAAAAAAAAATTAAATCCTATTCAAAAATTTTTAGTTAACATATCTTAAAATTCTAAACAAAGCTTTCTGTCTTTATTCCCATTTTCATAGTTTCTCGGAGGATAACTATTTACCAATATCCAATATGGGATATTCTAAGCATATTCTTCCTTTTCAATTTAATAATATACAGAGAGTAAAGAAAACGAATGGCCACAACTGACAGAGATTATAAAATACGCCAACTGTCACCGTACAATGGGGATCGGAGGTCAAAAGGAAGACTGCACTGTGAAAAATAAACTCTGTAACAATCATATTCCAATATTGGCTTTAAATTGGAGGAGGATGGTACTATATAAACGTTTCACGTTATATAAGGTACCATGTAAATGTGTAATCTTGCAAAATATACTAAAAAAAAATTTCACTATGCGAATGGTAATATAAACACGTCACGACATGCATAGTGGGGTATGAAAGTGTTTCCCCATTCGGAATGTACTATGTAAACATGTTACCATGCGAAGGATACTATGTAAACGTGTCTTGCCATGCGTTACTGTGTAAACATTTCACCATTCGAAAGGTACTATGAAAGCGTTTCACCTTGCAGGGGGTACTATGTAAACTTTCACAGATTATTCACGTCTAAAACTATGACGTTAAGTCATATGACATCCTTTTTTTATTCTATGTATATTGAGTAATCTAGGCTTTTTTTGACATCGCTTGAAAAGTAATATTTAGGCTTAAAAGATCATGACATCAGGGGAAGCCAAAAGAAGGACCAAACATAGCCAATGCTTCTCTTTATAAAAGTAGCTTCTGAAAAAATATTAAGATCTTTAAGTTATGCTCTGTTGTTAACGTCACTCTAGAGTTACACTTATGGGTTAATGGAGACGGATTGGGATTCGACTTCAACACCTTAAAGATCATGTTAGCTCGGGGCTGAATTCGTACGTGACTTGTAAAACGTTAAAAGTGTTATAATTTTTTTTTTCCTGAAGAAACCAGGAGCTCCTTAGAATTCGATTTCAATTTTCATTTAAAATCACATCCTTTGACTTCAGATCTAGATAAACTTATTAAGATAATGACTGCAATTTACCTCCTTAGATGAAATTTTTCATCTGAATATTGCTGCTATGCTTTATTTGTTACGATCTCCCAGTCTTTCTTGCTCGCTAAGAATTCTCGCGTTAGCGTGAAAATGGTTCTTTATTGGGTCAATAATGATCTGAAACTATTTCTAACGCATCTGTACATCATAATTTAGATCAGAAAACAGATGGTAAAAGCAATGACCCGGCCTACTCACCCCGCTCTACAACCGTATTATAGAAATAAAACATTAAACCGATCTTTGATTTAACTTCCCCACATTGTACGGTGATTGTTTTTTTCCCTTTCACAATTATGGTCATTAGTTTTGCTATACCCTGCATTGGTTGGTATTCATTGTTATTTCAAAAGTTGTATGTTGTAACTTATAATTAAAGAGTACTTAGTCACTGGAAGTATTAATACCATTTGTCGAAGCATCATCGTTAAGAATAACACTCCGTTTTCAAAAGAGTCAGTGGATCCATCAGATAATAGTTTATACATCAGAGCCTGTCCCCCTGCCGTACCTATAGTACGTGGAGCCCTCGGGATCCTTTACTAAGGGCTGCACCAGGGGGGCCTCATGTCAGGAGGCAAATCCTTTAGAGGGGCTGGAAGAAGAGAATCCGGGCATGGGCATAAAAGGTAGACCATTTTCTTGGTGCGGCGTTGAATTACCAGCATTATCTTCATCACGCTTCATAGGTTTCGTAGAACCTCCGCAGAAAATTGCGAACTTGAATTCTCGGCAAAGTTGTGCACAAATTGACTCCTGAAATGCAAATATTTCAATCGTTACTGATTTATTAAAATATAGAACTAGGAAACAGTCAAATGAAGACACTGATACCAAATGTTTGATAAAGTATTATTTGAATTTTCACTAGTTAGTAGAATTAATTACCAACTATAAACTCATATCTACGCTAATTCCACTGTAATTTGACGATGTGGAAAATATTAATGTATTAACTTTTATCCGAAATGATTCTAAAATATTTCCCCTGCTATTTTTGATTTAGTCGAAATAAAGTCAAGGCAAAACCTGAGTCACCAAATGAGAAGATTAGGTTTGAAATCATAAAACAATATAATTTTAATTATTTTTTTTCGAGAAAAAACTGCTTGAATAAATAAAATTTTTAAAGGTTTTGTCCCATTTAAAAATATAAGGTTATAATTTTTTTTTTATTATTATTATTTTTAAGCGTTTTAATAGCTCTAAAATTTGTAAATGTGGATTTTGTTTGGATGGATAAATATCGTGCATAAGTAATTTTTGAATATTTGTCTCGTCACTAAAGTGGAAAAAAAAGTGAATAAAGCGCAAATAAAGTGTAGAAATGGGCATAACTATAGTTTCGCTTCTCTAAACAAGAACATCCCTCATTGTCTAAACACCATTTGATGTTTAGATCTAATAAGATATGATCGATAAATAAAGATAATTAGCTATTTTCCCTCTTGAGATTTGTGCAGTATCTTTTGATGACTTCAGAAAATACTTAAAAATTGCCAATGAAAGGTATTGTTGAATTTTTTTTTTGGGGGGGGGGGATAATTGTAAAAGTTAGCGCGGGGTTATGAAGAGAGGCCAACACTAGGGAGTTATTTTTTTAGTGACTTGTAAGAAATGATTGTTCAATTGATAATTTTTATTGTGTTTACTTCTAGTTACAAATGCAGAATTTATAAGTTTGGTTAATTTAAGCGCAGAAGTTCAAGTATACGTTCTTACAGTGGGTAACATTTAAAAAATTCCTTACCACTTTTCCACCAATAGAATGATCCTGAAATTTAATTAATATTAAGTATTTAGCTAAATGAATTTCATTTTATTAATCACTCACACTTCCAAAAATATTATGACTAAATAATGACTCGGTATAAGTGTTAATTATATGACACGAACGACTTCTGAAAAATTAGTGCAATGCTAAGAATAAAGAAATTATGTTATAATAATTCTTTATCTTTTTGAAAAAAAGGATTTGTTCCTAAAATAAGAACATCGAAACCAAATAGTAAATCAAACGATATCTCGCTTTAAATTATTGTAAAGAATTTAAAATTCTCCTAAATGTACTTCTCAATATCTCATATACCATCTCATCTTGTGTAATATCACACAAGAGGAGATGATATATATTTGATTATATTTTAATTTTAATGCTGTATTAATTTCTAAAATACAACAATAGAAATCTTAGATCGTATGAAATTAGTTATTTGAAGAGAGTAAGAAAATTCAGACGTTTGTCTTACCCTTTCTTCACTGACCACTTTTCTGGCTTTCCAAATAAACTCGAACACAACTATGATGCATCCAACGGAGACTCCGCATATAAGAACCAAAAAGACGCCACCAACGTTCGCCAGCCCCAATTCCGAAGCTGAGCTCGAGCCAGTGGTGTCATCTTTGGCACACTTTTGGGTAAGCCTCTTCCTTTTCCACCAACGTTCTTTGAGGACATGCAGCTGACCTCCTTCCTGAAGTTTCAGGATAGCTGAAGACAAGTGAGTCCGATATGGAGATCCTAATAAATATAAATTTTATAACTTTACTCGTTTAATCAGCATCAAGAAATTATTACTTAATTCATATCTTTAATGTTGCTTTTAATTCGATCAAAAAAAAGTAATATTTTTGAAAAAAAAAATATTTTGCACAGATATTTAAATTTTTGATTACAAATTTATTTTTGCAAGATCTTTTGTTGTTCCAACTGTTTGTTACACACCTTGCATTCGTAAAATCTACTTTATCAAACTAGACTTACGATATTCTCTGTAATAAATTTACTTTGTCAAATTATAAACTGTTCAAACTGTGCTGTTTAGTTTCCTATAGAATAAGTTTTATCTTCATTTTTCTTCTTATTTCTATATCTTACCGCTGTACTGCATCTGGATTACTTTAACAATTTTAAGTATGTGAAAAAATATTAAATAAATAACCAAAGCAAACGCTATTTTAAATAGCTTTAATTATTGTAACATGGAACATTTTTATTTTAATAATTATATCGTATCAGACAAGTTCTATAAAATTTTGGATCAAACTACGATAAAAAGGACGGGCACTCGGAATGTCGGTAGTTTTTGCTACGATACAAAAAATCTGATATATTGTAATTTGCACAATTATATTTACAGTAAAAACACTGAATCACTCTTAATTAAATTAATATAGTGCTGTAAAAATTACGGTATAATATTTTGGAAGATGGATTTGAGAAAAAAATGTTATTATGGATGAGGCATCCAAAATGGTAATGTAATTAGGGTAATTTAGCTACAAATTTTGGCTAAAAATTTAGCTACAATAAATGTCCAAAGAATAAAAAAAACAAACAACAAAAACAACAATTTAAATCAAAGTATCAAATATTTACATAGCCCGTGGATAGAACATACTTTAAAGTGTGTATTGTGCTATTTCTTTTATCATTTAGAAAATGATTTAAATGTTTACTCACCATGGGGCGTTGCAATCCCATAACCTTTGGAATCAAGTAGACCTCCCACCTGTGTTAGTTCACAGTTCCTTTCGATGATATATTCGATGGTAGTGGACTCCATGAGAAAAGCATAGTTACCTTTCTTTACTCTTTCCACACCTTTCTGATTGTTATCACTAAATACCGATGGTCGTTGCGATTCCATGAAAGACCACATGCGTTTATAAGTGGGAAATTCGGACTCCTAAAAAACATAAAATAAAACACAGTTAGAAAGCCTCTGGTGAGATAAGAATGATATGTTATTATATGTGTCATCATTTTTATGGTATGTCAATTGTACTAACAAATAGCTACACTTAAATAAACTAGCAAAAATAAAATAAAAACAATGGCAAAACAGAATTGACCGATGTCATTGGCCTTAAAAGCTCCGTGGCCCTGCCAATAAAACGCAGTTTCAGCGCCGTTTTATTGCATTGAAGGGCTCAGTAATCATTTTGATGCGGTTCTTCCATGGTGATGTCATTTGAGAAAAATTTCTGCACGTAATTATCAATGTAACATTTATTTCACAACTACGAATCAGAAAAGAACTGCTCCTCAAAAAATGCCAATAATGTGAGTATCTAAAATATTTTTGATTGTTTGAATCTCTTGAAAAAATTCACAGCATAATCTAGAATTAAACTTTGTAAGCATAGATATAAACCCAACTGATATGAATAAAAACTCATTTCATGTTTTTAGTAATTATTAAAAATTTATTCCTTTTCGGCCATGCTCTGTTTTTTTATGTTATGTGGGTATAAACAGAGTACGAAGAAGGTTTGCTGCCCATTTTATCTTATAATACCTTTTTTTATTACTGTGGTTCGTATAAAGGAATAATTTCAATACTTCTCTATAATAAAAGCACAAAAAAATACATATTCTAGTGTTTGCTCATTTCGCGTTTTTTTTTTTCAAGAACATTTTTAATAATTTTAGCCAGTAGGATCAGAGCCTGTTACATAACAAAATATAGTCGGAATTTCAGCCGAACATCCATTTTCATCGTAGCTTCATCTATTTCGTTTTTTATGCATTCCATCCACGTACTTTTCAATAACTTACCGCATACCATTTCCGCATAAAATAGATTTTTTTTTAAACTCTTAAAAGCATGTCTGAGCGTTAGCTTTCTATTTCAGATCACGGTCAAAAACACAAAATATAGAAAAAATTTTGAATAAGGAAAGAGAAAAATAGTGTCATATTATTTAAAATATTACAAAAGATTTCGAAAAGTATTTTTGTGAAAGATTTTCTACCAACTTAATTTACATATTCTATTATTTTAGGATACACGGGATCATTTTTATAGCTATGCAAAACGATAAAAAATCAATTAAACCTGTGTAATTTTTTTATCATCCGTTAATTGGATTAGGCCTTTCCTCGCAACCAATTTGTGTAAAGAAATTAGTAATACATATACCTTTAAGTGTTTTAATTTCATGCTGTTATATATTTGTAATTAATATACTGTGCCAATTACTAATGATTTCTTAAAACAATATTGTATACGTGCGTTTTATCTAAAAAAAAAATGTTTCTAGTCTCTGAAATTTAATGTGGGCCCTTAAATAAAAATGTATTTGTGATTTAAAGGGCATTGGGTGACATCTTCAATAATTTAAATCAGTTGGTTATTCGTACGCTAATAAAGCCTGACAATTGATTGTAACAAAATAGACTCAAAAGTTGAAATATCTAGAGACGTCTTGATATCAAATACCGGGAAAACCAAAAGATTGTGTGGTGTTTTCTCGAATTATTAAACAAAAAAATTAATTTTGTTAAAGATTTTCAAATAACTCAAATTACTGATATATTTATAAAAAATATGAATCATATTTTATAAAAATATAGTATTACTAGGGGGCTGAACCCCCTGTTCGCTGCCGCTCACCAACCCCGATGATTGCTTCGTAATAATTGTCTTTTCTTGGCAGAAAACAGTTTTTCTACATAAGTTAAAATTATTCACTTAACATATATGTACTAAAAGGAATTCTGTTTGCTTACTCTTGTGCCTCTACTTCCCACGTCCAAATATTACTATTTATTGGTATTATATACATTTGGATCTCTCGTTAAACGAAGTGATTTTTCGAAGTAATCATTTCTTTAAAATAGCATTTATATTCTTATAACATTATATTGTTCTAACAAATTTGATGAGCTCACAACCATAATTTAATATTCTCGCTAATGATAGCAGTACTGGAAAATAAGTTTAAAATGGGGATACAAAAATATTTAAAGAAAAACAATACCTTTACGACTATTGTTAATTTTATGCTGATGACAACCAAAACAATATGGAAATGAATAAGGGAAAACTGGATCCTACCACGTGATTTTCCGGCCAATAAAAATGCACCGACAACAATGCAAAACGGTGTCAGACCATTATGATTTTATATTATATAGAGATATGTATAAAAATATAACAAATTTTGTTTTTTTTCCTCCATAAAATTAATTATAAATATCAGCTTTTTCTAAAAAAATTACCACTATCGATAGGTCAATGAACTCTACCAAGGTCGGCAGCTGATAGGCAGCAACGTCGGTGACGGCAATTTGCTGATAAAACACTAAAAACAGGTGGGGAATTGCTTCTTTGTGTTTTCTGATCAGCAGTTGCAGGACTCAAATGGGATGATCGGCTGACAGCCTGTACGGCCAACAGGGCCGTCTTTAAACTATTTGAGGCCCTGGGCACATTAGGATCATGGGGCCCCTATGACCTTGAGAAAACACTATTTAGTTACAATAGATAAAGAAAGACAAACAAGGTTCTAAATTTATTTTTATTTAGTTACTAGCTATAAAAAAATAGGAAATATAAAAAATAATCTACAAAAGTAACTCGCTTAACTTAAAATCCTTAGATTAATTCTATGTTGATTGCAAAGGTACCCTTCTAGATTTAAGATGAGCAAAATCGTTAATCACTTCTTCAAAATCTATGGTATTGAGAATATCACATTCTATGGACATCAGCGACAAACTATTTAATCTCTCTTGAAGCATTGTACTTCTTAATTCATTTTTTATTCGTTTCAATTTGGAGAAGGAGCGTTCTCCGCTGCAGTTAGTTACCATCATGCTTAAAAATATTCTCAATGCAATTTCTACGTTAGGAAATGTGTCTTCAATTTTGTTTTGCTTTAATAGATTATATACTTCCTGTACACTGTTAGATGCTTCATTTTCACTCTGAACATTTATTAAGTATTCTTTTAAATGTTGACATTCTATTTCTAACTCTTTTTCATTTACATCTTCGTGATAGATTTGAGAAAATTCTTTGCATCCTTGTCGTATCTCTTCGGAATTCAGAGTTTTTAAGTGAAAAAATAAACTAAAACGTTGACTGACGATCTCATATGAACTTTGTCGCTGTTTTAGATGAACACTCAAGGTATCGATTATTGGGAGAAAGGTTTCTACGTTGAATCGCTCTTTTCCATTCAATTGGACTGATGGCGCAGCGCCATCAAAAAAACTCTGCCGTGAGCTTCTACGTCTTGTTCTTTGAGATAGATCCTTGTAGTCAGATTCTGGGTTATTTTCTTTGGCAGATGATTCGAAGTTATCAAATTTATCCCTGAGGTTAGTAATAAAATCATAAAGTGAAGTCAACAAATTGGTTGCAACGTCCAGTGTTATTGTTTCTTTCTGAAGATAATTACTTGTTTTGTCTATTCTTTCCAATATAGTGCTCCAGATTTCCGTCAGTATAATAAATTCTAGATTTCCCATTTTTCTAGACAGACTAAGGGCTTCGTCTCTTGTTTCTCGTGCCTGTTCAGTATCGTTTGCGATGGTGATTAAAGCTTCTAATATTCTTTTATAACCCCCATGCAAAGCACTTACTGCATCAGCTCGGGCTGACCATCTGGTTTGTGAAAGACTCTTAACAACTTTTTTTGAACCTAAATGTTCTGTTAACATATTCCATCTGTGGGTAGAGCCCGAAAAAAAGTTGTACACTTTCTGAACTATTTCAAAAAACTGTGATGCCTCCGGTACACACCCAGCAGCATGGACACCTACCAAGTTTAGTGAATGTCCTGCACATGGTATAAAGGTGGCAAATTCACATTTTTCCTTGATTCTTGTTTGTAGACCACTATACTTTCCCGACATATTTGAAGCATTGTCGTAGCTTTGTCCTCTGCAATCTTTTACGGGAATATCATGTATCTCTAAAAAATTTAAGATGGTCTCCGCTAAATACTTAGATTTATGTTCTTTAATAGGTATAAATTTCAAAAACCTTTCAACAGGAACACAGTCTTTTACGTATCGAATGATGAAAGTTAGCTGGTCAATATGAGACAGATCGGGCGTACTGTCAACGCTTATGGAAAAATATTTTGCTGATTTAATTTCATTTATAATTTTTTTTAGAACCTGTTTTCCCATTACTTCAATAAACTCATTACAGATATTTGCTGATAAATAAGAAATGTTACCCTTTCCAGGATTCCCAAATTTTTTTAAGTGATCTGCAAGAAATGGATCAAATTCACTCAATAATTCCACACAACCCAAATAATTTCCATTGTTTGGAGATCCTAGGATTTCATTGTCGCCGCGAAATGGAAGCCCTCTCGATGCCAAAAATTTTACAACAGCTACAATCCGTTTAAGTACGTTTCTCCAGTAATCCACTTCCTTTTGATGTTGAGATAATAAGTCTATATCTACTCTACCAACCGCTTTACTTCGTGCCAGATAAGTCATCATAGATTGCTTATGCGCTGGGCTATTTTCATGTGTTAAAATTATGTGATTAATATGCTTCCAATCATTACATCCATTCCGAGAGCAAAGATTAACATCAGTTGGGTTAAATAAGCAGCATGAAAAACAAAATACAGAGCATTTGGAAGGCGAATACAGCAACCATTTTCTTTCGACGCTTTCATTGTTCTTTAATTTGCGAATAAATAATGCTTTGTTGAAATATCTCGTTACTAATTTATTACCATCTTTGTATGTTCTGGATGCCTCGGAAAAGTCAGAATCTTTATTTTGAAAATATACTGGTCCCTTACGAATTAAAATTTCGCGATTTATTTCAACAAACTTTTCGCGAAAATAATCGGCGGGATCGTGCGATATTAATTCTTCTGTGTTGGAAAACTGCTGTTCAATTGACACAGTTGGGGTTGTCGGTTTTAGTGAAGTCACTGAAGTCGTTGCACTTTCGTCGTAGGAATAGTCGCTTTCTGATTCAATCTCTTTTTCAAAATTGGAACATGAAGGTTTAGAAATTCCCGCAATTTGTAATTGAGCTGAGTCATCATGTGGAACATTTATGAGTTGATTGCTACTTACAGAAGTTTCTCCAGTAGTAGTAGTAAAATATGATGTTAATTTTGGTAACTTTTCAATTACTTCTTTCTGATGTAGAGCTTTTTTCCATTTTTCAGATCCACTAGGATATGACCGTTTCGACATTTTATATTATAATTCACTATTTAATTAATTTTATAACGAAAATATTCGCTAACACAAAACAGACAAAACGACGATTTAATCAAACAATACTATTTTTTTTATCAGAGCTCGAGCACAGTCAGTAACAAACTAACAACTACAAACAAAACAAACGCCACAACATCGCAGACAAATACTTGAAGGGAATTCCCGTTCGTCAAGTCAAACGACGATCGGGAATCGGGAATTCCCCTTTTTTGTCTTTGGTATTACGAATGACGTTCGAATAGGTTTCTTTAAGACATAAACCACACCGCATCAAATAATTCTTTTTTTAATTTAATAATTTTTTTTAAAATTGTATTCTTATACTTACATATAGGTATTTAAATTAACCTAAACATACTAATATCGGAAAAACTCATTTTTGAGAGAGAGTGGAGTATTATACCCTGTTTATTTATTAGTTTGATCTTTCTTTTTGACAGATGTCAAATCTGAAATCGATATAACTTTGCAACGACGAACAATATCTTCTTATTTTAATAATATTAAAAATTGATAATAATCATAAGAATAGACACACAACATAAAAGTACCTGTTAAGGACTCAAGCATTTTCCGAAAGTCTTAAGTGGTTTTTATTGCTTCGAGGTAAAATTTAAATAGAAAAACTGAAAACAATGGTTTCTTACCTACCCAATGTTTTTATGTCTAGTGCAATAAAATTGATTGACGAATGAATTTATTTATTTTGAATAGTTTAAAACATACATACAGCCACATATTTAGCCAACACATTTTTTACACCAATAGATATTTTCTGTTTCCCATCACTGACCCATCTGTCAAAAAGTTCAAGCTATGTTGTACAAGGTATAGCTATCCGCATGCGGCAAACTAAAGCTAATATAATAAGCGTAGGTATTGTAGTAAGTCATTATCATCAGATTTTTCAAAATTAATGTTTTTCGGTAATAATGTATCGGTTATCATTTGGTAATCTGGCAGGAACTAGGGGGCCCCATTCGATCGCGGGGCCCTGGGCACGTGCCCATAGTGCCCAGTGGGGAAGAGGGGCCTGACGGCCAATTCGATTGCCCGCCAGCCATTTATTTTGTACAGGTGCCGTGACAATGCGAGTACGGGTACCTGTAATATCAGCTGACGACTTAAGGCTGATTTTCGAATGGTCCGTCGTGGTATGAAATGATTTTTTGCTAATTAATATGCTATTTTTATACTATGAGTTTGCAACTATTACTCATGACTGTTAGGTCAAGTTTAGTCTATCTAAAGCTAGCGCTGTCTACACTTATTTTAAAAATGGTGCTAAACCTCAATATGGAGAAAAACCACAGTTTTGTGAAAGTGCAAAGCGTTTGTGGTCTAATTTTTTAATATTTAAAAACTTACTCCAATGATGCATTACCTGGGCTCTCAAAAATTTGCAAATACTGAGAAGAAGACAGTGATTTTCATAAGTTTTATCTTGGTGGAAAAATTTCGCTAAATTGGTGATTTTTCAAAAAAGTTAAATGACTTTTAAAATATTTAAGTTATTTGTCCGTTTAAATTCCAGATAATTCTTCACAGCAAAGTGGTATGTATAGTTTAAAATCATCGCATTACTTTGCGTGTAAGACACTTTAACTGTGGCTTTTTTATTTTTCTTGGTGTCAGACAACGTTTAGCAATGCTAAGACCATTCTCGATGGATGTGATTTTTTTCACAAGCGAATGAGAAGCACACTGGTGGTGATAATCTCGCCAATCAGGCCTTCATTCGTATAAGATTTTTCCCATGTGCAAAAATCACCCGTCACTTAACAGCAAATGTATGATGCTGGACCTGCAGATTTTGAACATTTATATAACAACCAATTCAAAATGAAATAGAATTAAATACCTTGAAAAATGACTGAGTTGAACCAGATGCTACACATCCATATGGAATAGTGGTTTGTTTGGCGAGATCCTCAGCACTTTCGATAGGTGAGGCCAATCTCTCTACGGTTAAGAAAGCTGCCAAATTCGCTGTGTAAGATGATACCATGATTAATGTGAAGAACCACCACATGACGGCAATCATTCTCGTTGAGTTTGCCCTAAATATATTTGGGTCTCATTGATATATTGTTATAAAATATATTTTACAAAAAATAATGCTCGTTCCAATGCTCTAAAATATTTCTAATAATTAAATAATGTTTAAAATAGTTCAATATTAATGATTATAACTTTTACGATTGATATTTATTGTAGTGACGCATATAACAAACTGTTTGCTTTTTAAATATGACTAATTACTTATTCTACCTGAATTTGCACGTTAGGCTATAGAAACTGAGAGATGTTAAGATCTAATTCGACCACCAGTACTTTTATCTTTTATAAACGCACAAGGCATTATATGCTCGCAATTTCACTAGATGGCGCGACAAAATTTATTATTTACTTTACAACTTAAGGGCTTATGTGCTATTCTCACTGCTTGAGGGAAAAATCGCTTTTGATTGAGAATTTGGATATGCAATCAAGCACCTGATTTGCGAGTTGATTTTTTTTTTTTTTTTTTTGCTGATAAATATGTTTAACCAATAAGGTTCTCATTTGCATCCCCAAACTCGCACATGAATCTTTCGCATGCAATGTGAATGAATTCCCTTAAATGAATTTCCCCTCAATGGCGTCTGGCTCCATCAACTAGTAACTATAATCCAACTTTGCATTTTTAAAATATCGATTTTTATTTGACACAATACAATTAATTGTCCTTGCTACCTACAGAATTACATCATTTCAACAATGTATAATAGAGTAAATTATTCGCGAACGTTGCAGGTAGTGTGGAGCAACGCTTCTTTATTGTAGGATCTCTTCAGATGGAGATCCCATTGCGATAACCAACCGGCTATTTTCTTTCCTTTCATAAAAATGATGACAAATTACAAAGACTTTTATACAAGGGTGATTATAAATTTGCCCACAAGAAAATGCATTGAGTAAGCATATATGACATGTATTTAGTAAATCTTAAGGCTTCTTCTGAAACTCTACAGCATGTTGTAGTACAAGGCTGTCGCCAAAAGTTTATTCAATTCCGAGCTCCAAAAGTTCGAGAAATATCCGTTGCCGCAATCTTCCAAAGGTTGAATTCAAGTTCATGTAATGACAGCATTAAAAAAATTATGATTGCCATTGTAAGCTCCATATCTGGATCAGTTTATTCTAAGATTAATTGTCAATAATTGTTGAGTAATATGATTGCATTATACTTTGTCATGTTTGAAATCTTCCTTGATTGACTGAATCATATTTATCAGGTCAGGCTTATATATTTTAGACAGACTTATATATTCAATTAATTGGGTGAGATTTATCGGTTTAATTTACTGAATCAGACTTGTCAATTTCATTGACTGATACAGATTTAACACTTTAATTGACTGTATCATGTTTATCAGCATGATGGATTGAGTCCGACTTATGAATTTAATTGAATGAGTCAGATTTAACTGTTTAAATAATGGAGCAAGATTTACTTACCTTGGCGTGATATCACAGCCTTGACACATAAGACAACCTATTGTAAACCATAGGGTATTTAATAGAGTAAACTGATTTTCTAATTCCTCTGGTTCTAATTCACATGGATGAGGATTCACCCATTCATAGGCACTGAATCGAGCCACAATAAATAAGAAGAGGGACACGCCTAAAATTAGAATTATAATGTCACTTTTAATAGTAATCAATTAAAATAGTAATCAATTAAAATAGTAAATGAAGAACTATTTTCACAAATATTGTCTGTACTATTTGTAGCCGTAAAAAACCTTCATTAAGATCTCCCTGTTGCATTACGACCATAGTTTCACTGTAAGCAGGAGTTCTTGGATCTTTACTTTAGAGAGAACTTCATACGAGTTTTAATATGTGAATAATGATATCAAAAATCTGTCAAGCAAAAAAAAAAAAAAAAAAAAAAATTCCCGAATAGAGAGTCGTCTACAAAGTATCATTATTCCGTGGAATCTCAAAATCATAGATATCAAATTCTTGTTTTCCATTAAAAGTTATTTAGAAAAAAAATTATGAAAAAAATTATTTAAGTTTCATTTTAATATTATAAGACATGAGTCAGTTTAAAAACAATTTACAGAATTTTGGTCAACTTTAGTGTGCTCTTTGGCTAGTAAAAAAATTTTAAAAAAATTTGTTTAATTATTTAACATTATTTGTTATAAAAATTGTTACCCTTTTGTATTACTTAGAAATATATAAACTAAAAATAAAAACTTATATTGTAGTGTTTCGAAGTTTTTTTTACAAATACAACTTTACAACTTTATAGGAATAAAATTTTTTTTGGAAGATATTTATTTATATCTCTATTTAAATCTGGATCTATTTGCATATTGGATCTTTATAATTATCGGATCTATTTAGATACATTTCTTAAATTTATTAGTACGATTTATAAAAATATTATGTTGTGACTATATAGAAGATGCTACAATTTTTTTTTCAGGTATTTTACCCTGTAATAAAGGAAGACACATTTGCAATGAATAAATAAAAATTATAATGAAAATATTTCTTATTAATAACTAATAAAAATACAGTATATAATTTTTAGATACTGATCAATATATTGGATAATGATCAATTTATTTAAAAATAAAAAATAAAAAAATAAAAATATTATTTTTTAAAGTTATTATATCATTAAAAAGAAAGAGAAATAATTTAGTGATTTTTTATAGACATGTACTTGGGATACTTTTTTATCATCTATTCTTGCAATTATAATAAACAAAAAATTTGGTATAAAAATATAGCTAACTATCTGTTAATAAATGAAGGTATTTTTTAAATGTTAATTACTGTCGCATCTCATTCATTTATTTTTGAAAACACTCTTTGCATTAAAAAACGTTTGGTAATTTTTGAAACTTTTTTTCTTTACATATTGAGGCTAAATTTTTTCTCCGAAAATAGTGAGTTATTTGGAAAAGCGAATAAAAAAAATTTAAAATAATGATTTACGAATAATACGAATTTACGAATAATTTGTTTAATGCAAATGTTTATTCTCAAAAATATTTATTAAAATTCTTTAAAAAACATTGCCTCTTTCAAAAAAAAAAAAAAAAAAAAAAAAAAAAAAAAAAAAAAAAAAGAAGGAAAAAAATAAAAATAAAATACAAACATTTATTTTCTGCTTTTACGTAGAAACAGGAATTTATAATGAACTGCTGGAAATATTTCATTTTTTTGTGAATTTATTTCAAAGAATATTCCTGTAAAAAAACCTGAAATTAAAGAATAACGAATCATTTATTTTCCGTTCGATATATTTTCGTCAAATTTTTTTTATTTAATAACGAACGGAATATCAGTAGCTAAATTTTAGGTGGATGGAGAAATTTTCAATCAGCTGCTGAAAGCATTTTTTTTTTTGGTGTTTTTATTTATGAACATTTTAAAAAAATGTTTTTTTAAATTAATTTCAGCCAATTTTTTTTTCGTCATATTTTTTGATTATCTACTAACAAATGGAATATCAGTGGCTAAATTTTACGTAAGAAAAATTTCAGTTAGCTATTGAAAGCATTTTTTTTATTTATTTATTTTTTTAAGAATATTAAAAAAAAAATGTTTATTAGATTAATAAAAGTTCGCCCAAAATAAATGACTTGATTTCAGTCCTATTTTTGTTCGTCCTATTTTTTTATTATTTAATAACAAATGGAGTATCTGTAGCTAAATTTCACAGAGAAGAAGAAATTTTCAATTAGCTGCTGAAATCATTCTAGTTTTTTTTCCAAAGAATATTAAAAAAAAAATGTTGTTTTTTTTTCGATTAATGAAACTTTGTTCTAAATAAATGACTTAATTTTAGTGCCATTTATTTTCGTCATACTTTTTTTATTTAAAAAAAATAATGAATATCAGTAGCTGTATATCACGAAGCAATAGTAAGAACTATCAAGAGGCAAAAAAACATTCTTTTGTAGGCTCATTTCTAATGAAAATTTCGTGAATTATTTAATTATTTTTAGAATAGAAAATCATTTTTAACAGATCATTTATTTTTAGTCCAGTTGTATCGCTTTTTTTCCTTTAAAAAAATGGATTATTAGTAAATAGATTTTACGTATAAATAAGAATTCACTAAAAATTGCAAAAAACATTCCAGTTTTTTTTTTTTTTTTTGTAGGTATATTTTCAAAGAATATTCTAATAAAAATCTAGGACTTTACTTGGAAATAATTCTTAGCAGATAAATCATTTTTATTCTCCTGACACTTTTAGTCTCTCTTACACAGCGGTACTTCTATCGTTCTAAAAAAAGAAACTTTCTATCGGAATTTTATTAATTTGACGAGTTAAGAGAGTACTTACCCAAAAAGGCAGTAGCCATATAGAGCCATACTTCGATGGAGAGTGGAGAAAGAAATGAAAATAATTTTGGTACTTTTTTAGTTGGCTTCTTGAACAAAATAGAAATGCCTAAATTCATGAAGGGCATAGTGAAATCGACTGCTTCTTCCCTTACGTATGTTATAGTGAGATCGGCTATAGCCATGTCAGCCTTCTACAAAAAAAAATTAAATAAAACACATAATGTCCATTTTCTCGCATGGTGTTGACAATCAAAATATTGAACAAAACTCATAATAACAGAAATTCTAATGTGTTATCATAACATTAACAACTATTTCAACAAAAAAATAAAATTTTTTTCTTTTTGCAAAAATATGAATTTTTAATTCACATATCCCTCATTCTATTCATTTATAACGTAACAATAACGTTAAATACACTGAGTGGCCAAATTATTATGACCACCTCAGAGTTTTATGCAAATGAGTTATTGCGTCACAGCGCTGCCGCTAGAGGGCAAGATAACTATAACACGGGAATGCTGGACAAGTGAGTCATCAGTTATACTGTGTTGCTTGCTCAGATATGGGAAAGAAAAGTTATTTAACTGAATTTCATCGTGGAATGATTGTGGGTGCGAGATGTGTCGGAACGAGTATCAGCAAAACGGCTGCACTTGTGAAGTATTCTAGAGCAGCAGTTGTTAATGTGAACAAAGAATGGACAATCAAGCAAAAAACCGGGTCTCAACGTCAGACTTGTGGTCGTCACAGGGTGCTGAATGCTCGATCAGAGAGAAGGCTGGCCAGGGTTGTGCAGCGCAACAGGAGAGCAACAGTGCGACAAACTGCAAGTGATCTTAATCAAGGAGCAACTGTGAACGTCTCTGAACGGACTGATCGACGCACATTTCGCCGTATAGGGTATAGGCCAACAGCGTACTTAAGGGGTGGTCATAATAATTTGGCCACTCAGTGTATATCCCGCAGTAAAATCATTTAATGATAAAAAAAAACTGGTTATTGACAAAATCAATAACAATCTATATAACTTTGAAATAAAGAACATATTAGCACAAATAATTAAAACAATAATGTGTCCCTATATTTAAAAAAGTAAAAAAAAAAATAAAAAAAATATTTAAAAAAAATAAATATATATATATATATATATATATATATATATATATATATATATATATATATATTATTTAGAATTTTCAATTGTTAATGGTGATTATACCACGTGATATTTGCGAAATATCAAGAAGGAAATATGCATTTGTGAATTCTTTCAACGTTCGTAGCAAAAAATGTTCTATTTTATTATTACAATTAGGTAATGATTCGAAATTTCTTAATGCCAATAATTAATTTCAACTAATTATTTATTGTATAATTAATTACATTAAAATTGTAACTAATTATTTATTGTATAATGAATTGTAACTAATTATTTATTGCATAATTTATTGTATTAAAATTGAAACTAATTATCAAAAAATTAGTTGGTTTCAATATATAAAACTGCCTAAATGACCTTGTTTTGTTTTCTTTCTTATGAACCAAAATTTAATACATAAATATATTATTCAATATTATATTTTGGTTCATAAAAAAGTCAACAAAACATGGTCATTTGGGCAGTTTGAAATATTAAACCAGTTAATTTTTTTTTATTCTAAAGAAATAAAAGTGGTCTAATTAAAGAATTGCAATAATTTTTTGTAACCTTTTAACACACTGCTAACCTTTAAAAACCATTTTTACAATATTTTCTCACAAATATAAGGCATTTGTTTGAGTAATTTCAGATTGTAGAATAATTTTATACCATTTTATTATTGTTTCTAATAGCATCAATGCCAAATTCGTGCTTATTTCCTCCCTGTTGTGGAACAAACAATTGATACTTATGTGTAATTAAAGTATTTTATTGTTGTCAACTCAATGATACAGTGGTGGATATAAAAACTGTATTGCATAGAGACACTAATATTTTGTAATAACACTCAATTTTAAACACGTAAAATTAGTGAAGATGTTGAAAATTGAGATATTCCACGTTCCTATTATAAAATTTTTTTAAAGTATTGCGCCCTTTAAATATCATGAAAAATGCTACAAAAGGAAAATGCTGCCATTTGTCTCGTTCTTCAAGCAATTGAAGAATGATTGCGTATCTTCAATTGATGCAAAAGCAAAAATAAACGTGAAGCAGTTTTTTTAACTAAAAAGAAATGCTCTACACACGTGATTGCTAAGAAATGGCTGCATTCAATCAATAGTTTTGAAAGCGAATATATTAGAGCTTGAAACAAGTGTAGTAAGGAGAAAAGATTGAATGAAGTCAAAGGAGCATTAGTACAACTCTATCTAGAGTTATAACCTAAATAATAATAAAGGATTTCATCTTCAACAGCCATTCATCTTCTGCTTCAAAAAGCTAAACATTAGTTCCATGTTTTCAATTGGAGCAAAGGTAGAAATGATTAGCAGTTGGCTCAGCTGAAAATGAAAAATTCGATAGATGTGAATGCAATCAATCAGAAGTTTTGAGAGTGACTATATTAGAGTGTGAAAAAGGTGATGTTTGGAGGAAGGATTGAATCAGGCCGGAATAGGGTTAAGCACAACAACTCCTACTAAAACTACATCATAAAAAGCAGTAAAGGAAAAACAAAATTTCGCCTGCTTCTTCAAACAATTAAAGATTAGCACCATATTTTGAATTAAGGCAAAGGAAAAAATGTATAGCAGTTGCTTTAGCTACAGAAGGTAAATCGATACACGTGATTGCTAAAAAAAATGGTTGCAAATAATCGTTAGTTTTGAGAGTGACTATATGAGAGCTATAGTTTTATGAGCCTAGAAAAAAACTGATAATTAGTATTTTTAAAATACTTTGAAGCATAGTGAATAGGAATATGATAGGCTCAGTTGTCAGTTTAGAGTATACATCGTAACATATACATGGCAAGTAACATAACATGGCAAGTAACATAACATGGCATGGCAGTATACATGGCAAGTATAACATCGTGATGATAGTAAATTCTTGAATAAAATGAAAAATACTTGAGTAATAAATCACCAATCATGTTCAACAAAAGCAAAGAAAGGCACTAAACAACATGATTTTCTGCCAAAAATTAACGATTGGCATCATAACTCCAATTAAAGCAAATGAAATAATGCATAACTGTAGCTTTAGTTATAGAAGGTTGTAAACTTTCCATGCTTGTTAATTTTCTATAGTTGGCAAAAAATCGTGTTGTTTGGCGCCAATCATTGGTTTTGTCAAAAATGGACGACGGGATTTTACACCAGAACCAAATTGAATATTAATTCAATATTTATTTAAAATCAAAATTTCATTCTATTGCATACCCCATCTATTAGTTCTCGAATCATTCCATTCCACTCTCCAATGTCGTTCTTTCGACCATAGCTGCCATCATCCACTTCCTTGATTTGGTATTGAAATTTCAAATCGTCAGCGATCTCTTGTATCAAATCCACACAAAAGCCTTCATATCTAACCCCGTTCTCGTCCTCTACTTTCATCATGTAGGGTCCATTCTTTAAAAAAAAAAAAAAAAAAAAAAAAAAAAACATGAGAAAAATAAATTTTGTGTCATTTTAAATATGCGTTCCTGATTACTCAATAAACTGATTATTCAAAATCCATTTTTTCCGTAAAATATATTAAAGTATTACTTATTTAATTAATATTATTCATTGATTTTACGGTAACTATTACCGTAACAATTACGGTATATCAGATTTCTCGTTCCGTAATGTACCCTGAGTGTCGGTACTTCGTACCGTTGTTTGATCCGAAGTTTTTTACAGTGAACTTGCCGCTTTAAGAGGTCTCATATAAGCTAGTTCAGGGACAAACCTGCGGATCGAGCAGGCCAGAAAATGGTGTTAATGTGGCGTAGGTATTCCTGCGACACTCTAGGTCTAGGTGGCTGAGCATTTCTTGATGAAAAGAATTTCTTGTTAACGCTGTGGATCAATAGTAAGGGGTAGATCATGGGACAGCCCATACCACCACACCAGCGGTGTGTTGCTGTACAGTACTGACAGGATTGACAATCACCCATAATTGTCTTCGCTTGTAGTGGTGTCGCCCTTAACAGAATTGGACTGCAATCGAATGAACCAGATTTAATTTGAGCAGAGACGATCATCGTGTACGAATGTTTCACGCTCGTACACGAAGCATAATACAATTGGGAAGCGCTGATTATACAAGTAATTTTTATAGGATGTTACGGCGTAAAACGGATTGAAATTCGAATATTATTTTAACTGCCGGGAAAAGCTAATTTTTGCGTAATGTCGGTATTAAAACTTTGGATTATGTATTCTTTATTAAATATAGAAAAAATCAAATAAACGAGGAAGAAAAAATATTTTATATCTTGTTTCTTGTACATAAAGATTTTAAAAGGCTCATTGCAGATAAGGTTGTATACAATGTCACTAGACGAAATTGATTTTCATTTATATTCAGATATATTCGTAAAAGAAACCTGATACAATATGAATATTACCGGAAAAATTCTTTAAGGCAAATTTATATCTTTTCATAAAATAATTAATTTGTCAAATGCAAAGATTCACTTAAAACAATTTGTTTTTAATAATTTTGAAATGTAATATTCTTTGAGAAAAAAATCATCAAGATCGTTAAAAAATTATTCAGAGGATCTTAAAAATAACTCTTTAAAACAATTGGATATCATCGGCAGAACATTTTAGAATTTTTTTTAAAATTGATTTCAAATAAATTAAGTTCAAAGCATTATATTTTAAGTATTATTTTGCTCCAATTTAAGTAAAAAAATCTATATTCTATATGATAGAAAAATTTTAATTTTGTATGTAAAGAATTATAAGCAAAATGAAAAATCAATAGCATCTTCATTCCTGTCCTCAAATTTTCTTCTGTAAAAATTTTTTTATCTAAGTTAGAAGTAACAATCGAATATAGTTAAGAATTGTTTTCAATATCCCCTTTAATCTCAGGCAATCTTTAATTAAGCAGGTGAATTGTATCCTTGCGTTAGTTATCACTTTAGTTCACAAATATACAACTGTATAATATCTGCCCTAACCATAACTGTAATTACTGCTCTTAATTTATATTTTAGGAGCTTTGTCCAAAATAGATTTAAAAAAAATACACACATTAGAATTTTAAAGAAATTAGGAGCTGATATTTTTTCCTGATTCCCCTTCATAGATTAATTTATATTCAATAAATTTATCGCTAAATATATAAACTATGATAATCTTATATTAATTTCTAGGAGAGGGTAAAATATTTATTAAGTATTCAAATTTGATATTTAAAAAAATGGGCGGAATGAGAAAATTGCGACTTTTTTTCCATTTATTTTTTAAATTCAATCCTTAAGATTAATTTTCAGTGTAATTGCCGAAAATATTTAGAAGTAAATCTTCAATGCATGTCAAAAGCTGATTCAATGAATAAATAAATAAAAGTTGTTGATAACAACCTCCCTGTTCGATTTGTGATTTTAGACAGTAAATGTAGGGAATTTTAGAAATTTCGAGATAAAGAGGTTCGAGATAAACAGGTTCAACTGTATATATATATATATATATATATATATATATATATATATATATATATATATATATATATATATATATATATATATATATATATATATATATATATATATATATATATATATATATATATATATATATATATATATATATATATATATATATATATATATATACAATATATATATATATATATATATATATATATATATACATATACATATATATATATATATATATATATATATATATATATATATATATATATATATATATATATATATATATATACGCGTTATCTTACTAGCTACGGAAAGATTTTGGGTAACACCTCGTTTTACAACGCGTATCTATTCGTCCCAAAAAAACGTGTATTAAACTTCGAGATAATCAAAACTTGTGACTGTAATTTTTAACAAAAATATTTAGTTGCAAAATAATACAAAAAGTTTTACTTACCAGGATGGTTGTGATGATAAGTGTTTTATTCCTGAGGCTGTGTGAGACATCTTCAACTCTCGTCCAGTTACCCGTTTTGCGGATTTTTCCATCAGAATTGTGTTCCCATTCTCCAACCTTCAAAAATAAAAGAATACGTTTTCCTTTTTATAGTGTTTGAAAAAATATTTCTTTTTGCTTGTATTTCATGTAAAAATTAACTTGATTTCCTGATTGCTATAGACATTTATTTTATTTTCATTCATTTAGCTTAAGTAACTTATTATTCAATTTTTGTATATTATGTAATCACATACATTGCTTCCATACATCATGAAAACTTTATTTCCATACACCTTGTAAAAATACATTTAATAGCTTTACATTTTCTAATTTCCATATATTAAGCCATTCAACAAATTTTTCTACACATACTTCTATTCACTTTGTTTCTATACACAGGGCGAAATTATAAAATTTTGCTCTAGGCCAGTGGACATTAGTATCATTTTTAACAGTGGCTACATTTTAAAACGTGTGGTCACGCTTTCAAAAATTTAAAATTGAGAACAACTGAAAAGAAAACAGTTGATATTAATACTGTAAGTCAATTCTTTAGAAGTTTTTTGCAAAACTAAAAGGTTCGTTTCGATTAAGAAAAAATTTAAGAAACAAGCGTGAAATTAAACAATTTACGGAATAATATAAAATATTCATACTAATTGCAAAGATATTAAAATAATAATAACAATAAAATGCACAAATGCTGCACTTTTGCCAAAAAGTGACAATCTGGTGAAACTGTAAAACATTTTTTTGATTTGTTTTAATTTGGCCCTTTAACAGGAAGCATAAGCCCTCCAGATTGGCATTGCGCACTGTAAATTTTTGCCGCACCTGCAGGTTAATTTTATCTAACCTTTTTATTTGTTTTTTTTTTTTTTTTTTTTTTTTTTTTAAATGAAATAAATCGGAGAAATTGTTGAGACACTTTTTAAAAAAAAAATCTCTGAACTTGTGTCGAATAAAAATTTAAAAACTGAATTGGGAGAACACCACAAAGAACAAAAAGTAAAGATTTTTTTCTGCTAGTTGATAACAAGCTTAATATGATAAGGATTTATTCTATTTAGCACAATTGCATAAAACCCAGCTTAAAATTTAAATTACATAAGGTATGTATGAAAAATTTTAGAACCCTATATTTGCATATTTTGCAACATATCTGCTATGTTAAGCTGAATTTTAAAAATAATAATCTTTATCTGACAACGTTAAATTCACGGAAAATTTGGATTGAAGATTGGAAAATTTTGGATATGAAGATATCGCTCATGGACTGCAATAGTAGCACAACTCAAAAAACACGTGTTTTGAACTAAGGACAGGTGTAAATATGAAAATACACATTCTTTCAGCCGCAATACTAGCACAACTCATAATTCAACTTGAAGGTAATCTTCGTTTAAGCAAATTAAAGCATTTCTTATGCATTTTGCTTAGCAATTGAAAACTTTAAACCCACTTATTTCAAAGCTTGATTTTTTGAGTTGTGCCGCTATTGCAGCCCATGAGCGACATAAGCTGCTGATTCATGCCGTAAATTTTGCTACCAGTGCTCTATGCACGATGGCAATTTCTCAATCCAGTGGCCTTTAATGACCCGCTCTCCTGCTTAGCATTTTCTTAAATAATAAAAAAACTTGATTCAGCCTTTTTTTTAGTTCAAGTAACAAATTTTAAAATAACAGTTTGCAATATAATTGCGACCATTTACAGTCAAGAGGAAAATCTTCAAAAAAGAGGGCGAGTCGTTAAAAGCCACTGGATTGTAAATTAGCATCCTGGACTGTTATGCTACATGATGGTGATGATGATACATCATGAAAATTAATGTACTGGAAATATAATTAGTATAAAGTAAATTTCTATTGTGTCTATTGGAATACAAACTTGAGTTAATGAGTTATTATTTATCATTCTATTCTTCTCTATCTTCGAATTCGCCAAAATAGCCAGTGGCGATGGTTAACTTTGCCCTATATTTCCATACATACACTTAAAAAATATTTTGTTGCTTTTTTTTATCTTGCGGGCAAATCTTTTTAATCTTTTCAACACATTTTATAAGTAATACAATTTTTGATTCCACATATTTTGTATTGATACTTGAACATTGATAAAATCTGGCAGGGCACTTTTTAGTATATTTGTACGAAAGTTTTCAAAACTAATCTAGAAGGAGTAAAAAAAATGTTAACAAGAGAAAATACTAGTACATTTAAACTTAAAAATGCTAAAAGAACCCAGATATTACAATATTTATCATGATCAATCAGTTAACCTGAAAAATTCTGTTTTCTTTAGAATGTATAATTTAAACCTTGTAGAGATTGCTCATTTTGTCAAAGTAGTAAGGTTAAAGAAGACCACCCAAGTTGTGATAGATAATAATCAAAAGTCGGAAGATTTTGGAATCCTTCAGATTAAGGTGGGCATTCAGAGGATTGCTAGGAAATCTCTTCAAAAGAATGCCTAAGCCCACCCTGGACGTGATTTTTTTCGGAGACTTCTAGAGGCCCTCTAACTGTTTGACATTTTCTTAAATAAAAAGAACTTGTTTCTTGACTTTTTTTTAATTCAGCTAACAAACTTCAAACGAAATAAAAGCTTACATTTTACTTTTGACCAACTAAAGTCAAGAGGAAAATCTCCAAAAAGGAGAACGAATCCTTAAAGGCCAGTTAACATCCTGGACTGTAGTGCTTCCTCATGATGGTGATACATCATGTAAATTAATATACTGGAAAGATAACTAGCATAAAAGTAAATTTCGATCGCATCTATTGGGATATAAACATGAGTCAATGAGTCAGAATTTATCATTCTATTCTTCTCCATTTTTGAATTCAACAAAATAGCTAGTCAAATATTTTGAACAAAACGTGTCAAAATCAATGAAAATTTCTCTTATATATGCACGGTGTTAAATAATCACCTCATGTATTATAAGAAATTTCAGAATATTTGCTAAAAATTTGATCAGAAAAGAATGCGTATTTAGATTCGCAAAATAATATGCAAGCAAGTAACGAAAATAAAAATGTTTCCTAAATCAGACAAATCACTTGTGAAAAGAATAGGAGAGAGAACATTAAAACCAGATTCATTGTCGTGTGAAACTTGAAAATGACTAGTTTCTGTAAAAAACATAGAGAAAACGTTTAAAATAAAATAATTAAGTATAAAGATTAATGAGAAGAGAAGAAGTAAAATTACTAAAATAAAGTATTTTTTGAAAAGAAAAAAAAATACATATATTCATATACACCGAAGAGCCATTACATTATGACCACCCTTCATCTATGACAATGGGCTCGGCCAGGTTTTTATGGTTTCTCGCCCAGGAACAATGTTTTCAATGGGCAAATTAGGACCCATAATCCTCATAGAACATTTCCTGACGTCTGTAAGCTACTTGAACATAGTTGCACACCAGGTCCACCCAGTTTTTCCTACAGGGGATGATGTTCACCAACAGGATAATGCACCATGTCATAAGGGTCGAATCGTGATGGATTGGTTCGAGGAACATTCCAGTGACTTTCAAGTCATGTCTTGGCCCCCAAATTCACCTGACTTTAATCCAATAGAGCATTTGTGGTACTACTTGGAAAACCAAATTCGTGCTTCCAAGCTACCCCCCGCAATGTGAAGGAATTGCAGGACCAGTTGGTGAGCGCTTGGTACCAGATACATCAGACTACCTATCAGCACCTTGCTGAATCAATGCCACGGCGGGTGCTTGCTGTTTTGAGGGCTAATGGTGGTCCTACATGTTATTAGCAGGGTGGTCATAAAGTAATGGCTCTTCGATGTATATATATATATATATATATATATATATATATATATATATATATATATATATATATATATATATATATATATATATATATATATATATACACATATAGTACCACCGTATTGATTTTTTTCTATTTGATATCGTAATTTTTGAGATTTTGAAATTATTTCAAACATGCACTAAATGAAGAAAACAAATGGCAAATAAATTTTTTCTAAAATTATTTATAGATGTAAAGTAATGAATTAAAGAACAAATCATTTAAAGCTGTGCTGAAAACTTATCATTATACAAAGACAATCATCAAAAAACCAAATATAAAATTAGATTTTAAACTCTCGGTTTTGATTCGTTAAGATCCATTTATTTAAAGAAACGCACATCACATCTGAAATCAATCGTCCAATTCCAATTATTTTTTTCATAAGCCAACATCTTCTTAGACTTATGGAATAATAAAGCTGGGAAGAAATATCCAGCACCTTAAGAATATGGAACATACTTGGAATAAAAAGGCAGTAAACACAAAAAAGGAGAGATTGAATGGAGCGCCTAGGTTAAAAGAGGCCAGGATATAAATTCCTTTTTATGTGTAAGCCCCAAGCGCTAAAACACCATTAAGACTGATATCCACAGAGGGAGTGGGTTTTATGATCCTCTTCTTATAAAAAAAAATGACAGCGTTAAGCGAGCGTGTACCACACTTGGCTGTTTATCGTTCACTGGAAAATAAATTTCTCATTATTGAGTTTCACCTGTGCCATTAATCATTTTAAGTTCGTCGTTTAACCTTTTGTTGTTATTTTCCAATCAATTTTTAGGTGATGATATTTTGTGGCAAAGAAGAATCTCATTAACTATTGTCATTTATCAACACGCTCGGACGGTTTTTGAAAATGTTCGAATTGCTTCGTCAACAAAGATAGTTCCATTTAGTTGCATATCTATTTTTATTTTTGTTAGAGCTACAGTTTGTTATTTTTTCAATCGAGAAAACTAAATTTAGAAAACGAAAATGATAAAAATAATGCTATTTGACTGTAATATTTATTAACTATGACAAAGCTTATAAATAAATATTACATAAAGTATTCACAAGTGTATAAAGTTTGTTGTGTATAAGTGTAAAAAAGTTTGTTTGTTTAAAAGTATTTTAAAATAGTTTTCGTCTTTTTCGGATTTTTAAAATTACAAACATACCGGGTGTAAAACACTGTAAAAAATTGATCATATTACGATATCAAAAAACGGCTCACTGAGTGCATCATCCATAAAATCTATTTTACAGTAAAATACATTTTTACACTAAAATATTATATCGTAATTTTCACAGTAATACTTATTTAATTAGAATGATTCTGAGATTTTATAGTAGTTATAACTGCAAAAATTACTGTATATCAGATATTTTGATCGTAACATGTTGCGATAGAAATGAATATTATGGTAAAAAGTGCGGGTGCATCCTTAGTGCCGGTACTTTTTACCGTAATTGATTCCTGAATTTTTCGTAGTATAATACGTTTTGTAATTTCGAACATTCGAAAAAGTTGAAAACTATTTTAAGATAATTTTAACGCTACAAACTTTATAAATTTACGAATATTTCATGTTATATTTTTATAAGTATTTTACAGTTTCATAGTTCATATATTTCCAGTTTTTTCATTCAAAATTTAGTTTTACCAATAATGCACAATGTACTACACATTCTGATTTAGAGTGTACAAAGTTATCCTGTTATTTTTAGCAATTCATAATAAAAAAACGCTTGAGGTAAAAAAAGAAAATCTTCAGCAAATTTACAAGTATGTAACCGGGAGCGTAAATTTTTATCATAGAATTTTCGTTTTTAGTTCAAAAATCGTTCGACATATGGAACTGCAAGCAGTAAATCTGTAAATCAAATAGAGACAAAAAATTACATCACAATTTTCCGAATATTTTCTAAGAATGAAAATTACATTACGATATTTGGCAGAGTTTCCATCATCAGTTAAAATTACGTGTTGTTATCGAAGAACAACATAAACCAAATCTAAACAAAACGAAAAACTCGGTAGAAAGGACTTTGCTGTGCTATATATCAGAATATACTTGATCTGGAATTAGATATTGTAGGGAAAAAAAATGTTCTGCCGGCAACATGAATGTGCAGCAATAACTATGTTTTTAATATAAGCTTCTTTCTTGTTACACTTTTTTTGCTTAGTTTCTGAAATAAATATTGTTTGTTCGAACTTGGAATAATCTGTATATTGCTTCCGAACTCGTAAGAATTTTTTTAATTAATAGTATTTATTAGTTTCTGAGATTGTCAAGCACATTCCTTATGAGTTAACAGTTTTACTATGAAGGTTTTAACTTTAAAATTTTCTTTGCTTTACGATAAATTGATTATTTTTGTTTTTTCTTGCTTTTAATAACAATAGAAGATTCCGCACCTTGCTTGTTTTTCCCTTAAATCTCCGTGATTGCTTTACTTCATTCTTTCTTTTTGTCACGTGAGCACCTAATATTTGAATTTTTGTAAAGAACATTTCACAATTGTTCTAGTGAAGATATAAATATTCTTGTTTTCACATATAAATAAGCTTCTATATTTTTCAATTTCATGATTCGATGAATGAGATCTGCTTAAGTAGACCTTTTGATAAATGAGCTCGAATATTTCAGAAAATTTCTACAAAAGACATATCGCTGCTTCAAAACTAAAACGACACATCTGTAGACATAATACGTTTGCAGATGTGTCGTTTTAGTTTTGAACCAGCGATATGGAGGTACAAACAACAAGAGATTAAGCCAGTGAAAAAAAAAATTAGTATATGCATTTTAAAGAAAGCCAGTCCTTGGATTTGAAGGATGATTTTCAGTGAATGATTTCTTACACTGTTAGAAATTTCTGGGAAAAAATGATTGAATAACTATATATTTAATTGCTATTTTAACCTATTACATAACTATTACATAGTTAAACAAAGTAGTCGAATAACCATAGCTAAGATTGTATTCAAACTGTAAACTATGAGAAAAACCGTTTATTAACCGCTTTCTAATACAGTTCAACGACTAGAATTTTATCGAAACAACTAGGCCCACTTGTTTCCTGCATCTGGGTACATATTATAGCCGCGAAGGCTAATCTGAAAATCTCATGAATGACAGAGCCTGGGTTCAAAACCCAGCGTTGAAACCACATCCTGATATCCTCCATTCCCTTCACATGAGGATTGGCCATGCCCATTACCAAACTCCAATGACTATAGTACCCAACAAAATGCTTAACTACAACGCCCGGATAAATTTCTTTTTACGATTTTAAATCTATGCTAGTTGTGAATGGTTAAAAAAACCATATAGTTTTGTATTTATAGTTTTTTTAACCATACTAGTTGTAAACGCCTTCAAAACAGTGAAAGTAGAAAGTGTCCTTTACCGTAAACTTTATGGTTAATTGGATGGACAGACTGCTGCCGGTAATTTTACCGTAATTTCAGAATAAAAATTCTAACAGTGTAACACTTTCTGTTAAACTATGAAGAGGCAAATTCATACAAGAGATTCACATGTAGCCGAATTAGGTTATTACTAATAGTTATAGGGCATTATTATTTTGCTTTTTTTCCTTGCTTTTCTTCAAATTAAATGCGTTCCATGATTAGAGATCGATTGATGGAGATTCTTAAAGTGAGAAGTGAACGAGAAAGAATCAAGTAATAACACTGTTCCTCATGGCAGAAGGAGCAATGAAAACGTACAGAGTGGTGAGTAACAACTTGCTTTTAAAGGCGTTTAGTTAAGAAAGAATCACAAGAGAATGTAATTTTTTCTAATTTACTTAGAAATATTGGTCTTTATTTAAAACTAAAGCAGAGAAATCGCTAAATATAGCCTAAGTACTGTGCTGCATTTGTTTTTTGTTTTCAAAACGTAAACAAAACAAAGCAAACGTTGCCACCGGCGGAAAAGAAATACAGCCAAAATTTGGGAGCCACGTAAGAGAATTATACATATTAGATTTTGATTTTAAAAGATATATGGGAGGGGGTTTTAGTGGAACAACAAGTGAAAACTACGTTCAATTGATGATTGTCACTCGAAATACACTACTTATTGAAAATGGGAATAAACTTACAAAAAATTCTTTATCAAACTATATCCTTAAATATATCTGCAATTATCTTGCATACTTTTTAATAAATATCAACATTTTTAATAGAAATGCAATCGAATTATGATATTTCTACTGAGAAAACCATATACAAAATATTAAGGATATATAGACAAAACAAGCAAACGCCAAATCCTCGCCAAAGTGGTAAACTTCCTGACAATCCCATTAGACTTCAAGGCATATATTTTCTTCATTTCCCGTCTTGCCTATCGTATATACCTACTTTCCTTCCTTCACCATCTAGGAATGCTATTACTTCCGCATAGTTCACCTTTGCTTAATGCAGCACTACTTTAGGACTGCCAAGTAGAAAGGATTAAATATTTTTATTCCACCCTGCTAGTATTCCCAAAAAAACATTTTTACTATGCATACAAAAGAAATAATTTTACGTTCATCTTTTTCTTAAAATCTTGATTCTGGTTTTTAATCGAGATTCTTGATTAAATCAGGGTCTTATCCTATTGTGAAACTAAATAAGTTTTTTTTTTTTTAATGTAAAATATAGTCTATACCTGTAGTTAAAATAACATGACACTTCAAAATGTTAGATGAAAGTTTAATAATATTTAGGAATGATTAGAGGTAGTATCAATACATCACCTACAAATTATGAGGGTGATGATTCAGAAGTACAATTTATAGAATATATATATTGCATATGGATAGATTGTATTGTAATATTGCAATCTCGTTCAGATTTGCAATAAGTTAAATCGACGCCAAAGGAACAATTTCTTTAGTGAAAACAAAATTTTTTTTCATAATTTGTAATTCGTATATATATATATATATATATATATATATATATATATATATGTAAAAAGTACCTAAGCCACAATACTAGTCGGTTAGCTCCTGGGTAAAGAAGGTGCATTTGGTTCTAGTAATTAACCTGTTAGATTTCCGGATATATCATGCCTAGATCTTTTTTACTGGAGTTGAATAGGGACTTTGCTATACAATAATGAGTTGATGCGACTGAAGCCCTTGTCACTGTTATATTGGTGACTGCAAGAAATGACAAAAACCTTCCAGAACATATAATGAGCACATTGTATCGTTGTTGTGAAGTCCATGTGACATCACTTTTGTCCATAATTTTAAACATTTGTAACATATACATTATGTTAATGGCAAAACATAATGTATATATGTTATATGACATATGTATATATATTGTATATATGTTACGTAAACATAATGTATATATGTTACCGGAAAAACATAATGTCAATAACCGGCAGATTATTTACTCTGATTGTAAAATTTCTCGTGCAATTTCGAAAAAAATGAAAATTCTTAAAGCGTGCAAAATTTATTAAAGATCAAGCGTGTGAAGAATTTAAAAAGCTTGAATAAGCATTGTCTGTTACATACACAGTTGAATAAACATGTAGCTACTTGTATAAACATAGATAGAGTTCTACACTCGAGCTGCTGTAGCTGTATATTAAATGTGCAATTTATAAATGCTTGCATGGACATTCTCAATGTGGATTTTTGGTCTAATATTATGAAGAAAACAATATCACTGTTTATAACTAAATATTGGTTGGCGATGAAGAACAGACGCCTGATTCTTAAAACAAATTATAAAATTAAAAATTGCTATTATGTTTTGAATATCGTCAGAAAGGCAATAATTGTAACCACGTCGTGATGAATTATAAAAAAAAAATGTAAACTTTTGAGACGTTATCACCTTTCTTTTAGTATGGCTTTGTATGTGTAAATAAAGATAAAAAAAAAAAAGACAAATGGGAGGGGAAAAAAGCGTATTTGTTGTTACCTGATAGTAAAGGTATAAGATGCTTGTAAATAAATTTTGTTGTCTGTGTAATATATACTAAAAATGGATTTCCTTATTTTACTCAAGATGCTGTATAAAATTTAAATACTTTTTAGTTGAAACATGTTTGGATATATTTTCACTTTTATGAAAAATGATAAAAATCTAATAAGAAGTATTGAGTCTAAAGGTAATAATCCTTACTTCTCTTAAACCTAAATGCGTAAGATCTGTAACTTTGACTGTAAAATTAGTGCGCTGACCGTTTTCGTCAAACACAATGCGACCCGTCAGCCCACGCAGCTCCACCTGTAAGAAAACAGTTATACATATTAAAAAATAGCTGAAACTGATCATTTGTTAATCAATATTTATTTTATCTCTTAAATTACTCGCAATTACGTATCTGTGTATTTTCAAATATTTCATCGTTCAGGATATGGAATTTATAAAGATAATTATTTTAAATGTATAAAAGATATGAAACAAAGATGTATTCAAACAGGATGTTTAAAAGCACCAATAAAATTTTTCTTACATTGAGCACATAATATTTTTTTCAATATTTTAAAACATGTTCCTACTACGTATTTCATTTTGTTTAAAGGTGGAATTCATACTTTTTTTTGGAATAACTGTAGAAAGTTTTAAAATTTTAGAATTATCAAACACTATCAACTTAGTAGTTTGTATACATTTTCTTAAAATATATTTAAGAGACTTCAACATATATTTGAAAGACTTCAACAAAAATAGTAACTAAAAATCTATGAGTAATAAAAATAATTGTACTATTATAATTTTAAACTAAAAAAAATCATATAATTATATTAACTAATGAATGTAATAAACCTTAAGTTCTTAAATTTACGAAACTTAAACCTCAAAATTTAAATTTAAGTTATAATTTTCCAAGCATTAAACTTATGCATAAATCTTCCAATTTTAAATGTATGAATAATGATTCTCTTAATCTTAATTTAATAAATAATAAATCACTTCCTCATAAATTAATGAACAATAAATAACTTCATCATAAATTAATGAATAATAAATCAATTCACTTTAAATTAATGAATAATAAATAATTTCAATTTAAAATAATGAATAATAAATCACTTCAAATTAAATTAAGAAAACTAGGAGCATTAACTTTTAGTTTCCTTAAATTGTTCTTTTACTTTTCTCATCTTTCCCCACACATAACTGACAAAAAAAAAAAAAAAAAAAAAAGAAAAAAAAAAAAAAAGGCGCAGCCTGTTACTAGTCTAGTTCAGAAATAAAAAAAACGTATTAGGCCCATTGCTTAGCAAAAGAAGTTTTTTTTTATCTTCTAGATACTTTTTAATCACTTAATTTCTGAAAATGTGATACTTACTCCTCTCAAGTGTCTAGCAAGTTGCAGACCATAAGACCAAGGCTTCTCTTCGTCACAAGAGACGGATTTGAGCTGCAGGCGCTGACCTTTCTCTAATGTGTTCAGTGCTGTCGCGAAAGTCCAAACCGCGTCGTACATCAGCGCGACTTCCGTCTGTAAACATTGACATAAATATTTATTTTAAAAAAAAAAAGAATAAAAAAACATTCAATAGGAATTTTTTTTTCTTCATAAATTCCTTCGAGACGTTTGATTTTAAAACAAAATTTATCTCATTTTTCTTTTAACCGATGAACCATCTTAGGAATTTGTTAGTTATGATTATTCAACAAAATAAATAAAGGAATACTCTGAAGTTATATTTAAAAACCAATATTTTAAAAGAAGGACAACTTAGAAACTAGAACTGATTCTGATTTTGACTTTAAAATTCAAGAAATCAGAGTTTATTCAGAGGAAAAAAAATTTTTCTTCCATTTCTACGCCTCAGAATCCTTTGATGATATCAGTAATTATAAAAAAAAAAAAAAGAAAATATAAATATCTGCTTGATGCAAAATATATTTAAGTTTAGTTTAGACGTTTTTATGCAAAACAAAATATTGAGTCTGGGATAATTCTGCAGCTAGAGTGCCCCCTTCCTAATAAGTATATCTGCGTTAACCCCATAACGATCCGTAAATTTAAAGAAAACGGTCATAAAAGTGCCTATTTTTTGGCTTTTGCATTTGTATTACGTATTTATTTAGTGCTGATATCTAGTTTAAAATAAACTATCTACATTTACCTTAAAAATATCCTGGCACTGCCTACTGGTGTATAAATTGAGAAATAAAATGTTTGGCAAAAGAAATGAATTAGTTTTATTCTTATTGGCGCGTTACTACTGAACACTCCAGCTCGTCAATATCACGAGAGCGAGAAATAGAGGGCGAAACCTCACCCCGTCATTTTCACGGAAGCTAGAAGGAAGGGATTACGATACTGGTGAAGGTTGTTCGGTTTGGATATAACTCAGCTCATTGCTAACCCAGAGGTAAATAGATCCTAAGTTTGCTGACCGCTGGAGGTTTTCTTCTCCATTTAATAAAAATGGTGGTTATTGTCATCCAAAATCACATCCACGGAAGCGAGTTTCTCTTAGAAGATTTTTCAGTTGTCATATGGGTTGGGTTCAATATTACGAGTATGCGGAGAACGGACATCAATAGCAAGGAATCTTATCTGGTCTGCTCAATGCAAAAAATATATTATAAAGAAGAAAAGAAAAGTATTTTTGATGATTAGAGCAATTAAAACTAAAATAATAGTTTCGTCTTACCAATCTTTTAAAAACGTACGCTTAGTAGTTTTTCCCTTAATATGTATTAAATTGTTTTATGATAATGAAATATATTTTATTCGAAAATACATTCTTTTCATATTTGTTTACTGAAACTAATTGATCAAAATTATATTATTTTAGTAAAAAGTCACATAATGATAAAAAACAAAAAAAGAATGCGGTCTTTTTTTTTCTACAAAATATATGATATTAAAAAAAAATAATTACTTACCGTAAAATTCTAGAGGGAAGAAAGCATGAAAATAAATTTAAATTTGTATGAAATGTTTATAAAAGTTGTTTAAGAGTAACATTTTGAAATAAATATTTCTAATAAAAGTAAGAAAATAAATGAAAAATATAATAAAAGAAAAATGTTATTTGTTTATTTTTTAATAACAGCAATAGATATCTAATCAAAAACTAAAAAAAATTTTAATGCGCTCCTGAAAAAAGTGTTGATATAAATAAATGTAATTTAAAAAATTTTTAAAAATATGATCAAACAATTTAAGTTTCCGTAAAAGAAGTATTCGGTTGAAAATAAAATTATATTAATTTGGTTTAATTGCGTTGAAAATAAAATTAAAACATCTTGCGTAAATCATAAGGCTTTTGATGAAGGTTTACAGTAGGGTGCTCTCATATTTCGGTGATTTTTTACGTTCTTGCAGAAAGTATGAAAAAATGTCTTAAAACTTTGATTTTTTAATAATAAGATATTGCTATTCAAATAATCGGAAATTTAGTGAAGTTTATATGTACAGCAAAAGCTAACATTTTCGCTGCAAAATCTAAGGTACATCCTATTTTTAACTCTAACCAAGCTTTGCTTTTCTATTGGCTTATAAACCTCGAGATACTTAAAATCATAGTCCTTTAAAAAGAAGAATTTCCAAAGGAAACGTAATTATAATGATCATTAAATTGCGTGGTCTTTCTAAACTTTTGTCTGGAAAAGCATCGGACTCTTACTGATTGAAAGTAAACAATAAAAATTTCTTTTGTTTTAAATAAAATGTCATTAAAAATAAAATTATGGATATTGAAAGATTATTAGAAGCATTAAGGGGCAAAATAACTGGGATTTTTTTAAAAAAAAGTTTCCGATTCTAATTAAATTTAAAGATTGCATCAAAATTAAAAACACGTAGAAGTTATGATATATGGGCGAATCTCAGGAATCATTAATCTATATGTCTTCAATTTTTTCTTATAAATATATAACATAATAAGCGAAAATTAATTCTAATAAAATTACAGGAATGACTATGCATTACTAACTTTAAGATACGCACAGTTTTGATCGCGAGTAACCTGCTTTTGACTTTCATTTCTTACTTCCTACATTTCTTCTCCTACATTTGACAACTTTTCATGAGTGTTCACGAGTGTTTAACATAATTATTTTTTCAATATGCATTCTGTTTAAAAAAAAAGCTGAAAATCACTAAAAACATAATTTAGTTGCTCAGCTGTACTATCATATTTTCTAGAATGATATTTTTCGTGAATATTGACGTTTGCAAACACTTAAAGTATGTCGTCAAATTTTGGCACGTCAAACCATAACCATCGAAAATTGAAAAAAAAGTATACAATCCATTTCTGCGAATTACAAGTTAAACTAATGATACAAATTTGTTCTAAATAAGCTTTTGGAATATCACTAACATAAAACTCGCAAAATTGGATTGTATACCTTTTTTTTTTTCAATTTTCGATGGTCACGGTTTGACGTTTATAAGAAACGTTTGAAGACATATAGGTAAATGATTCCTGAGATTCGCCCATATGCGGTGGACAAATCTGAATGCAGTTAAAGAATATTTATGTGAAACTAAACGTGTTTGTTCTAGATCACTTAATATGTCCTATTATATGTCTGAGGATAATAGGCTTAAAATCTCTTCCCAATTATATCTGATTTACATAAAAATTATAAGTTGAGCTGTTAGTATCTGTAGCACATGAGATGATAAATAGATTTGCATAATATTGTATTTTCACTAGCCTTTAAGCGAATGCCTAGACTAATTATAGCAATTATGAAACATTTGTGGAAGATAAAATAATTTCAAATAAGTAGCATTGAGCTGAAAACAGTTGAATTAAAAACATTTCAATTATTTTATTTTTAATTTTATGTTTTATTTTTATTTATAACCTTACTTAATTTAGGTTCTAACGTAACAGTTGATAACACAACCCCGAAGTAGAGTAGCATTGCAAATATATTTACACCATTGCATCAAAAAAATTTGAAAAATAATACTACTGTAATTTTATGTCTGAAAAATTTACCTTTTCATAAAGAGCTGGATCAAGATCTGGTACTTTTCCGGTAATTGGCCCAGTTCTCCAGTCTTGGACAATTTCTTGGTAATCCGAGGCTTCTTCATCTACCACTCGGAAACCAGTGATATTTGTCCCGATGTAACGAAAGTCTTCCAAATTTACAGTATGTATATCCTTGGTAAAAAGAAGATTTTTTTAAAGTTATTTAAAGATTTGTTTATAAACTTGAAAATTACAAATTAAATCAATATTAAAATGAAATTTCATGTTCTAAAGTTATACTAGGGATTTTTTTTTTTTTGTTTGTTTGTTTTTTTTTTTTTTTTGGTACTCAGCTTTGAAAACGGTATTTGTTTTTATTTCTGAGGTCAGAATGTTTCCACTTAATCCAAGATAATTGTGTATTTCGAACGTGTATCTCTGGTTCATCATCGTCGCTTTAACTTGTCGTACAAATATTCCTCGGCGTTTTTCCTTCTTGTAAACTTTGAGCTGGACCGTAAACGATATTTTATATGAATATCTTGCTGACGCTACTGGATACTGGTTAGGATACTGGTTTATAATATAACCTAAGGAGTAATCATTCAAGAAGTTATATTCTCAAACTTTACTAAATTGTCAGAGAGTGGGAAAAACCCAATTGTCCGAAATGCCCATGGAGACTTTACCATACAATTCACTAGGAACAACTTGCAAATACATAAGACCACACTATAAGAAGCAGGACTAAACACGTGGAGCGATTTGCTGCAAATTCGTTGGTGCTCGATCCATTATTGTAGGATAATGCATTCTTAAACACTTCAGTATATATTTTTAATATTTATACCGGTGAATATGCTTACCTTGGCAACTTAATCATCTTTACGAACTAACGCATGCCGAAAAACATTTATTTAATTTTCATAGATAAAAGAGAGATAAAAAGAAAATTTATTATTATTTTTTTAATTTAAGGGAAATCTATATAAATAGTATAAATATGTATCGATAGTCCTATAAGAAATCAAGTATATTATAAAGAATTTGATAACTAAACGTTTTTGTATTTGTCAAATATGTTGCAAAAATGTGTGGAGATTTAGTGGTCGTGAATAATATTGAAGCAAAGAAGTTATTAATAAAAAAAGCTATCGAAATCTACGAAATTCACTATTTAGAATATCGAAAACGTCAAGACTTATTTCACAGAAAAAACATAAGTATTTCGAAAAATTACCTTTCAAGAACTTTCAGTTTCCGTAAGACAACTTAACACACTTTATTTTATTTTTAATTTCGCATTTCTTAATGTTAACTAGCCAAAAGTTATTGTAATGTTGAAGTTTCTCATCTTCATTCCTGGATATTTGCTTACTTGTATAATTTTATTTTATTTTTCTTACAAGTTTTCTTCTTGATATCTTAATATATATATATATATATATATATATATATATATATATATATATATATATATATATATATATATATATATATATATATATATATATATATATATATATATATATATATATATATTATACATATAAAATATATTAATATATAATGCATAAAAATCGACCATTTTCGTATGTGCATAGTCAGTTATATAAGACAAGATAAAACTCAAAATCCACAAATGTCTGAGCCACTTGAATTTTGCGCTTATTAGGGCAGAAAAAGGCATGAATAAGTTGGGTTTAATTTCCTACTAATACATTTTATGAAATCTTTTTTTTAAGAATTTATTTTTCTGCGTATTTTATTTTAAAAACTTTTTTATAAAATAAATGTATAAACTTACTAGTGTTGTAATGACGTAATTATAATATTCTGTTAACATATCCACCTTTTGCGCCTAGAAAAAACAAAAGAGAAGATATTAGAAAAATACACGATAATTTAATATACATTTGTGCAAAATATTTGTCGACAAATAGAAAAAATGTGTATCAAAACCACCAAAATGTGTAATACGAAATAGTCACTTTTTCATAAAATTGTTTATGACGAAGTTCTGATTGCAAGTTACAATAAACTAACTTACAGTCAGGGAGAAAAACTTGAATTACAGTAAAGACCCGATTATCCTCGTTTCTGCTTTAACCGAACTATCAAATATTTCAAGGAATTTTTTGTTCTAGTTTATTTTTTTTATTTTTAAAACTTCTTCCGAAAAAATTAATCTGAATTTTATCTTCGAAACACTCAAGAAAACGAAATCAAACGAATCCATCATCCGATGAAATGATGGTTAATATCGTCAACAATGAAAATTTATCTAGCGAAGAAGATGAAGACAGTGACGATGAAAATCAACATATAAAAATATCTCATACAGACGGACTAAAAGCTATCGAAAGTTTCATTGAATATGTAGAACAGGGGTTTCCAACTTACATGAGACCGGGGGCCAGAATTAAAAGCACAAATCAAATGGCGGGCCGCAACTTTATGAAAGTTTTATGTAGGACTCTTTTATGTTTGAAGGAACATTAAATATTACTGTCAGATTTTTACCAAGTTGTACAAAACAAAAGTATTGAATTACAAATTAAAATAAGAAGTAGATTTTTAAAAATACTTAATTGTTACTAATAATATTTTTAAAAATATTAAATAAATAATAAAAATTCGGGCTACAAGAACTTTAATGTGCACCTATGTAATAAACAATTAATATGCAACAGATGTCTAATTATTAAGATATAAAACTTTAAAAAGGTTGGTATCAAAACTTACATAGTACCACACAAAATGTTTAATGAGAAAATTGAGGTTTGTCTGCTGCAATCACCAGAGAATAGATATTTACATTTTAAATTTACAAATCTGTGTGTAAATATTTTCGTCCAAAATGAGTGGTTTCAAAAAGTTAAATCGGAGAATTTCTTCGAGAAAATTTCTGATACATACACGTTGAATTATATTCACAAAATACAAAAATATGAAATAAAAAAGAGCAACATACACGATTATTTTTATTTTTGAATAAATATTTTCTTGGATGCAAAACCCGAGAATTTTTTTTTTTTTTTTTTTTTTTTTTGCACCGTTGGTATGTTAAATTTCACAGAAACGAAGAAATTAGGTTTCTATTAACGAGAAAAGTATTTTAAACCCATACAGATTTTTTACGAAAATTGTCCACAAAAAAGTGAGAACTAATATATTTTAGTTCGTGGGCCACAAAAAAAGGCCTCGTGGGCCGGATGCGGCCCCCAGACCGCCAGTTGGAAACCCCTGATATAGAGCAATAAGAGGCGACATCAACTTTCCTGTTATACCCTCCCCCCCCCCAAAAAAAAAAAAAAAATGGCGAAACATTGCTGCAGAAAGGCGCCAAAGTAATGTAAAAAAAAAAAACGATTAAGGATTTTATTACATACAAACTCTTTAATTATCGTAAAGTATGCTCTTTAAGTTTTTTTAAGTAAATGTTTTAATTACAATTTGAATTGTATGTGGTGCACTCGTTTTAACTTTGCATTTGTTAAATATATTTCATTTATACCTACTCTTTTTCTTTTCTTTTTTATATTCTTAGCCTTAACCGAGTTAGTTATGGTCTACATTTATTCTGATAATCGAAGCTCTACTTTATTTTTGTTAATTATTTAGAATTTCTGTTTTTTGAAACTTTCTATTTTTTGCTTACTAATAAAACGTGCCAAATATTTTAAGCAAATTGAATACAAATCAAATAACTTATTTATGACACTACTGGTTATTCTTAAATTAATACATAAAAATTTTTAAGTGCTAATTTTCTTATCTGTGGCATTACTCTTATTAATTGTTTCTATTTAAGATTTATTATTTATGGATTTATTATTATACTCTTTTTTAACCTTTAAGGGCGTATCATTAGGTATTTAATATTTGCCCATTCGTTAATTTGATTATTATTCAAAAATTTTATATTTTTTATTATTATACTTAATTAAAAAAAGCTTTTTTAAACTGTTGCTTAAAGAGTTTCCAATTTTAATGAATACATTTTTCTTATGGAACAATTTTGTAACCATTGCCACTATGAAACTTTATTTGCCTATAAAAAGATAATTAATTAATATAATTTCCAATATTTTGTTTAAAGACAGTAAAAATAAAAATAAAAATTTTCGTCCTATGGCTTGAAAAACGGATTCTGTAGATTACAAATTAATTTTTGAACCTTATCTATATCTTTCATAAGTAGTTGATAAATGGTTGTAAAAAAAGAGTGTAAAAACAGACTGTAAAAAAAAAAAAAAAAAAGGTTTTAGATTCATTTTTTATAATTTCACTAAATTTTGTTATCTTAACATTTTAATTGGAAAATTTCAAGTCTAAATTAGAAACTATATGCATATTGCAATTTATTTTCTATTTAAAAAAGAAATATTTGAGAAACAATATTAAAATTGGTAAAAACAGAAAACTTTAATAAATGTTTACAAAAGTACGTATCAAATTATGATATATTGCCATTCGATTAACCGTAAATTTTACAGGAAAGAACATTTTTTTTCCTTTACGGTTTTTTAACCGTTTACAAATAGTATTTTTCAAAAACGTAAACAAAAATATTATCTAACTAGACTCGGCTTTTCGTAAGGTAATGGGCATTGGAGAGTGCCGGACGCTGGAAATTTTTCATGTGTTGAAGGGAATGGAGGAAAAATTGTGGTGTCAACACTAGGACTCGAACTCCAGTTCTGTCAGTCAAGAGATTAAAAGGTAAGCCCGCTCGGCTATGATATGTACGCAGTTGCAAAGAACTAAGTAGCTTCATTAGGTGGTTCTAGTCGGGGTGATAAAACTATATTTGTTTAACTGTTTAAGGTGAAAGCAGTTAATAAACAGTTTTTCTCAAGCTTAACAATTTGATTATTATTTTATTCATGCTTATTTTACTGTTTTGATTAAATATGGTAAAATAACCATTCAATAAATTGTTATTTAACCATTTTTTCCAAGAAATTTCTAACAGTGTACTAAAATAAGGCCTAAATCGCTCTTTATATTTATATTCATGTAAAAAAAATACACACGCATTTTAAAAACTAAATCATAAAAAGTTTATACATTCTTCAGTTTCCATAAAATAGTTATGCATAATGTATTACATTTATAGTTAGTTTACGGCTTTGTGCAGTTTTCGTATGCTTAGATACCGTTTTGTTAAACAACTTCTCTTTTAGAAGCAAAAATATTCAAAATTCAATAGGCCTAATCTATGATTGACAGTTTAGTACACTCAAAAGAATTCGAAGACATTTCAAATGTCTAAGCTCATAAGAAGTTTAAAAAAGAGAATATTTTGAAATTTTTTAGAACTTCGATTTTTCTTCTTCTTTAAGATAAGCTAATATTTTTTCCTCGCTTATGTATGCACTTTTACGCCGACTGTTGCAATCACGAAAAAAATGGAAATTTGAGCGCTGAGCTGAAAGGTCATAAATGTAAATGCCCCAAAGGAAGAATTTTTTTTTGCAGTATGAAATTTACATTTCCAAATGTGTGAACAAAATGCATTTTTTGAAGAACTTAAAATAAATATCATATCGAGTGGAATGGAAAAAAAATGTATTTAGATTTATATTAGAAATAAAATTTCAAGCATGTTTTTATTTTTTAGTTTTTAAACTCTTAGTATTGGTTGTAAGATATAATAAAACACAAGTTTCAAGTATATATATATATATATATATATATATATATATATATGTAATACAAAAATTATAAATACTTTTGTATTAATAAAAGAATTAAAACTCTTTCATTTTCATAAAATGTCTTTGTTAAAGAATAAGCGTAGAGATATTCTATTTTGGGAATTCAAGGCTAAAAACACACCATGAATTATAATTAGATTTATATTTCAAAGGAGGAGTTATTTTTAGAATCTTTCCCTCTGTTACTTCCCTATTAGGAAGCATGGAATGATTTTCCTTAATGCGTAAGGATACAAGTATTTCAGAGACTGTGCCTTTTTACTCCAGTCTGTGTTTGTATAAAACGTAGTTTTATACAAACCGTAGTATATAACCGTATAACCGTACTATAAAACGTAGTTTATACACTAGTTTTTGCGTCTCCTTTTCATCATGTTTATATCCTGATAAGCTGTTCCAGAATTGTCAGAAGTTTTGTCCAACCCCTCCCTCGTGGAGTGCGGATGTGAACTATGTTAACCACCAGCCTACTTTTAAATAAACCTCTTGGGAACGTATGATGGCTTACGACTGCATTATTTAAGCTAAATACAACACTGATAACAGGGATTTTAGCCCTGTCATTATATATATATATATATATATATATGTGTGTGTGTGTGTGTGTGTGTGTGTGTGTGTGTGTGCGTGTGTGTGCGTGTGTGTGTATTGAATAGACTTTGTTGGCAAATTGGGGGTTTGTTCACGATAATAATCGCCCATTTGCAATAAAAAAATTTTTGCGTTTCATCATAAGTAACACTAGTTTAGAAGTTTTGATTTCGTTTTCACCGCCCTTTCTGGCGTATCTTTGGCGTTTCGAATTTACGACTCAGCTTTTTTGACGATTAGAATCATTGAACTATTCACAAAGTTTTCGGAGACATTTAATGCCAACTCAAACAAGAAGGGTTAGAATCATTGAAAGATGATAGTTTTCTCCCGTGGTGAAGAATAAGAAAAGTTTAACGACCTCTATCACTTTCAAATTTTTTAACTAGCGGAATTCAGAGTAATCAACAGTCTTTTCGAAAAAGAAAGTCTGTTAGAAAATATCGCGATTATGGCATACTTTTCGGTTAAGTACCATAAGTGCTTTTCCAAGGTTTTATTATGTGGTATCAAATTAGTGGATCATGCCGTAACTTGAGATCATATGGAACATCATCCGCAACAAACGAAGGAAGCTAGTTTTTTTAGCACATAGCTCAGTTGTATTATGCTTCTAGTTTATGTTCTTTATCATATCCTGCTTTAACAATGAAAGCAAAAATATTTGCAGGTTACAAAATGGAGAGAATCCATCAAACGCTTTAGGGTTTTATCAAGTGTATTCCTCTTTCAACTGTCTCACCCAGAAGTATCAACATCAATTAAATTCCAGTAATCAGAAAGAGGAATCAAGCTCCTTCATTTGTGAATAGAAAGTTTTCTTTTCTATGAATGCATAGAATGTTCCTTAGTTTCAAAATCGTGTATTTGATTTATATAGGGTCTTAAAAAAACTTCTGTGTTAATAGTTGACAGAATAAAACCTTTGAATCAAAGAAATTAATGTATTGTACGAACCTGGTGTTGCATTAAACAATTCGCTGTGAACTGAAGTGAGGATTCTTATAATTACTTGTTGCCAGTACTCCAGCATGAGTAACTTTGTTACAAAAAGTATTTTAAATAAGCTTATTACTTATGCCGATGATTTTCTAACTTCTTTGTCTTCTAACTGTGTGCTTTCGGTATTTATTAACAACAGTTTAAGCAGAATTTTACTTATCAAGTGGTTTCATAAAAGTTTTAATGGAGAAATCCTTAAAAAAGCAAAACAGAGGCCGTTTGAACAAGAAATTAAAATGCGAAAGAGAAACGGATTAGTCAAATTCTACTCAAATTTGAAAAAATTGAAGTAAAACAAGTTTTTGATTTGGACGTAGAAAAAGAGGAAGACGTAAAAATACTTTGTGCAGAACGAGTCTAAGTGAGTTGTAAACGATAGGAAAGACATAGAAAGAGGTAAATATCTGACCGTTTAATTTTATTTATATTTACTAAAAGGCTTTGACCCCTGCTCGCTGGCGCTCACCAACCCCCGAAACTGCTTTCGCAGTTCATTTAGGATTGCTTCGCAATCCAATGCTCGCTTTTCTCGCTCATTGGATACGTTCTTAACGTCTAGCTTTTGTATACTTTTTTGAATACTGAAGTTACGAAAACTTTTCACTGTAGAAAATTCTAAACCTGTACATTTCAATATTAATTTGAAATTGCAATTGTTAATTTGGGCATTTGGCGATACAACATTTATAGAATTGAAGGATTTGTTACGTCAAGCGCTCAGGTATCATAATTTTGAATTATGTTGCTAAGTTAACTTTCAAAAAATTCTATGGCTGGCAACAGCATTTTTATTTTTTAATTTGTTTATTTTTATTTTTGCCACCACTGAATTGAACAACCTGATAATGCTCACTCTGGTTATTGTTTCCGTTTTTAAAAGCGCTTTATGATGAGCCACCTCAGCTAGATTTGACATGTGACATTTCTAGATGCAATCATTGGTCGATTTTCTAACGTTGCCACCGGTGGAAAAAAAAATACAGCCAAAATTTGGGAGCCACGTTAATTATATATAATAGATTATGAAGCATTTCAATTTATTAGATTACCAGTCGTGTATAACGTTTTTTAATATGAACTGTGTGGTTGATGTGTGTAGGTAAGATAAGCAGTGGCGTTTTCGTAATTTCTTTTTTAATGGAAATTCGAATTCAGCTTTCTGCACCCTAATTTTATAATATTTAACTACAAAAACAATTGTCGTATTTCGACATTTATTCTATTCAAAACATGACTTAAAATTCCGATTCCAACAAATTTATTTCGTTTGATAATTTATATTTATTATGAAGCCTTTCAATTTATTAGATTACCAGTCGTGTATAACGTTTTTTAATATGAACTGTGTGGTTGAAGTGTGTAGGTAAGATAAGCAGTTGCGTTTTCGTAATTTCTTTTTTAATGGAAATTCGAATTCAGCTTTCTGCACCCTAATTTTATAATATTTAACTACAAAAACAATTGTCGTATTTCGACATTTATTCTATTCAAAACATGACTTAAAATTCCGATTCCAACAAATTTATTTCGTTTGGTAATTTATATTTATTATGAAGCCTTCCAATTTATTAGATTACCAGTCGTGTATAACGTTTTTTAATATGAACTGTGTGGTTGATGTGTGTAGGTAAGATAAGCAGTTGCGTTTTCGTAATTTCTTTTTTAATGGAAATTCGAATTCAGCTTTCTGCACCCTAATTTTATAATATTTAACTACAAAAACAATTGTTGTATTTCGACATTTATTCTATTCAAAACATGACTTAAAATTCCGATTCCAACAAATTTATTTCGTTTGATAATTTATATTTATTATGAAGCCTTTCCATTTATTAGATTACCAGTCGTGTATAACGTTTTTTAATATGAACTGTGTGGTTGAAGTGTGTAGGTAAGATAAGCAGTTGCGTTTTCGTAATTTCTTTTTTAATGGAAATTCGAATTCAGCTTTCTGCACCCTAATTTTATAATATTTAACTACAAAAACAATTGTCGTATTTCGACATTTATTCTATTCAAAACATGACTTAAAATTCCGATTCCAACAAATTTATTTCGTTTGATAATTTATTTAACTAAAACGCACTCTAGATAAACAATTGTTTTAATGTGGAATTAAATTAACGATACATTTCAATTAAAAAATGTTTTGTCTATTGGAAACCACGCAAAAAAGCTTTCCTTTAATGATTGTTTAATGATAGATGATTAGAAAATATTTATGCTATAACATTGTAGAAAAACCCAGAACATCATCAGAAGCTCAAAAATGTGTTAATGTGTCAGATCAAGAGTTAATAAAACTAATGTATTCAAAAACATAGTAGTAAATATTTTTCCATGGAACCCGATAAAGATTTGCTTTCTTGAAAAATTTAAAAATAATATCAGGAATACATATTTTAATTAAGTTTATATTCTTCCAAATTCTTCTAATATTGTTACGTTCTCTGTGTTCTTTATAATTTGAACACAGCAGCTAAGACAATGAAACTTCTGGATTATTTTGGTATAAATCCAGAAGTAATATAAACTTCTGGATTTATATTACTTCTGGATTTAAACTACTTATTTTGAGGAAAACTGGAACCGGAAAGGTAAACATCCGTTTTGAAGGCGGAAATAGACCAGTCAACTGTCAGGGGTGTTAGTCATAAATTATTTGCGATCCATCTTGTCGCCGAGTTCTACCCCTTATCTTTTCGTGCCTATTAAAATAAGTATTTTCAATTCGCCTTGTTGGCTGCTTACCAATTTTCAAAATTTTACGTAAACTATCAGTAACTCATATTTGCATTCATTTAGAGGAAAAAAGATTAAAACCTGTCACAGTTACATCGGCGGCAAGGAAGCTCTAACATATAAAGTTAGGAGTTTCTTCCAAATTTTACCTAAATTATCTGAACTCTAACTGAAAACTAACTAACAAAATCAAAACCGTAAAACGTATAGAATATGAAACCGTAAATATGTGGCTATGTTTAATTAAATATAACTTAAGAGATAACATTTCATTTTTGAAGCCTTTAATCTTTAAAAATCGAAATGGTATTTTTAAAATATATAATAGCAATTTATTTTTAAATTTTTTTTTGAAAGAAATTTTATTAATTGCTGCTTCTAATTTTTTTTTCATTTCATTATTTTAATTTTAAGAAATTTAAATTAAACAAGCTGTAATTTTGAGTAACATGATGCTTAAAATCTTAGCATCTCAAACTAAAGAATAAATTCGGAATTCTTTAGCAACTAGATTTATTTCTTTTTATATGAGAACATGTACGGATAGTTTAGTAGTCACAAATGGCAACATCAAAGTATCTCTAAAAAGAATGAAATCATTTGGTGTTCCCATTTCGATGTTGTTCCTGAGGGAAAAAAATCTTCACTCTTATCTTTATGTCTTCCGAATCTACTATTCACAGGGTAAAAAAAAGGGAAATGAAAGCTTTGAATGCGGTGGTTTTGTGCAAGATAGTTTTGTTCTTGGAAAAACTATCATGGAATGACTTATCTTATCTCAACATGCTATCCGCGTTTTGATAGCAGTATGTATATTTATAAAGCTTTTATATTTGCATAGAGATAGTCAGTCGTGGAATAAAATTTACTTAGCTTAGAGACTAAAAATGCAAAATCGCTGACAAAAGCTAAAAGGTGTTTAAAAATTTAACAAGGTTTTCTTATTTTACCCTTTAGCTTAAAGAAATATTTAATACTACATTTTGTATTTAATTATTTGGCTTTTATTTGGTTTATTTCGGATTCTTGTGCACCAAAATGAAAAAAGTAAATTTCTTTACGTTCACTTATTTATTCAATTTTATTTATTTATTATTATAATAAATAAATCTATTTCAATAAACACATTTTTTTAATGGCTTTCTTTTTTGAAAAAAAAATGTTAAAATTTTTTTTAAAACCATTGACCGACAAAAGGTCTTTTTCAAGAGAAACATTATTACTGAAAGCCAATAGAAACTTTCATCTTATTTTTGAGTTAACTATCAAAATCAGCTATAAAAAGGATAAGAAAAAGAGAAACGAAACTTTGATTGTGAAGGTTTTGTGCAATATAATTTTGTTCATGAGTACAATCATGCACGTGAAAAAGTTTCGAGTAAAATTACCTTACTAAGTACTAGTAATAACATTTCTGGTAAAAAATAAATTCATTTCGTAATTTTTTCGTCAATATTGTTGCGGTTTACTGGAAACACAGGTTTTCAAAATTATAGTTTTTATTACCACACATTTAGGAAAAATACAAAGCTGATGAATAAATTTAACCTACTAAATGGTTTTCATGCCATACTCTACTCTAGGGTATCATGATAAAATTACCAGAATGTATTTATATTTATTAATATAATTTTAAATTTATCAAAATTTTTCCCTTATTATAAAACCATATTTAATTGTAGAGCTAAAAACATGGTAACTAGTTTAACAGTGGCAATGTAAAGGTACGGATAATTTTTAAACTGATTCAGTTCGCATGGATGAATATATTAGTAATAAAAATAGTAAATATGCAGTCGTATTTAAAATTGTTATATTAAATATTTTAATTAAAACATGTGATGTGTTATAAAACCAAAATTTTAATGTCGTATTTCACCTTACTTAGAAAATAATGAAATCTTACGAAGTTTTTCTCGTATAATATATAAATATTTTCAATACACAATATTTTTAACACATTGATTGCCATGGGGATCACCGGTGACCAGCATTGAGCGTGTTTCCAACGCCACGGGGGTCACCGGTGACCGGCGAGGCCAAGATTATTAGAAACACATAATTCGAGTAAATTTTAATTTTTTTAATATTATTATCGTTACTAAAATGGTTTGAAGAAATTAATGCAATATAGAACACACAAAAATAGTTTTATTTATATACACAGAGATGCCAACTTGCTCCGGACAGAGAATAAATATTTTCAAATGGTAGTTTATTAATTGTGATTCTTGGTACCACCACTATTTTTAAACAATTCATAGGCTTATATAATTCCACACTTTTTTTTCTCCGATATGTCATGCGAAACCTTTTAAAAAACCAGCAAAATCTGTTGATATTTGCAAATTTAGTTTGTATTTATTTACCATTTGGCCTGAGGAGGACAAGCCATGTAAAATTAGCGTGGCATTTAACGTGTTAAAAAGGCCAGCATTCGATCTTAATATTGTCATATTTATGCTTGTCATATTTATAACAATGACTATTGGTGCAAATGACTATTCATTCATTTATGTACTGATTAAAATTAACTTTAGAAATTTATATTTACTTATTATTAAAAAGCTTTTAATAAATTTATTTCAATCATAAGTGAGTTCAAATTCCATATATTTTCCTAGTTCAGCTTGAGATAAAGTAAAATGATACTTACATGCCTTAAAAGTGTATGCACGTTTTGTACATCTACGTCTACAACAAAGCTCTTGATGCCTTTCCTGCCTAGCTCTTTCAATGTTTTCCGATAGTCTTTCTCTTCTTCGAATTGCCTGACTATAACACGTCTTTGTTTTATTACAGGATCTTTCAGCAATTCCTGCAGTCGAATTAAGGCTAGGAAAGAATTAATAAATCTTTTCTTTCGTTTCAGAGAAAAAAACTAAGAATATAAACGAGACATGCAAATCAGTTCAAATAAAACAAAATATAGAAATGAAATATTCAAAGAGATTAAAATATTGAAGTAAAACAAAACTATTTCTTTGATGAATATCTATTCTTATTTGGTCTAAATCAGTGATGGAGTTGCAGTTTTTTATTATTCTATTGGCAGGAAATTACAAATATTAACAAATTTTTTTATATTTATTTTAAAGTTTATTTTTAAAATAAATGTTTGGGGATAAAAAATGTTTTTATATGATACTTCTGAATCACTAATTTTTTTCAGTTTATTGCATTAATATATTTATTCTATTTGTTGTTTGTCTGATTATTATCATGTTTAAATCAAACAAACTCATATATTTTTTAATAATATAATTTTTGTAATACACTGCATAAAATACCAGCTCTATGGGTGACTTATCCAGAAAATCCATTTTATCATAATTCTTACGGTATTATATATTATATTAGAGTGATACAGTAATTTTACAGTAATCATTTCTCTAAACATTTCCACATACGAGATTTTCGTTCAGGTTCCGACATCCAGAACATATTACGGTAATGTTTACCATCATTTGTTCCCGTTTACCGTAATTTTCACAGAGTATTATTGAATACAAAAAAACTATACTGGATTACAAAATTACTTGTTGTTAAGGCACAATATAAACAAAACTATAATTTTATCGTAAAAACCATTTTTCCTGCATAATATTTTACCGTATCTTTACATAAATATATATTTAATAAATATAAACATTTGATTAAATGAATATTATTAATTATATTCATTACAATTAATATTAATTATCTTCAGCGATAAATATAATAAATATTATAAGAAATTACGAAATATCAGATTTTTTGTTAAGTAAAATTTTACGGTAAAAATGGAATTAAAAACAAAATGTACCGGCACCCCGGGTGTCGGTACTATTTTTCGTAATTTGATAAAGAATTTTTTACAGTTTAAAGGCTGCTTCGTATTCTAAACAAAAAAGTCATAAGAATTTCAATCCAATTTCAACCCAAGACCAACATGGCTGTTGTGTATGGAAATATTTAAAAGAAATCGTTTATAAATGCATTTTTTGCATAACTCTTTTATAAATATGATTAAACATTATAGTTAAACTCATTCTGGTGATGTTATTAATACTATCGCATATCTAATAAGCAGTCATCCAAGCTTTATAAACTGGAAACAAGACTGACAGCCATTAAGAATGACGTAGACCTTCAGGAAATATGTTTTCCAATAGCTATGATGGTATTACTTTCACTTCAAAGGCTTCTAGAACTTTGCTATCAGCTAATTAAAAGTGACATGTTACTGACGGTAAATCACTCCCATGTTTCATGTTTACGCTTGAAATGAGTGATATTAAACTCTTTTAGGTCCTTTAGTACAACATCTTTTCAAGTTGAATTTATGAAAGTCGTAACTATGCTATCCCGCCATTTCGGTTGAAGAAATTTCTTCCAAACATTTATTCTATGTAAAGAATTTTATAGCTTTGGAATACTTTTAACATTCTGGAAAGCATTTTTGGAACACAACTTCACTTGCGTTAAGTGAGAGATTTGGAAGGGCACCAAGTTTGTTGAACAAAAAGAGCTTCGTGAAAGTATGCACATTGTTAAAATTTATAGAGGGTTACGTAATGGGAATAAGGGACAAGGCTTAGAAGTGCATTGATGGTAAAATATTTGTTATTTTTTTTTAAAAAATATTTATTGATCGAAAGAAGAAATTGATCTAAGAGCTAGACATGAGGGAATTTTTCTATTATGAATACAATATTATTCCTAGATACTTTAAATAGCAAGAAAATTATTTATTGAGAACATTATTTAAAAATTTGTTTAATTATAAAGGGAGAAGGAAATTCGTAAAAATTAATTTCTTATTGCACAAATTTTAGTTCAAAAATGCCTCACTTTAAAATCAATCGTGTTGTTTAATTTTTTTTCCTTCCAATGAGCTGCACAATCAGTCTTCCCGATGAGCAGACCTAGTGCGTTCTCCAGAAGTGGTATCCACTCTTTCAGGACCACCACATTGGGTGAGATACCGTTGGCTATGTTAATTTGGACGTCTAGTTACTGCCTCACTAGATGGCAGCACCGAGACTCTATTTGGATTCTAAAGTGCACTGGGAATTTAATTTTGCCGGAAATGCCAAGAGCCAATAAGGCACTCCAGGGATCTTTTACATACCGCATAATCATACGACATGGCCGCTGAGGATTTTCTGCATCCTGAAAATCCGGTGTCTAAGCCGGGGATCGATCCCGCAGACTTGGGCTCAGAAGGCCGATCGTGTTGTTTAATGAATAGGTATTATTTAATTTGCGTTAAAAATCAAAAAAGAAAAACAGAACGAACAATGAATATACTTGAAGATTGCCAAGTATTTTCTTTTTTTAAAAAATTCAAGCTTCTTTAATAATTAAAACATCTAATATTTAAGCCTCTAATGTAAGCCTCTAATATTTGAGTTTCTTGAAAAAAAGTTTTTCTGGGGTAGTGAACCTAAGCAGAAATTTTAAAACAAATGATCTTTTGCAAAACTTTTAATCAAAACTTACGATCATAGCAATTTTACCTGATTTTTAATATGCCTGTTCAAACTATTTATAGGAAACGGTGAACAAATTTCCTTTAAATCTTCTTTTTTTTTTAATGGCGGGCACTTGAAACTATTGTCCATTGGCCATAGAAAGTGCCAGGACTGCTAACTCCCTTTTCGTTACCAAGTGGGCACCTGTGGCGAAGCCACGGCGGTGGAGCAGCGTCGCCCACTACCCCAACCCGTTTATAGGGCGGGTCACTTTCACACACAAAGGAGACAGGACATAGAACACAGATAGAGAGAAAGAAACATCAATGCCCTGCCCGGGATTCAAACCCAGAACCTTTCTGATGCAAAGACAGTTCCCTGCCCCCTACACAGTCTGGTCGGTCCTTTAAATCTAGTTTATTAAAATCTTAAGATATTGCCTTGCAACCACAAGAGAAAAAGATTTCTGAAATTGCGAAATTTCCGAAGCAATTCGAGCTGACACTACTCTAAAGTTTTAACCAATTATGTTAGGGCTAAATCTTATTTGAATTTCACCTCTAAATATACATTAATTTGGATAAATCAAGTAAATTAAGAGTATGACTTATAGTGTACAGTTATAATATAGATATAGATATTGTAAGTTTTTTTTAAGTTTTTTTTTTATTTAAATAAAAAATCTAATTTACAAGACATAATTTTTATCTTAACAATATATATGTGTATATTTACCATCATTATGTTCATATAAAATGGCAAACTGTTTCCACTGTTTCTCAGTGACGTAGGCTAAGTAAGCTAAGCCTAACGCACTGGGATGAGGATAAAGATTCACTGTATGCTGACTGGGTTTTGTTCTATAATCCCATCTAGTTTGTATATGTGGTACTTCAAGAGCTGCACATGTGGATTGTACTGCACTACTAGATTCTGTAGATTGTGGGCCGAAGACAGCTGCCATGCCTCCTCCCAATAGCTCACATACTGAAAAATACAGAAACATTTTATGATATTATTTATTAATTGATTTAATTAACATATTAATAAAACAAACCGATAAAATTTTTTCATCTATTGCGTATATTTATATATATATATATATATATATATTCGAAATAAAGAAAAATTATTCTAAGATAAAAATGACTCCTTATAGCGTCAATGTCTAGAAAATACGAAATTATAAAGCAATTGTAAATAAACGAAAATCAGAAATTAAATTTACAGATAAAAAAAAATAAACAGATGTGTTTAAATTAAATTGACTAATCTAACGAATAACAAAAGTATATATATATATATATATATATATATATATGGCAATCTTGTTACGTAAACACTTTAAATCATTCTTGAAAAATTTCCTGTTCATGTAAGTTCATTATTTTTCGCTACTCACTTTATAGATTTTGTTTCGTTCTGCTCTTCCTTTTTATTTTATTTTCTGTTTTTACGTGCTATTTTTACTTATTGTGTTTTATTTTATTTGTCGTAATTTTTGTAAAAAAATTTTTTGAGTGCTCCTCCCACTATTGTATTGATATATTTTGCTTTGGCTATATTGATACAATATTAGAAAGCACTCTTTCTCGGATATAACGGTGTGGGCTGATGAAAAGATTATATCTTTTATTTTCCGGTTTTTTAAAAAAACTTTTTCTTCTTTTTTTTTTTTTTTTAAATTAATTCTTTTTTTTTTTTAATTAATTCTTTTTTTTCTTTCCCCAGTTGTTTGTTATTATTATTATTCGCCCCCCTTTTTTCATTACCTTTGTTCATTACATAATTTACCTTTGTTTTATCTTCATTTTGAACTTATATATATATATATATATATATATATATATATATATATATATATATATATATATATATATATATATATATATATGTGAAATATCATTTTATTTTACTTTATATATATATACAAAAATGTGAAGGTATGGTTAATTTATAGGAAAAAACTATATATATATATATATATATATATATATATATATATATATATATATATATATATATATATATATATATATATATATATATATATATATATATATATATATATATATATATATATAGTTTTTTCCTATAAATTAACCATACCTTCACATTTTTGTGTATAAATATTTTATCATTTTCTTTAGTATTTCTATAGCTTTTTCCACATTGTTAAACATTTGTCGAAAAATAACGTGTTTAACTTTTTTTTCTTTATATATCTATACAATGTGTGAGAAAAAAATGTTTAAAAAATGACGTCTATTTATTAACTTGATATAGTTCTAAAGCTTGGAATTTTTTTAAAGCGTATGAACAAATTCTCTACTCTTCTCCTATACTTCTTTTACTTTCCATTATTTCCTTATAGATATTTTTCGGAACTTTTAAAAACTCAATGTTTTCACTTAAAACAATTCTTTTTCTTAAAAAAAAAACGAAACTGTCAATTTCTGCGTAGGAGAAAAGACTATGACATGTTCCAATATTTTTTTAAAGGTATTGTCTGTACCAAACAAGTTAAAATGGGTTCTTTTTCTCCGTTATTTTTCAGATGTATTTTTTTTTTTTTTTCATTTCAGTTTTATCATTTTTATAAACGTTTGAAATTATTGACACATTTGACAGATTAAAAAACTTTGTTTGCCTCGTTTAAAAAAACTACGCTGGAAATTACAAAAAATAAATAAAAAGTGAGCACATTTCTTAAACAAAAATGGTATTAAAAGAAATGTTTCGATTACGTAAATTTTGAAATGCTCATTGTTTTGGGCTTGTTAGATATGATTGATGGTTTAAGCATGGATAAGGGATTAGAAGTTAGTTGTTAAGAAATGTAGTTTCGAATTTATAGATTAATCATCAGTTAATAGAAAAATCTTGCATTATAACTTGTGAAGCCTTACACCTATTTTTTGGAGTAAAGATCTGTACTTTTATCCATATTTTATTATTTCGTTTCTCTTTTTTTACATCATACGGCATTTCGTAATCAATTTTACCTTTTACGTAATCGAAATATTCTAACAGAAATAGACTAAATATAACGTAATAATAAACATATATTCTCAAAGTCATATTCTCAAAGTCTTTTTTTCTTTTACATTTGCTATAAAAAAATGACAATTGACGAAATTCCCATTCCTACGGTGGGGCGACGACTATAAATAAATCATTACGTGACTGGTAATCAACGTCTTAATAAAGAAAAATGTAAAAAAAAATATATATATATATATAAAAATGATTATAAAATAACATTTACTTTTCGAAAAACTATATATTATTAAACTTCCGAAAAATTTTATATTATTAAACTTTTGAAAAACTTTATATGTTTCTGCAAAAAAAAAACTTTTATATATATTAATAAAAAACAGCAATTAAGTAATTATCTTTTAATCTTCGAAATCCTTTCACGAAAATATTACAAATTAATTGTTTCATGTTATTTTTTAATTAACTAACTGTTTATATTTAAAAAATAAGCCAATTTTCTAAACAATGGGTCTTAAATTCTAATTTACACTGAAAATTTAAAATTAGTTAAATTTTTAAACTGTACAATTTGGATGCCGAAGTTCTTTTCATGAAGAATTCATGAATAATTAAAATGCACATTTTTGCTAAGAGGCAACTTTCTTTTGTTTTTGGATTACAAAAATTCTTTTATTAATAATCATAGAGCTGTGACTCACAGAATGAAAATATAATCATTTTAAGCAAAAACTGAACTTTATCAATTATGAAAGCAACTACTTTACAATTGAGTTCCAAGATGCAGTTAATTAAATAAATGCATGAAATAAAATTTTTCCAATTTTTAGATTAAATATAATTGTTGGTGTTTATTTCTATTTGGCATTATTTGATCATATAATTAATTAATTATATAATGCATCTCATTTTTAATTCTCTCAACACTGATAACGAAATAAACATTATGAATCTTCGGTATTTTATTGAAACTATTGTTCATAGAAACATTTTTAAACATATATTTTTCTTAACAATGCAATTTTATACTTTTAAAAGAAAAGATAAAAATTGTTTTATAATTACTAAATTGATTTCTTTTAATTAGTAAAAATTTTGCCCCACAACATCTCGTTTTAAGCCAGGAGGATCATTGAGGTTGAGGCTTCACAATTTCGTGACGTCCAAATAGAAGGTATGTTTATTTTCCTGAAAAGCTGGTATCTATCTATCTGAAGATGGGTAAACTTCACGGGCAGGATATAAAAACCCAACCCTGGGAATCGAACCTTCACAACGACAGATTAATGTCTATAGCACTAAAACATAAAAAATTATTTTATCATTAATCTGTTTTAAAGGAATAAAATTTACCTTTATATTTTATAATCTATACGCGAGACATTAGGGATCTTAACTTCTGCCATATTGTCTATGGAATAAATGAAATTTGCTGAAAATTCAAATGAGTATTTGTTCGTAATTTTGCTACTTCTTTGTAACTCAATTGTTACAACCTTTATGTGTAATGAAATGACATGAAATTCAATTTCAAAATTTATTTTTTAAAACGATTTTATAAACTATATCGTTTAAGTTTGTAAATTTCAAAAGTTTATAATGTTCACGAAAATTTGCTTACAAAAATGATTTGCAATAAATCATTTGGACTAATGTAATTTTATTATTCAAGGTTTATATATAAGGTTGCTTATATCCATTTGTTTATAATTGAAACATGACAATTGCATTTTCTAAAACGATTGAAAGCATTTTATACACTTTTAAATGTTTTAAATAAATTTAAAAGGAACATCTATATCTGGAGTTGAAAAGTGTATTGATAACACGGATCACCCTGAATAATGATCGGATCTTCACGTTCTAGGACTCATTCGTAATAATTCATGGGGGCGACCTCAAACATGCTAATTAATTAGTGCAGACGATCTTTTAAGTTATGAAATCACACTCAAAAACATACTTTCCTTGAATAAACATACCCTTTTTTCAACGGATTCGGATTTCTGACTCTAGAAATATAGAGGGTAGCCACAATCTGGGAAATGTGGTACCCATAGTTTAATCAAGAGCTTCCTTGTGTGGAAGCTTTTAATTTATATTTTGGTGATTGCAGGCAAAAACATTTTAATATTTGCACTAGCTGTTCATGATTCAAAAGTGGTTTAAGCGCCCTATTGCAAGCGTTAATAACCAATAAGTAACCGACGAAGGTCTTTGATTTTTATACTCAGTTAGGTAACATCGTCATCTTTAGACGTTGTTAATGGATTTTTGTTAGATAACAAAGTAGTTCCTGTACTTGTTTTGATAAAACTTTTATGATTATTGTAAACAAGTAGGAACACTTTAATTAGAAATAATGCACTGAATTCAACAGCCAGATGAAATAAAAATATTTGTAAAACAAACGGATGGCTTCTCGGAGTCATTCTAAGACGGATAAAAAGTCTATCGGGAAAGGAAAATTGCTGGAAATTACTTATAACTATTTTTTTTATTTCCTATGAGCTGCACAATCAGTCTTCCCGATGAGCAGACCTAGTGCGTTCTCCAGAAGTGGTATCCACTCTTACAGGACCACCACCACAATGGGTGAGATACCGTTGGCCATGTTAATTTTGACGTCTAGTTTCTGCCCTACTAGATGGCAGCACCGATACTCTATTTGGATGCTAAAGTGCACTAGGAATTTAATTTTGCCGGAAATGCCAAGAGCCAATAAGGCACTCCAGGGATCTTTTACATGCCGCATAATCATACAACATGGCCGCTGAACTTATAACTTATAACTATTTACAAATGGCAAATAAAGATGGAAAACTCAGATTGTAATAAAAAAGAGATGAACAAGTGTCTAGTTTATTTTAAGTTTTAGAATTAATAAAATTGATGGGTTATAATGGTAAATGACCGATGAGCGTCTTTCAGAGTTAACAGTCATTTGGAGAAAAATTAACAGAATTGATGAGCTTACCTTTTTTGGACGCTGTAAAACTGTCATGTCTTTCAAGTCTTTCAATTTGTGCCTGCAGTCTACTCGTAGGTAATACATTAGTGTCTGCGTTTACGTGATCCACAGCTTGACGGAATGCTAACTCTAGGCCTTCATCTCCACTTTCGAAGAGCCCAGCTGAAATCAAGCAAATAAAACTCTATTAATTATTTCATTTAATTGAAATAATAGAGTCACAATTAGTGGCGCAGGCAAAAGGGGTTTGGGGATTTACGCTCTATGGTATGTCCGTAAAAATCAGAGAGTTGTCCATTCGTTTATACCGTAGTCTTCCTTTTTTTATGAAAAAAAAAGCCAGTACTCATATTTGTACAAATATCTGCAAAATTAATAGAATTGTATGTTAATTTACATAACTTTCTCCTTTTTGGAGAAAAAAGCTTTTAGTCCATTACTGCAATGAACTGAAGCAGAATAAAAGAGTTCACCGTTGATTTATAGGGTTATTTTATAAGTCTTCTCAACTCAATTCTAGGATGATCCTTTGGATTGATTCAAGGATCCTTTTAGCAGAGTGGTTACAACATTAAGTTGCGGATCCAAATATATCAGGTTTTATCCCAGCCTGTGCCAAAGAACATATCCCCTAGCCTTCTTATACTTTGCGACCACAGAAAACAAACATGCGATTTTCACACTTGAATCACGAAAAAGAACTAAAATTTGCAATAACTTTCGAAGAAATGGGAATTTCAGAAAAAAACTTTGCGTTAAGTTTGCAAATAAAAATGGATTCTTCAGCGCAACAAATTTTATTTCAATTGCATGTTAGCGGACTGTGAAAAAACAAGGTTTTTCCCCTACAGCTTCAACAGTCAATAATTCTTAAACTTATTTTCGAATTTTAATTTTGTTTTATTGTTTATGTACACCTTGTACTGTTTCCCACAGACATTCTTAATTTCAAGTTTTTAAATCTTGTAAAAGAATGTAACTAAAAGCAAAAAAAATCACAAAAAAACACTTAAAATTGCAATAGCTGTCGAACAATTGAGAATTTCGTCAAAAAACCTCCTTGTTAATTTCTTAAATAAATATGGCAAAAGTTACATTCCTGCGCCTTGTGCTGTGGCCCGTATCATGTTTCTTCTACAATTTTTCCAGTTAATGATTATAGAACCATCGAATTATTATATAATATATTATATAATAATTCGATAATAATAAAATTCTTTAAAAAATTCTTTAAATCATTCGGAATTAGAATCGTCTTCATCATAATCGAATTCTGGATTTGTATTCATTTGGAATTACATTTATTTTGATCCAGTTCCAAATCATTACCGCTGAGGAGCAATTACTATCAAAGTTAATAACTGCGGGTAGAAACAGATCCTTGTTTTCAATTATAAATCCACAAAATAAACATTACCGTTTACAAAATTACTTACAGTAGGAACTATAATGTTATCATTAGTATTTCCATTACTATTTTGTAACGCGAAAAGGTCAACTCTATATATAGAGGGATTTTTAAGAGAAATAAAATCCTATTGGTGCTACTTTAAAAAAAAAAATAATTATGGTATTAGAATTTCCAAAAAAAATAAATTAAAATTACACTTTTCAGCACAAAAAGTAAAATAAATAAATAAATACATAAATAAAACATAATAAAAAAAAACTAATGACATAACTAGAAATACGTGTAAAAATAAAAAAATTAAAACTCATTTTTTTAATGTTGATGTGTCATTGTAAATAATTGTAAATAATCCCCATGATTATCCATATTGATGTGTAAGAAATGCTTTTTCGTATTGTCTTGCTCAATTGAACATAATTTGCTTGTTTAATTTTACATGTTTATTAAGTGAATGTTACAAGCTTTTATTGACTGATATTTGAAAATGTGTTAAATATTTGTAAATATTAATCAAAATTGATGTGTTTCAATCAATATTTTGGCATATCAATCAAACATTGTTGTTAATTATTGTTTATATTTATTAATCAATATTGCGAAGGGAAAAACAAGATTGATTAAAAAAAGTCCATGTTTTGTAGTTGAAAGTCAAATGCTGAATTAGAAGAATATTTATCCTGAACATAAGGATTAACACTTGTAGAATTGGTTGTTGGTGGAAAATATCGCTTGAAAAAATATGTTGCTGAACTTTAATAATAATTGAAGAAGATTAATATTCATTTGCCCATATTTCCCTCGCACAATGATAAAGAAAAACAAATATGTTTATATCGCAAAACCAATCTATTGAAGAGCCAAAATATTTCTACTAATATGGATCTCCAATGAATTTTTTTTACAAAAATGAGTGAAACAACAAAATAATTAATTTTGAAAATTACCCATAGTGTGTGACTGCAGGAATTAGCCCTACAGGACATATCGGAACATCAAAACATCAACAATGCAAGTGATGTGTAGATGTTAGAATATTAATCGCTAGGAAGTGTTAAGGAATGCATGTATTGGCTATTAATTGATTTAATGTTTTGCCATGGCTCCTTTTCTTAGCTTATGCATTCAAATGTGTTGGCGAAAAGGAAGTGCGGGAAATAAAAGCGAATTTTAATTAATTCGAAAAACTTGGCAGACATGAAACGGTTTTTGAATTCTATATGGAAATGAATAAAGCAGATTTAAAGGTAATCTCTAAGAATAGATATTTTTCAGCACTCAATTAAAGGTTGAGGTATAAAAAGACTACTGATTATGTTACATGCTTTTCATTTATTGCGAAGAGGATTAAATGAAATAATAATTTAGTTTTGAAATGTCAAGGATTATATTATGTATATTTTTGCACGCACAGTCAAAAATGGATACTCTAATTTCACGAAACTTTGTTTTTTGATGAAACATTTTCCTAGGTTTTGCTCCGAGAAAAAATTTTGTCAAAGTGAAGAAATAGCTATCATTGCTTTTTCAAGGAAACGAATTTTTTCAAAATTTTAAAAATATTTAACGTCATTCTATTTAAAAAGAAAAAAAAAAACTTGTTCTCAAAACTCATGATTCTCAAAATAAAAAATAATACAGCTAAAGGATTGCTGAGAGTGTGACAGTTCAGATTTCTTCAATTTCTTCCAATCATGTAAGATTAATTCAAATTACCTTCTGATTCCGTTCAAAATATTTATATAAAAGTAAGATAACTTTGTTCATAAGTAGTTTAAAATAAAACAAATAATCTAAATCTTTTCTGTGTTAAAAAAAAACCAGGATTTATCCACGATGTTCAATCACTTGATAACACTAACAATCGCGAAAAATTAAACTCACCTGTTTTTAATTGCTTACTGTGAACAAACAATCAGATGATTTCTGCGTTGTTCCAGAAATAAGGTTAATAAAAGAAATAAGAAAAATAAAAAACAAGAAAAAGGTCTCCCAATCAAATAGGGTTGATTCAAATTACCTTCTGATTTTGTTCAAAATATTTCAACATAAATGTTAAATAACTTTGTTGATAAGCAGTTTAAAATAAAGCAAATAATCTAAATCTTTTCTATGTAAAAAAGTCAGGATTTATTCACGATGTTCAATCATTTGACAGGACTAACAATCGCGAGAAATTAAACTCAGCTTTTTTTACTTGCTTAGTGTGAACAAACAATCATATGTTTACTGTGTAGCTCCAGAAAGATAAAAATGAAAATTTAGCAAAATCGGGAAAAAGCGACCGGAAAGCCGGAAATTGTTTTCATCCCTCACATTCCGATAAAAGCATAGGCAGGATGTGCGCGGTTTCCTCTTTCAAAAACGAAACTAAGAAAGATTGATAAATTCAACTGACTACGGTACAGTAATATTTTCTAGAAAAAAAAATATTAAATGCATAATTAAATTTTACCTAGAATATTTGAACAACCATTATATATAGAAAAGTTCTTAAAACGTGTATTCAATTTATTCTGATTTGCTCTATTTTTTAAATTAGAAAAAAAATTAAAAAGTTTCTTCTTTACAATTTTTATAAAATTTTTAAAAAAAAGAAGATACTGTTTTTTAATTTCATGTAACAAGTAAACTATTAATTTAATGAGCCATAAAAATTTTTTTTCATAACTTCATTACTCGAATTAAGTAAATATTACTGCAAAAATTACTGTATAATATTTTACGTTAAAAATGGATTTTACCGCTGATGCATCCAAGTGCCGGTATTTTATACCGTAATTTCATCTGGAATTTTGTACAGTCCAGTATTATATATATTTAATATGACACTTATATTTTAATTTAAAACTAAAACTAACTGTATTAATAAGTAAATTATTGTATTATAATTGCATTTATGGTATTATACATACATTATGGTATTATGGTATGGCACATGTATTATGGTATTATTGTATACATTATTGTAATATAATTGCACTTTTAAGACAATTTTCAATTCTAATATCTCGAATAATTGCATAATTTGCTGCGTAATTATGTTCAGATTGCTGTATAATATGTCCAGAAATAAATAAATAAAATTTTTATTCGTATCACCGGCTTGTTATCACTAATGATTAGTTTATTTTCTGTAAAATTACATTTCTTCGTTCTCAAAGAAGCGATGGGAGGATTATTCAAGCGATAGTTTTATTCTTTAAGAATTTCAAAACATATGAATTTTTCTTAAAAATGTCCAACTTATTTCAAGAATGTGACAGCAGTTTAAAATTTTCTCGATATCAGAAGCCATTTTTATGTTTCTTTCAAAATCCTTTACCATTTTGAGAAACAAAAAAAATATTGCTCTTAAAAATGTTCAATAGTAAAATTAAAGCAACATATAAATTCTTTCAAACACAAATGGTTGACATGGAAAAAGTTAATACAAAATAGTTTCCACTTATTATTTTTGGATATAATTCAAGGATTATGCCAAACATAAAGGATTTCACGAAGCTCATTATTTATTAGATAACTAACAACTATCTACTAAATATCGTAAAACGGTATAATGTCATTAAATTTGATTATTGAAATCGTTTGGAGGAAATGGAATCTTAGAAATGTTCTATGTTTGGCATAATCGGAATTAATTTGAACCGTCATATCTAGATATCTTGAAATTAGCATATCTAGCGAATAAAATTAATGGCTTAGAGAGATTGCCTCATTGATGAATAAATTAACGACAATAGCATAGCCGACAACTTGTTCGGTTGTTGAGAAAGATTTCAGAGAGTGATAGTCATATAATTTTTATGGTATTATGATTTTTCTTAAAGTTAAGTTGTTTTTCCAAGAATACAATGGATATTCCTTAACTAATCTATCTTATACATGTGTGTTTAAATAATTAATTTGACGTGGAAGGTAACATAATTTAATATTTGATTTTAGAAATTTAAATTATCACGCTAAAATGCAATTATTAGTACCACTAAGAAAAAAATTCTCGATTGCAGTACATGTTGGCACCTATGTAGTAGAATCGAACTAACTAATGTATTATATTCTCAGCTCCCATTTTAATTCATTTCCTTGTTTATATTTCATCTGAATCAATGAAAAAGAAGAGTTAGGCATTTTCATTGAGTTTACGGTGTTGCTTTTGCGGTGTTTATTTTATGTAAAATTAATAATTAAAAAAAATAATTGAATAAAAATAAAATAATTAAACAACGGCTATACTTATGCGAATAATGAACATGAAGCGGAAAAATATAGTTGAAATAGGAAAAGTAAAATTGCAATTAAGATCGTTTTAAAAACTAAATTAAGATTGGCATATTAATTAAGATCTGTTAATTAAGATCGTTTTAATTATTTCATAATCAAATCCTAAAACATTAAAAATGTAATAGAATCTCCTGAATAATTAAGCCTTTTTTTATTTATTCTTTTTCATTTGGTGGCATTTGAACAGGTATGAAATAAACCAGAATGTTTAAAAATAAATATGTGCTTACATTCTATACATAGAATTCAGAAAGCCATTGTTTCTAATTTGACAAATTAAAGTCAATAATTAAATAATAAAAGACTTGGGGTGTTCGCAAGAGTTGTTAGAGTTCGGTTGTATTGTTTTTTTCTCTCCAAAATAAGCACAGAACGTGGTGGCTTAAGAATTTAAACTGTGTCGATAAATACAAAACTCTCAAATGTAGTAAACCTTAATTTTTAATGTCAAGGAAGAACATGTTTTGATTCAAAAACTTGTGTGATTCTATAAGAAAGGAATTGTCTGAAAGATGTGGAACGTACATTAAAGGAAATAGCATAGATATTATACATACATATTATACAGCATATATATATGATACATACATATTATACAGCATATATATATGATACATTTATTAAAATAAGATGAGCAAATTTATTAAAAGGGAGATGTGTTTTGTTGCCTTTAATTTTTTTTTTTCATTATTTTTCCTGAGAACATAATGGATATAGTATTTTAATAATGTGTAAAATAGTATTGTACCAATGAATTAGTTCAGATTGTTTTAACTAAGAACTAAATTAAGATTGTTCTAATTATTTACGTACGGTTAGAATTTTCATTCTAAAATTACGGTAAAATAATCAGCATCATTCTGTCCTTCTGATTAATAACAAGGTTTATTGTTAGGAACATTTTTTACCGTTACAGTTTTGAAGCCGTTTACTACTAGAATGGTGAAAAAATCGTGAATACAAAAATTTACAGTTTTGTAACCATTAACATCTAACCTAATTTCTAAATCATAAAAATAAAACTTTAACAGAAATTGGAGCTTTGTGAGTGCTGCGCCATTTACCCTGATTAGACGTTCATGAGATTGATCAATTAGTTCTCCCAGCTACAGTATGTACGCAACAGCGCAGAACAAAATGGTTTCATACGATGAGCCTAGTTGGCGCGGATGGAATTCTGGAAACCGTACTAGGTAAAAACAATCAATAAACGATTCTCACATTTAACAGTTTTTTTATCAACTGTATATGGTTATTCGACTGTTTTGGTTGAATATAGTAAATAAAAATTAAACAAATTGATATTTAACCATTCTTACCGAGAAATTTCTATTGTTGCAGTTAGCATTGTCTGGTTGTTTTTTATAAAGCATGCAAGCAAAGGCATGCAAACTTAAAACTATTTTTTATTTATTTATGCTGGATTACGCACATTAAGGTACGCATCAGTCTTGCATAAATAGCTATTTTTATATTGAGATTAAATTTTAAAATGCTACACATCATCATCATAAAAATGTGGCTTTTGATAACCTTAACACACCAGGGAAAAAAAAGTTCAACAACAAGGTTTGAAATAAAAGCTTAGAAATGATATTATTTTGTAAAGGTTTATGTGAGCTTTTATTCAATATTTTAAAAAAAAACCATATTGGCATTGAAACATTTCTGCTTTATCGGAATTATGATTAATCATTCAACCATGATGTGTCAATCAAAGGAAACTGCAAATACAATGTTTACCATAAGATTCATTGCTATCTGGGATTATTTTCTTGAGTAAATTTTTGTAACGTTTCCAATTGAAATCTTTATTTTACTTTCCTGAAGAATTCGCCAAGATTAAATATATCACTAAGAAATAAATATGAAGGTTAAATCGCACAAATAACTTTGATACGGATTTGAATAACTATGGACTATCAAATTGTTGATTAAATTCAAACAGCCAGTTTCACTGTTAACAGTTACAACATCCAACTGGAAATGAAGGTTATTATGGAGATAGTGCTGCAGTGTTAAATGATCCATAGACTTCTGGAAAGTGGAGGTCATTTATCTGCCCTGAAGCAGTTGATGAAACATTCTAATCTGACTAAGATATTTCGAAATTGCTTGGAGGCAGTATTCCAAGGTAAATTATTCCAAGCTGTATTCAGATACATCAAGTTAAGCTTTCCGAAGACGTGGACTGTTTTCATAAAGTACTTCCTTCGTATGATGGCTAAAAGCGGCTAAAACTTTGTTTGGATAAGTTCAGTTTCCAAAGAGAGTATTATTATGACAACTTATTTTAAATCAGTAGTGACATTTAAATCGTATAAGCTCAATATTACAAAGGCATTCGATCATTTTTATTTTTATTTATTATCTGGCATTTCTGAGTATTTATTTAACACTACATATTTTTATTTGCGTGATAATTTCTAGTGTGCTATCAGTTATCATTTAGAATATTTTGTAAATCTCGGGAGAGAAAAAATTATCGGAATTAAAATTTTATGTGACATGGTGATAAAATTTCTGTTAAAATTACTGTACTACATGGCAACGACATGTTTCATATAAAATCAAAATACACCGTATTTTTAAACCATTCAATTTTCCTGTTCTTATGGTAATGGCTTACCAGAAATTCTGTTTTTCAAAATTATACTTATTACCACACATTTATAAAAAAATACAAAACTGAAGAGTACATTTAAAATCAAATAATGATTTTTGCAGCATGCTTCAAGGTAGCATGAAAAATTAACAAAATTTACCATAATGAACTTTACTACATATTATAAAACTAATTGCTAATTTTTAAAAAATCATTTCAAAGCACATTTGAAAAATTTCTAAGTTTTTTAGTGTTTCGATGGAGCCAGAAACATAGTATATCTTACCATATTCTGGTAATTTTTATATACTTCTTTTTCTTCAGGGATTAGATACTGTATGCCATTCAATGATTTTTAAATGCCACAAAACTTCGTTATTACGTGTTCTTCTAAGTACAAAATCTATCTTATTTTAATCTTGTTGTAGTTTAAACTGAGTATTATAACAGCACTTATTTTCTCGATATCGGGTTAATAAATATTATTACGTGTTCTTCTAAGTACAATATCTATCTTATTTTAATCTTGTTGTAGTTTAAACTGAGTATTATAACAGCACTTTTTTTCTCGATATCGGGTTTTTCTCAAACAAGTGTGAGCTGTTTTATTAGTTTATTTTGTCTTAATTTACTGCATTAAGGCTCTCCTTTAGGTATTTAAGAAATATTACCTCCTCTATAATAATTCACGAAATTAATAATTAATGCAATTCCCTTGTTAATAATACTCTATAATTAATATTATGAAACTTTTTGTTTCCATTTAAGTTAAAAGTGATGTTAAAAGTCTTGTTTCCAAATTTTAAAATTGTAAGTGAACTTTGAAACTTTTGAAAACGGTTTTTGGCAACAACAGTTTTTTTTTAATAACTGTCAAAAATAATAGAATTTGGTAAAATTTACCATGTTTCTGGCTCTATATGGGAGCTGCAAAAATTTCGTCAATTTTTGTAAGTGATGTTAGTGTTTAGTGTTTTGCTAATTCAGTGTTTTGCTAGTGATTTTAGTAAAGTTAACAATAAAATATGGTTTTATAATATTTGACAAAACATGGTAAAGGTGGTAACATTTGGTAATTTTAACATAATACTTTGGGTATGGCGTGAAATATCATTAATTTGGTTAAATTTATTTTTAATTTATGAATTTCTTAATGGGTGACAATATGAACTATAATTCTTAAAACTAGAATTTCCGATTAACAATTGCAACATGAACGGAGAAATTACCAAAACAATGCTCCAAATCAAATTAAACCGTATATTTTGGTTTTATTTACTAGAATTAGGGTTTCTTTTTATTAGTATCATTCATTTCCATACAGTACGCAAGTTTTACTAGAATTATTTTCTCTGTGCAGCGTTCCTTATATGTCTTAATATGAAATTTAACAGTCTTCTTAATTCAATGATTAAACAATTTAAATAATATATATTTTTTTCATTTTTAAAAAGAAATTTATATTTATCATTTCACTTTGTGATCATTATAAATATGGTTTAAAAAACTTTTAAAAAGGCTATTTTTTACAAAACTACTACACGAACAAAAAGAAATTTTTTCCTAATTTTAGTATGTTAATATCAAAGCGTTGATGGGGTATGTAAAACGCCACATTTATTTAATTGAATACTGTCTCAAACATTTTGTTACTCATTCCTAAAACAATTTGTGAATCACTTAATTGATTTTAAGGTTAAACATACTATTACTTTGGAAGAGCAATTATTTTTTCTTTAATGTAGACAATAAGCAGTATGACAATCGTCAAGTAACTTCAATTATTTTTTATTTCTCATTTTTTTTTATAATTTATGTATTAATTTCCTCACGTTGTGATTCTGATGCATGGAAGTATATACAACTTAGCATTTTATTACTTAACAAAATATTCGATTTGCTATTTTAATATAAAGAGATTTCCAAATGAAATAGTCAGATTTTCTTTCATGAGTTTAGTGTGTTACATGTAAGCGTTGATAAGCTTGAAAAATATAATATTTATTGTTTGAAACATAACCCTAAAAATTTTCTACAAAAATTTATATCACTAAATTTAAGCATACTACTATTTTAAAAATGAACATGATTTCTTTAATATAAGCAATAAGTTAGACAACAGTTATTAATCTATTTAAAATATTTAAGCTATTACTTTTTTTCTAAAACTCACTCATTAATGTTCTTTTTCATATCTTAATATATGAAAATATTGTCTTTATACCTTAAATGAAAAGTCTCTTGTTCCATATTAAGTGAAAAATTTGTATGCGCAATAAAGTCAAATTTTTTTTTTTTAAAAATTTAATGTACGCCTAAGAGTTGATGGGTATTAATCACGTAACATTTTTTATTTAAAACGCCGTCACAAAATTTCCTTAAGAAAATCATTTCCGCAAACCACAAAAAAATATTAAATTTAAGCAAGCGATTACTTTCAAAATGAAAATTGGTATTTACACTGTACTCAATAAGCCTTAACTCTTAATGGAACTTTCATAAATACACTGAACATGGAAAACAGGCGTCTAAAATCAGACAGTTTTATGTTTCAACGATTCTAATAACTTCCATTTCTTCAAGAAATACCACAAAAATTACGCTTCATATGTTTGCTTTTCCTACCGAAGAGACCCATTTTCATTTCTTACACCCCCGTGAACATTTCAATCTCCTGCGACGAAATTTAGAAAAAAAATAATAAAAATAAACAGAGAGTAGAAAACGAAAAATTTTCACATTCTACCAGAAGAAATGAAGGCGAAACAACAAATGATGCGTTAGGGCTCTGCATTGGTTGTCATAGTAACCAAGTATTATCTTTATAGGGAAAATGCAATTAAATGCTGTTTCAAATTAAGCTTTGAGATGCAGTATATAAATTATAAGAAGAATAAGGAAATGCTGATGATAGTTTTTTTGTTGTTGTTGTTTTGGTACTTACATTTAAAAAAACAAAGCGTTCCAGTGAACTGTTTTAATTAAACTTGCAGAAACGTTAACGTATATTTAAGTTTTTAAAAATTGCTTAGTCAATGCAAAACATACTTTTAATATTCAGACAAGCAAGGGTCACAAAATATTTTGAAATACAAAGTAAATTGAATAGTGGTGCCAGGTTTTATAATAAATTTAATTACTATTATTATTATTTTGGAAAAGTCGAAACAAAAAAATTATAATATTTATTATAAATTGTGAAATTCTACAATGCATTTATATTTGAGAGTTTTTAAAATCTTTGATATCATTAGATTTTTTTTTATTATTTTATATTTTCTTTTGATGCATATTTTTTAAAATTAAATTTAGATTTTTAGTAAAAATTTAGAGCACAAATATGTACTAAAAATATAATTATTATGTACTCACCTTTATCCCAGTAAAAAAAATATATTTAATATGATCGAAAATGACTATAAATATTTGATATGATCGAAATGAAATGAAATATCGTTGATTACATCCAAGCATATGACAATCATACATAGACTTGGTATTAAGTTAATATTTGCTTTCACTCCCCACAGTATTAGCAGTTAAAAAAATTTTGGTAACACTTCAATGTCCTGGCATTCATTAGCCAGGAAAATGACAGCCAGGATAATGACAAATTCGCCCTTTTGCAGCATATTACTTTGCTTTAATTTAATATTTTGACCTAAGACGTTTATATTCTGTAGAAAACAACAGGATTTCTTAAAATAACTCAGATAAATCTATGTAGTTTATGCTATTAGTAACTTCAAGAAACCAGGAAAATGACAGCACAAAAACTTACTCACCTTGAAAAATATTTTGAAATAGATTTTGAACCAGAAAATTGGTTCTTTATTCATGCAACAAGACATGTTCAAATAGGAGGGTATATAATCAATCTATTAACATAAGATATTGCTTGCTGGCTCTATCTTTTTTGGTTATAAACCAGTAAATAAGAGTAACCAGGAAAATGACAAATTTTCTTGGGACAAACAAATTATTGACGGAAAAAATTATTTTAAACAAAGTTTTTGTGAATAATACCCTCTGCGTATATTCTAGAAATGCTTACACCGGTTGAGATAAAAAAAAATTAGATTTTGAAAAATGTATAGGAAGTTTTGAAGCTAGTTATTATTGGAAATATTGTTTGGGACATGCCAGGAAAATGACATTTATACATTCAATAAAATTTTTTAAGTATACAAAACAGTCAATGCTAGTACAAAGTCATTTTAAAATGCTAACAGCAATGCTATTTTTTAATTTTTTTAAAAGAAGTTCTTTTAGTATTATCGTAATAGATCTTGGAGCAAGGGACAGTGAATTGTCATATTTCTTGAGAATCACCCATATATATGTTACCGGCAAAGTATGAAACGCCGGCATTGTATAGAATGCCTGACTTTTTAGGCAAATTATGAAATGTGAGAATTATTACATACTTTGCCTGAGCATTGTATAGAATGCCTAGGCATTTTATAGAATGCCAAATGCTATTTAGGTAAAGTATGAAATAAACGTCCTGATGAGGTTATTATGTAAATGATGTGCATGTTACTGTGATGATCGAAATCGGTGGTTGTTGACTTTCACCGGTGAATGTTGACAATCACATAGTCGATTTGGTGAATGTCCGAAATACTTATTACATCCGATTTGATATTTGATACATCCGGTGAAAGTCAACAACCACCGATTTCGGTCATTCACAGTAACATGCACATCATTTACATAATAACCTCATCATGGCGTTTTTTTCATACTTTGCCTAAATAACATTTGGCATTCTATAGAATGCCTAGGCAATGTGTGAAATATAAACCATTTCATACTTTGTCGGCTAATTTTAGGCATTCTATACAATGCCGGATTTCATACTTTGCCGGTAACATGTACAAGTAATTTTTTATTTACTTAAAAATTTAATCTTTATCTTAAGCTATTTTCTGAAGCTTGGCTTAAGAAATTTCTAATGCTTATAGCTTAGCGATTTCTGAGCTAAGCTATAGCATATTTCTTCACTTATTATAAAGGGTACCAAAAGCCGTACACGATAGAAATATTAATGCTAACATTTGACTTTAACAATTTCAGGGAACGATTGGATAAAAACTGCCCCTGTTATTGTTGTTGGTTATATAAATCACCAAAATAGTTACGTGTTTTATCGTTTAAACAACGAGGTTTACGTTACAACAACGTTTAATCAACCACTTCGGTTTTTGGAAAAAGTAAAGATAAAGTTAATCGCTTTATTTCTGATTCTGAATAGCATGACCGTAATTTCCTTTATTTTTCTTGACTAAATTTTTATATAAAAAATTTCTGCCCCGAAAATGGTTATTAAAACTGCAAATGAGGTATAAAAACGAACAAGACTAGAGGTGCCTTATACTGATATCGTTCCAGATTCATTACTATTCGAATTCAGACCAATGTAGAAAAAATAAAACTTGTTTATCTTATTACTATCAAAATACATTTAAGGTTTAATTTAAAATGGAATATAACCATATCATAAAGATCTTGGTACGTAAATTTAGATTACTCTAACCGTTATAGCATTTTTTTATTATTTTTTTTAACGCAAGATCTAAATTTATCCTTTTTTTGTGGCAACGAACGGTGTATGCTAATGGCGTCGTTTGTAAGAATGATATTAAACGGCTGCGATTCTTGCTTCTTCCTATTCAATTGAATTACCCACGTTCCAGTAAAGAAGGCCATTTAGTGTGCCTTGCTGATACTTCTTAAACAAAACACAAAAAAAGTAACAGAGCTACAGATGGAATTCTTTAACTCAGTTTCTTAAATTAAAGTGACTTTGGAGGGAACAAAACATTACGATTTTGTTTCTAGTTGCCACAAATTATTTGTTGAAGTAAGATACTGCTTTATAAAATTAGATTTTTTTCAGCAAACTGAGAAAAAAGGTATGGTCCAGAATATTGTTCAATTTACCATGTTTCTAGTTCAGTGGGAACACCAAAAAACTGAGTAATTTTTATCGAAGAGCTTTGATAATGGTTTTGGTTAAATTTAATATTAAATATGTTATAATACCTGATAAAATTTAATGAAGAAATGGAATTGTTTAGAAAAGTTAGTTAGTAATTTTATTATTTCTTAAAGCACAGCATAAAAACCATTTCTTCGGTTAAAAATTTATTCTTAAGTTTTGTATTTTGTACTAAATGTATGGTGATAGGAACAATAATTTTGAAAAACAGAATTTTCGGTAAATTCTTACCATATAAACATAAAAATTTTCTAAATGAATGGTTTATATTTCGTATGTATTTTGGTTTAATTACCAGAATTATGTTGTTTTTTTTTTTCAAAAATGTCCTTACTATACAATACAGTAATTTTACCAGAATGTTTTTCTCCATGCGAATTACAAGTTTTATCCCTTGACAAGCTGGATACCCGATTTTTTACGGTGAAAAAACAATCGAAAATAATTATTTAACACTTCGCATTTATGCAGAAAACTGGCATGCCTATAACGATGCACTAAAAAAGTTCCTGTTATAATTTTAACTTTTATGACCTTTTTTGCCCTTCTCAGTGACTTCACATTAGATACACAAAACACGTTCTTAAAACTTTCCTTCACATTAACACAAACCATTTACAGTATCATTTGGCAACGATTATGATGATATTGATGCGTTATTATTTTTTATGTACATCAGAACTTATACGATCAGTTGATTCAGTTTCAGTACACAAATATTGGAAACATAAAGCGTTAGATAATTATTGAATAATTTTGAGATTTCATTGATACATTTTATATTTGTTACAAATGTTGACTTTTGGAAGTAATTTGAAGTATGATGCAATAACAATAAAAAAATGTATTTCTTTTTAAATACTGCATTTTGTGTTAGTGAGTATGGTTCCTGAATAAATACATAACGCCATTTTCTTCAAGTAAACAGAGAACTGAATTAGGTGTATAATTGAGAAGAGAAGAGTGGTTTAAAATTTTCATATAATGAATCATGATTTAAAGGGAACAAATTTAAATCTCGACTTTCCCTTATAATCCCTTATAATCTCATCAAGAGCAGCATTGGCTAAGGGGATAAAGAGTTCACCTTCGAATGGGGTGTACCGGGTTCGAATCTCAGCCAAAGCTGGTCGATATGAATCCGCATCAGGCTTGCACCGACCGCAGCGCTGACTATAAATATTCTCAGTGGTAGATGGATCATGGGTTAGAGTTCTTTTGTAGTCAGGCTAACCATGGGAGGTTCGCGTGATCTTCCTCTCCACGTAACGCAAATGCTGGTTAGTTCCATCAAAACGTCCTCCACGAAGTCAAATTTCTCGCAATACTTGATCCAGGAGTTCCCTAGTCTTCTGGATTGCGTTCAAAATTACAAGGCAAGGGAGTTTAACATTTGTAGTTCAACAATGGTTATAAAATAAAATATAATCTCATCCACAGTGCTGACGTAAAATATACTCAGTGGTAGACGCATCTTGGGTAAGAGTCCCCTTGCCGTCAGGCAAAACGCGGAAGAATTTCGAGGTTTTCCTCTCGTGTAATGCAACTGCGGTTTAGTTTCACCAAAAAAGTCTTCCACGAAGGCAAATTTCTCCCAATGCTTGATCCAGGAGTTCCCTTGTCTTTTGAATTGGGTTCAAAATTACAAGGCTGTGGAGTTGAACATGAGTAGTCGCAAACCCAAAACATTGGGTCTGCTGTTCAGCAACGGTTATAAAATAAAAATAAAATTAAATATAATCTCATCAAGGTCATTATAGATTATGTATAAACGGGCCTTTTGAAACAATTTTGCAATGTTTTAGAAAGATTTGAGAAATATATAAAAATATTTACTTGCAACAGAGAGTGCACAGTTTTCGAACGTAACTAAAATATTTCCTAGAACAATTTAAAACAATGTTTTATGTAATTTTATATTGTTTCTTTTTAAATGCATGTGAATTTACATTTTATCGTTTTATTGTTCTTTTGCGAAAAGACAATAATGTATTTCAAATTTTTAAATACTAAAATCAATAAAATTTATTTATAGCATCAAAAAAAAAAAGATATAAAATATCACATTTCAACTTTAATAAAATATTACATTTCATTTTTAAAACAATTCTGCCACTATACACTGAGAGATTCTGGTATATAAATATGTAAGAAGTTTTTGGAAAACATTCTATCATACTTTTATAGTCTCACTAACATTTTACGCATAAGAAAAAGCATCATACTAAAATGATCCTAAAAATTCCCTAAGTGGTAAGGGATTCAAGAAAAGGATAAATGTAAACGATAATGGATCTGAAAATCGAATTTAAATCGTTGGTAGTCACACACACGATATTCATAAACAGAAGAGAATACAATTTAAAAAGAAAATAAGATATGAATTTTTTATGAGAAAAACCGTAGTCTTGGAGTATATTTTTTTCTATTTATTACGTCGAAAGAAATTTGTTTAAAAAAAAACAGAGAAAGGCATGTGGTTTATTTCACAAAATACATCGTATATTTACAATGATATAAATAAAAATTACCTTATTGTGTCTCATAGTGTTTGAAATTTACATCGACATTTTTTTCTGAGAGAAATGAATGCTTTTTATAATACTCTTCCTATCGTTGAATATCAAAGCGTGCTAGTCTATTTATTCTATATGATTTTGCGATAAAGTACGTGAATAACTCCTATTTTGTTAGAGATTTATAAATTACTCAATTGATTACTAAATTAAGATTTAATACTGTTCTTCGCAAAGAATAGAAAAATTACGAAATAATAATTGAATTATGATTTAATACTGTTCTTCGCAAAGAATAGAAAAATTACGAAATAATAATTGAATTTCTTCCAATTAACACTACAAAATCATTCGCAAAACTTAAAAACATGTAGGAAAAGAGACAAAAATATTAAATGATTTCAATTTCTTATTCATATTAATCCTTTTTGTTATTTTTATGTCATTAGATTTAGCAAAACATGTTTCAACTTCTCAAGATGAAATACAATATATCATTCTCAAAAAAATGACTATTGATGGAAGTCCTAATATTCTACACTGAGAAAAAAAGCAGGGTCAAAATTACCAGAGTATGGTAAAATATACAGTTTCTGTCTCTATGGAAACATCAAAAATCTCGATAATTTCAACCAAAGAGCTTAATGGTGATAAAAAATGAAAACAAAATATCCTTTGTCAATATGTGATAAATTTTCTTAATTTTATCGTGATGCCTTCTAGAGCATGGCATAAACAAAACTATTCGGTTAAATTTACTTTTCAATTTTTTTTTTTATTTTACTAAATGTGCGGTAATAAGAACTATAATTTTCAAAACTAGAATAATTTTAAAAACTAAAACAGGTATATTCTATATGAACAGAATAACTACTTAATGAATAGTTTAATTTCCGTATATTTCGGTGTTTATTACCAGAATTATGTTTTTCTAGAAATGTCATAACAACACCGTGCAGTAATTTTTCCAGAAATTTTTTCTCGGAGTAGATTTGTCACAATCGAAACTTTATACAAATATATTGGCATGCATTAATTAGTACATGATTCAATTTTTTACTTCAATCACCGTTGATTTTGTGTAAGCTTGTTTTATGGAAGCCACGATTCAAAATCGCTATGATTAAAATATAAACTCGTTACAGAACGCTCTCGAAATACTAAATCGAGAGTCACCCTGGCATTGCTATATTTCTAGTGCTTACCTGACACTATGGATAAAAGATTAATTATTAAAAAAGTGCATTTTAAACAAATCCGTTTTAGATAATATTAGAACAAGAGATACACTAATAAACATTAGTCATGTTATCTTTTACATAAATTAGACAGATCATTTGCTTTGCAGTTTTAATTTTAATAATGTGTAATACTATTCAAAAAGTTTGTCGCCATTCTTTCCTTGACGCACGATATTCAGAAATGAGCTAAAATTTTCCCTATCTGCTACTTTTCGAATTTCAAGACCTTAACACAATCAGTTTTGGAGTAGCAAAAGAAGAACAGGACACACACATACATAAGTTTTTTCTTTAATTATTATAGATAAATTTCAATTATATTTCATGTACTAAGCACACTTAGGTATTCTGCAAAAAAACGTACTATAAATTTCGGCAATATGCTATTTATTTCAGAAGTAACAGTTTACTTTATGTTAAAAATATTGCGCTGCAATAGTTTTTCGATACAGTGTTTAAAATCCTTTTGTTATGAATATATTTTTATGGTATACATATTTCTAATAGATATATTAATATAAAATAAGTTAGAAAAATAAAGTGTAGTGTTTCTCAGATATATACAAAAAAAATTAAAACATTTTAAAAAAGAAGTGGAAATTTCTATTTTTAGGGAATAAATGAGAACATATTTAGAAAATTTTCAAAACATTCTCTACTTTTAAATTATTATAATTCTTAGATAAGACTTTTTTTTTAATTAATCTTTTGATTTTGGGCCTTTAAACACCTAAAAAAACTATTTTTGTGTCAGAGTCATTGGGAAAATTTTTAAAAATTAAAGTTATACTTGTAATCCTTAATAATTTTATCAAAATTTTAAGTTTCTGTCAACACTATAACTATGCATTCATATCTATACATGATAACTATGGATTGATATCTTAATTTTTTGCCATCACAAAAACTATGTGTTGATATGTTTTACTCTTCGGAAGCACAAATGAAAGTTTGAAATCTTCTTGAAAATCTATGTATTGATATGTTTTACTCTTCGGAAGCACAAATGAAAGTTTGAAATCTTCTTGAAAAACTATGTATTGATATGTTTTACTCTTCGGAAGCACAAATGAAAGTTTGAAATCTTCTTGAAAAACTATGTATTGATATGTTTTAGTCTTCGGAAGCACAGATGAAAGTTTGAAATCTTCTTGAAAAACGAGGACATTTTTATTTTTAGGAAATAAATGCTATCTCATTTAATACAATTTAAAAAGTGTCTGCTTATGGCAAATATTATAATTGCAGATTAGATTTTTTAAAATTTCTTTTTTTGATTTTGTGCTTAAAAATACTAAATAATGTTTTTTTTAATAATCATTACAAAAACTCTTAAAAAACATCATTATTCTTAGAAAACTTATAACTTATACGAAATATTTATGTTTTAATCAACACAATAACTATATATTGATATCTGAATCGAATCACCCTAGTGATTCTATTAACATTTTAAATCAGCAAGAGCATCATCAGAACCAGCAGTACTAACACTAAATAAAGAAAAATATCAAAAATAAAAAGAATATTTTTCTATATGCATACTTACATATACATACTTATATATAAATACTTTTTTTATGAATGAGATTTTTCTACAATAAATCTATTATCTATAACGTATGATACATTCTGTACACACAACTATATCTATCAATTTCTCTTAGTGCAACCGCAAACTATTCCGCATATTCATCATCAAAACATTTAGAATATTAACATAAACTTGTTCCGGTGTTTCGAAGCATTAAGAAAACCTTTTTTCCCAGGGAAAGTTCCTTAAGTAGTTCTTGAAAAGCAAGGTTACTATTATTCCTTAAGAACTTAATCCACTTTTACTGAAATTTCAAGTTTCACTTAACGCAATACTCTGAATATTTAAAATCCAAAAGAATCCTCAGCTTCATAAATTTTCCGCTACCTTCAGTATAATGTACTTTTCTTCCCTTATTCCATGAAATACCAATTCCTTTTTGCCGAGTTTGCTTTTATGAAGAGTTGAAGTTGAAGTGTTATCATTCTTTCTTCTCCCAACAAAGTTTTCGAGATGATGGGAACGTTTTGATGATCTAGACCTAGACGGAATTCCGCTTCTTATATGCCGCTGTCGTCTTTATATGAGGATGGAATATTTTATCGATTTCTTCTGGAACGAGGGCGAGAAAAAGACATATAAAGAAAAATACTCATATCTATTTTTCCTTTTTTACCTTTCAATATTGATATTGAAAATTGAAAATGCTTGAGTATGTGAAGAAAACTCTCAAGATATTACATTTTACCTTTAAGATAGTAGAAAGCACGTTTTATATTTTGAATTTTTCATTATGTCTGTGTGATGTTAGAAGATTACTAGATCGAATCGTATTTGTCATAAAATAAATGATTTACGTTTAAGCTTTATTACCCGTGAGTTATTTTTCGAAATAATTAAATGAGAGAGTAGTTCCAAATGTACGAAAGTGCTAAAAAATTAAATACAGTTCGTCACTAAAATCGAGATTGTGAATATTCTAAAATGCTGTGTGACTTCACTATGTTTGTGTGATGTTTGAAGATTACTCAGTCGAATTTGTTTGTCATAAAATAAATAATTTTCTTTGTAGTATTATTACTTGCTCGTTATTTTTCGAAATAATTAAATTGGTGAGAAATTTCAGATGTATGAAAGTACCACAGAAGAAAGTACAATTCGTCATTAAAATTAAAATTGTGAATGTTCTAAAATTCTGATCATAAATTATTTTAATATTTTATCTATTTTATAGGGTTAAATATAGCTTTTACATTACATTAATTTAAACATTAATCATTGGTATAAAAAACTTTATTGTAAGCATAAAGTATAAATAAACAATGCACACTTTTTTAATAAATTGTTTTTATATCCAAGTAAAAAAAATGTTTTATATTGAAGTAAAAATTAGGGTTACATAAATTTAAAGTAAACTTCATTGAGTGAATTTTTATGTATTATTAAAATTTGTTTTATTAATTTTATTTAATAAGCAAAATTTGCTTCATAGAACAATAATATACTTTTTGGTAGCTAACTTAAGCCTAAATGATATTGTATAATTCTGTGACCTATTTCGAGAACAAAAATTCTAAAACTCTTCGAAGTTTTTTTTTATTATTTACTGTTTATCCAAACGATAACTTCACAGTCAGACGAAAAAGTTTTTGTTTTATTTTATTGTTTTTAATTGAATTTATAAAATTCTTTTTAATTGTTTGATCATTTCTTTCGCTTTAGTTCTATAAAATAATTCAAGTGCTAATGAAGATAAAGCACTTTTCTTTTAAATCCTAATACGAATTGTGATTTGATTTAAATATTTTCATTTCTTTTCATTTTTTATTCTTCGATGATGAATAAAACTCATATTTATATGATTGACATGTTTTATTAATTTTTATTAATTCTTAAAAATTAGTATAAGAGTGAATAACGATGTGCGTTATTGCTTATAATTACTGTGGGGGTTGAGTTTTAATCGACAATGTCAACCTTCGTCTATGTAAAAGTACCCCGATATTCTAGTGAATTGGGATTGTATTTTTGTAGTGATAGATACACCACAGTACTCCCCACCAGAATTATATCTGTGATCGAATTCGATGAATGGATACCACTAGTTGATTCATTGCTGTTTTGTGAGAAGCCGGGAGAGCTGTATTAAGATCATCGTACTTTTTGAGTGCTAATTGTGAGAGCTGTATTAAGTTCAACATCGTGGTCGCTCCTGTGTTGCCATTGACAGACATGTGAATATGCTGTACGCTGTGTGTGATCGAAACTGAGTAGCAACAGCACGATGAGGTGGTTAATGTCGCAGTCACAAGTAGCAAGTCAACTGTTCAATGTGGACCATCCATCGAAGTACGCGTATTCAGATCGAAGTGAGAGTTGCTGTCAAGATAGGCGTGTTCACATCATGTCCGGGTTACCAATGTGGGGGGTGAGTTGTTATCGACAATGTCAATCTTCGTCTATGTAAAAAATAGAACCCGACATAGAATTGAGTTAACATGTCTTATATACAAGTGAATTGGGATTGAATTTTTGTAGTCTTAGATACACTACAATTACTACGTAAATTATACCAGTAATATCAATATAAATTGTTATTTTTACATATTTATCGTAGAATTTATCATATAACAGAATGATATAAACAAGAATAAATTAACACATTACAAAAGAATTAATTACAAATAATAGAATTAAAGTCTAAAATAAATGAATTGAAATTGTTTTAAAAGTTTTATGTTTCAGCCCAGATGCACAATACGAAAAAAAAATTCAAAACACTGAAATGAATTCCTGCAATTTAATTTTATTTCAACGAATTTTACTGAAATTTAGTGCAGTTCGTTTATAATATAAATATAATCGCACAGGAGTAAACAAAAATATGACAGAGACACTATATTACTAACTGTAGTGGCGCGTTAAATATTCTATTCAACAGCATCAACTAAATTTTTATTTTTAGTGTTACTAGACGGCACTGCGGCTCATTGGGCGAAAATAAACGTCAAGAAAAGTGTCAAAATGACGTCCTTAAGTAATATCACTTAAATGGAAGTCTATCTGAAAACGAAAATTGTAAGGACAGAAAATAAAGTTCTCAGGATATACTTGAGTATTATGTTATAGCTGTTGTCTCTTTTGGTTTTGTTTACTTTTTTTTGTAGCGACGCTTTGGAAAATGTACTCAGATTTTTCAATCTAATGTTATTGTATGATTCTGAGTTGTTTCTGTGAGCTGTACGTTCTACAAAAATGTCTAACACTTCCTTTACAACAATCTACTGTTCCTTTACAACAACACTTCCTTACATAGGAAAGAAGCTTTTGTTAAAGTTAAGTTAAGGGAAATATAAATCAGAGTACAGTACAAAATACAATTGCTGGACAATCACAAGCCCCGAAATTACCTTCGTTAATGACAAATATGTTTTCTAAAAAAATTCTTTGAGCGAACATTTCGTTGTGACTTTCTTTATTTGTTTCTAAAAATGAATTTTACCATTTATTTGTTTATAAGTGTGATTTTTTTTATTTCTAAATATGAAAAAAGGAATTTGAAAAGCATGAGGCTTAATATGATATTATGCAACTTACCGTCTAACTCAATTGATGAGAAAATACAGCGTTAAGCAAAAAGAGTGTAAGTAAATGAGTATTTAAGGATTCGAAGTAAATTCTATAACTTCTAATCCCGTCATTCAGCAAAATTGATTTTAAAATTAGATAAAAAAATGGAAAATAAAAAGCAAAACAAATTGAGATAAGAAATTTTTTCAAATCTTTGAAAGTCATAGAATTTCAAGATGAAAAGTTTCTTCACAATATGAAAAACAGCTCAAGGATCGGTGAATTGTCAATAATTAGTTTTATTGTTGAAGGCAGTAAAATATTTTGCACTGAAAAAAAGAGCTACCAGAATATGGTAAAATGCACACTATTTCTATTTCTATGAAAACACCGAAAAGCTTGGTAATGTTTACACTAGTGCTTTGATAAAGATTTTGGTAAAATTAACAATAAAATATGGTAAAATTATCAATAAAATTTTAAAACATTTGATCAAATTTAAAAAAATGTGGTAAAATTTTTTAAGATTATTATAGCAGGGCAAAAAAAACTTTTTATTCTGTTAAATTTTCTGTTCAGTTTTGTATTTTTTTACTAAATGTGTGGTAATAAGAAAAGCAATTTTGAAAATCAGAATTTCCAATAAACCATGTCACATGAACTTACAAAATGTAAGGCTTTAATAATATATATTTTAGTGTTATTAATCACAATTATGTTTTTTTTTTACCTGAGATGTCACTACCAAACGAAACGGTTATTTTATTGGAATTTTTTTCTACAAGTACCCATTGTAAAATTTTGATGAGCATATTAGGTGGGACTGGAAAGTAATATCGTTTCGGTAAATTTAATATTTGTTATCAAGATTTTATTTTCAATAAATGATGTATTCAACCTCGTTAGCAACAACCTTTCAGTACCGGAACGAAAATGAATTTTAAAAAAATGAATTGTTTTTTAAGACTGATTGGTTGGATTAGAAGAGATGGGTTTTTAAGAATATTTAATGCACCGAAACGACATTACTTTCCGGCCCCCTCTAATATATCCGTATCATTTTTATTAAAATTTTCAGATGGTAAAATTTTCAAATATAATGTCCAATAATACGGAAATTTAAACGCAAAATCAAGCTTCTCCATGGAAGTAAATGAACAAAAATAAAAAGATAGAAATAAGTATAATTTTTAACAAAATAGTCCTGAAAAAGTTAATATTTAATTTTTGATAATATTTATACAAAATCAAGAAATTCTAAAATAAATATAAAAAAACTTTCCTCTCCATTCTATTAGTTCTTCTATAATTTGCTAATCACTTAAAATTAATGAAATCACGTCGTTATTGAAGTTTCAATGGCGAAACACGGAAGCTGTCATAGAAATTCCTTTAAAATAGGAAATGAATTTTTTTTAAAAAATCTCGATTATTTTGCAAAAGAAGTTAAGGTTCTTATTTTTAATCTTTCTTCAAAGTACTTCCAAAAAAAAGAAAAATGAAAAGAAAATCAAATATTGAATAAACTTAATTTAATATTAAATGCATTGGAAAAAGGAGAGAAAAGAATTTTAAAATTTACCGTTTTGAAAAAAAAAGAGTCCAAAATTCAATTTCATTTTGAAAGCTCCTAACGAAAATTTAATTAAATCAGGAATCATATTTAATTTATCCAATCTTAGGTTAGTAATTAAGAAACTGTGCCTATTTTTCTAATGAATAAAAGATAATGAACCTTGGAAAGAAATATTCTAATATTGATAAATTAATTTCTGAAGTAGAATGGAGTAATTACAATCATTATCTTTGGAAGAATATCTACAGTGAATTATTGAATTGAATGAATTATCTTTAGAAGACTATCTGCAATGAATTATTTCCAGTCATATTAATGGATTTAAATAATTTTGTTGACTGAATATTTCTTAAATTATTAATCCTTGTTTGTTAATTGCATTGATTTCGTATTCTTTTCCATTTTATTTGATTCGAATTCTTTTGTTCATTAGAATTTGCATATCATTGAAAAATAAAAAAAATTATGATTTCAGGTAATATGTTGACAATATACATTTGAAATTTCAGGAAATATCTTAATGCTTAACAAAAAATTAAATATTGTCTATTTTGGTCAAATACTTTGGAAAGGTTTCTAAACATTCTTTTCTAAATACATAGTTATTAATGATATCATTGCAAAATGATATTTTTTTTTTATTTTGATCGAATAAATCAAACTATGTTATCAAAGAATAAGGAGAAAACGTATGGTTAAAACTGTCAGAATATGGTAAATCTTAATAAGGAATACTAAAAAATTCGGTTATTTTTTCTGAATCACTTTCGTGAAAATTTTGGTATAGATAACAATGAAATATGGGTTTATAATATGTGATGAAATTCGGAAAATGTGGTAAATTTTAGTTGTTTTATTATCATACCTTAGAGCAAATTATGAAACTATTTATTCGGTTAAAATCAGTTTTCATTTTTGTATTTTTTAGAAAATTAGTGGTACCAAGAACAGTAATTTAGAAAAACAGAATTTTCAGTAAACCGTTGCCGTATAAACCAAAAACTTATCAAATAAATTATTCAAATACCGTATATTTTGGTTTAATTAAACAATGATGTTGACAGAATTTTCAGTAAACCGTATTTCAGTAAACCGTTAAACAGAATTTTTAGTAAACCATTGCCGTATAAACGAAACACTTATCAAATAAATGATTCAAATACCGTTTATTATGGTTTAATTAAGCAAAATTATGTTGACAGAATTTTCAGTAAACCGTATTTCAGTAAACCGTTAAACAGAATTTTCAGTAAACCGTTGCCGTATAAATGAAAATCTTATCAAATAAATGATTCAAATACCGTATATTATGGTTTAATTAAACAAAATTGTGTTGACAGAATTTTCAGTAAACCGTATTTCAGTAAACCGTTAAACAGAATTTTCAGTAAACCGTATTTCAGTAAACCGTTAAACAGAATTTTCAGTAAACCGTATTTCAGTAAACCGTTAAACAGAATTTTCAGTAAACCGTATTTCAGTAAACCGTTAAACAGAATTTTCAGTAAACCGTTGCCGTATAAACGAAACACTTATCAAATAAATGATTCAAATACCGTATATTATGGTTTAATTAAACAAAATTGTGTTGACAGAATTTTCAGTAAACCGTATTTCAGTAAACCGTTAAACAGAATTTTCAGTAAACCGTATTTCAGTAAACCGTTAAACAGAATTTTCAGTAAACCGTATTTCAGTAAACCGTTAAACAGAATTTTCAGTAAACCGTTGCCGTATAAACGAAACACTTATCAAATAAATGATTCAAATACCGTATATTTTGGTTTAATTAAACAAAATTATGTTGTTGTTTTTATTCCAGAAATATCATTTTCATGCACTATGGTAATTTTACCACAATTTTTTCTTCATAAAATATGTAAAACAAAATAACAGTATTTCTATGTATTACTCTAAATATTTAATAGAGCAATGATTCCCAAGTAGGAGAATTTTATAATTCCAAGAGGAAAACTTGGTGAGTCTGATTAGTTTAGACTTATTCTGCAGATATCTTTGTCTCACGTCGAAAAGACTGACTAGAAAAAGACTGACTAGTTTGATTTTCTAAAATCTCTAATAAGAAGTTAAATTTTGTGAGATATTTATTTAGTCTGCCATTTGAAAAAGTTCATGATATTTTGTGAGATGAATTTCTCCGATTTAAAATTGTTTTCCAGAGACATGTTTCAAAAGATATCTGTCACACACGAAGAAAACAATTTTAGTAAAATACCATATTGTATAGTAATGAAAACCAGGAAAACAATAACATAATTTTGTTTAATAGTACCAAAATATACAGTATTTAAATCCCTTATTCGGTGAGTTTTCCGTTCATATGGTAATGGTCTGAAAGAAATTCTGATTTTCAAAGATACAGATTTTATTATTACTACTCATTCAGAAAAAAAATACAAAACTGAAAAATAAATTTTACCAAATAAATTGTTTTTATAACAAGCTTTTAAGTACCATATTGAAATTACGAAATTTTAACACATGATATAAAACTAGATTTTATTGTTAATTTTAGCTAAAATTAAAAGTGCTTCGGTAAAAATTTCTGAGCCGTTTGATGTTCCAATACGGCCAGAAACACGCTAAAATTTTCCCTATTTTGGTAGTTTTGATTAAAAAAAATTTTTTTTCAAAACAGAATTTTATTTTTTCAAGAACCAGTCTTATGCACTGTTAGATATCCCATTCTAAAACTATGATAAAATAACCAGCAGCAGTCTGTAAATTTAATTGACCGTAAAGTTTACGGTAAAGAGCATTTTTTTACCTTCATGGTTGTTAAAACCTTTTCAACTAGTATGATTTAGAAATGATGAATACAAAACTATACTGTTTTTGACCATTTAAAACTAACATGGTTTCAAAACCATCAAAAGACTTCAAACTGGCCATTTGAGATAGTTTAGGAGCTTAATAGTGCTGCAATCTATGCGTAAATGAAAGTATCGTATTCTAATAGCCCAGGGTCACAAATTGAGGAGCGTGGGACATTAGAAACTCTTATGTGTTGAAGGGAATGAAGGAAATAATATGGTGTCAACGCTGATATTCGAATCCCTGTTCTGTCGATCAAGAGATTGGCAGTTCAGGCATGTCAGCTATAATATGTATGCAAAGTACTAGGTGTTCTGGTTTGTGCGATAGAATTGTAGTTGTGTGATCGTATTGGTTGAAAGTAGTTAATAAACGGCTTTTCTCACAGTTAACAATTCGAATAATATTTTATTTATGTTTTGTTTTTACTGTTTTGTTTGAATTCGGTAAAATGACAATAAATAAACTGTTATTTAGTAATTTTTTCCCAGAAGTTTCTAATAGTATCCATGGGGAAAGCGATATTACAGAACAATGTCTTCATTTGTGTATGATTATCTTTGGAAGACAGATTACTTTTTTAAATGAAGATGCCTTAATAAAGCAAATTTAAGTTGGAAGTGTTTTAAAACAATAACAGGCGTTCCATAAAACAAAAAATGACAAATAACACATTTGTTTGCTATACAAACACAATTTTTCTTTTAACTGAAATATAATTAATCAATTTTTCTACAAACTAATTAGATTTTCTATAAAAACAATGCAAACGTTAGTCGAACAAAATTCACTACGCTCTGAGTATTTAGTTTATAAAACGAATTGAGAAATATCAAAATTTAAATATATTACTCATGTATGTATGATTTGATGTTTTGAAGAGAAAAGGAACTTTTAGTAATAATAAAATGGGTGGGGAGGTGTCCAAAGTGCTTTATTTTATAACAGTCGTTGAACAGCCGACCGAATTTTTTCAGTTTACGATTACCAATGTTCAATTCCGCAGCCTTGTAATTTTAAACCTAATCCAGAAGACAACGCAACTCCTAGATCGAGTATGGAGAGAATGTTCGTCTTCGCGAAGAACTTTTTGATGGAATTAACCCGCATTTGCGTTACATGGAGAGGAAAACCACTAAAATTTCCCACGGTTCACCCGTCGGCGAGGGGATCATGATCCATCTGCTATTGAGGACATTTTACAGTATTATTAATTAATAAATGTATTGTAGGCAATGCTTTCTCCTGTTTATACTATCCAAAATAATATCTTTTGTTATGATTTTATTAAAAAAACTGCTTTGTTTTGATTTTATTCGTATCCTTTTCCTTTTATCGTCAATAAAAAATTTTTAAGCTAAAATTTTTGTTTTAACTACACTACAATGCAAAATTAATATTGGTATATCTTTAATTCAAGCTGAAATTAGAGTTAAAATGTATGAACCAAAAAAAGTTACTACCTACCCCAATCAATTATTTTTTAAAATCAGATTTGCAAGTTTGAAAAACATTTCTTTATAAAAACCACATACAAAGTTTTGTGGTTTACATGCACGTAGTGCGCATATTTGGTTATTATTTGGGTTTGTCACATGCTCTAGCGTCTGCAACAGTTAAGCAGTTAGCGAACAGTTAGGCAGTCTGTTTAAAATTAAAAATAACTAAACTCAAAAACAAAACTATTAATTTTCGGAACAAATGGAATAATAATGGAACAAAATAGTTACTTTTTGATAATGTATTATGAACATCCCATGAAACAAAATATTATCATTTACTTTAAAAGTCAATAGCTAAGCTGTTCACTGCAAAAAGTTTTTCAAAGCTGCGCAGCAAAAAGTCAAAATAGAACCGAAACAATTATAGTTGAATATTAAAATCCCATTTATTCATTATTGAATATGGTGACATGCTCAAAATTGAAAAGAGAACCATTTTCATTTGTAATAAAACATGGTAGAAAGATGGGAAAGTGTTGATTACCGATATGAGGACATATTGTTTTTTCATGAAACGAGTATGGATAGAAGTAAATATAGGTAAACTTTACCCAATTAGACTTTCTTCTCGAATATTTGATTGTTTTTATAAAGTTTGAACTTAATTAAATATAATAAAGATTGAATATTGAATATTAAAGTTTGAGCTTTAATAAATATAATAAAGATTGAATACTGAATATTATAATAAAGTTTGAACATCGTCACATTTGAAGATAATGTGCCATTTTGTCATAATGTTTCATTCCTGAAAGTATTTATCTAAGACTATTCAAACATGCAACATGAGTTTCCAAATTCGACTATTTTTGATTCAGATCTATTGTGGCACATTTTTTCTTAATTTTGAGAATCTAATTTTTTACAGTGTTGCAGTCCAACAAACATATTTTTTTAAAATTCTTTTAAATTCAATATAAATGCAAAACTTTGTATATTCATCACTGCATTTAATTATTTCGAAAATAGAAAAATAATTAACTTTATTACAAAATTTATTATTTTAATTCTTTTACTTTAACATTTTAAAACACTGTTTAATAAAAGTTTCGAATGAACTTCATCATGCACTCGCCAAAGAAAAGGTTTTCCCGAATTTTATTCAAGAATGGGTAAGTTAAATTTAAATAATACATTTTGATTAACATATTAAATATTTTACTACATTTGTTATAAATTTCAAAGTTTCTTTTATCTTCAGAAAAAACTCCCCATTTTATGAAATTCTCATATCTCACGATGTTATATGTTTCATTGGTTGGGTATATATTTAAATTTTTATTTTTATATTTTACGACTAACGCTACTTAGTAGTGCTGAATTTCATTGCTCATAAAGTTTGTAATAAATTTTATTTCTTTCAAAGACGTAAAAAAGGAAAATATGCTTTTTTGAAAAATAAAAGGCAAATAATACCTCAGAATGTGTTTAAGGTTTTTCTTAGATTGAAATAAAATGCAAGAGGTTTTCGGTTCTAATTATTAATAATTACAGCGTTTTTTGACGTTTCCCACAAAATAGATTAGCATAAACTTTAATGCTATAAAAAAAAAATCTTTTCAGCTTTAAACAATTTTTTTTTAATGTTTCTACTTTGATACATTTTATAGCTTCATCTAAACATCCTCTTCATTTTTTAATTGCATTTTCTAATAATTATTGTTCGTTTGTTAAGAGAAGCAAATTGTTACACTATTTTTACCTTCATAATTGTGATTTCTGAAGTTTTCACATTTTAACTGAATAAAAACGATAAAATAAATTCATTAGTACTAAAAATCATTTATGTCAATATGCTGCTCTGGACAACAAAATAGAGCTAGAAAACAAGTCAAGTAGTACTCAAACAAGGCTCAACAACGAAACAGTGCTAGAAAACAAATCAAACAGTTCTAGTTTTTAAAAAAAAGAGGAAATAAATTATCGTAGATGCAAACAAAAAGAAAAGAAACATTTCTAGATTTCCCAGAAAGACACAAAAGAAGAAAGTGCAATGATTAGAATTAACTCATTGAAAGCATGACTTAATCTATTCAGAAGCAAATTTTCTCAGAAACAGTGCTAGAAAACAAGTCAAACAGTTCTAGTTCCAAAAAAAAAAAGAGGGAATAAATTATCGTAGATGCAAACAAAAAGAAAAGAAACATTTCTAGATTTCCCCGAAAGACACAAAAGAAGAAAGTGCAATGATTAGAATTAACTCATAGAAAGCATGACTTAATCTATTCTGAAACACATTTTCTCATTTAAACTCAAATAAAATCGAATGAAGATCAATGACATAATTGTGCTGGAAAACAAATTAAATAATGCTGGACAGCAAAAAGGTTAAAAAAAAAAAGAAAAAAATAAGGACAAAACTAGAAAAGAAACGAGTCTCCAGAGTAAAAAAAAATTCGACCATTATTTTTTTTATAATACATGTGATTTAAGCCACTTTTAAACTCACTTTTTCGCAAAAATTTAAGTGAGAAAATCGAAGAAGCATCAATACTAAAAATGTGCTAGAAAACAAACCAAGAAATGCTAGAAAAAAGAAATAAATATTATCACATTGTCATGAACACAAAAAAAGAAGGAAAGAAACATCACTAGAGTTTCTAAAGAAAAACAAGGGCAGAAACGGAAATCATTAGAATTAATTTCTGACAACCGGGATTTGACCTGGTGCTGAAATAAATTTTCTGATTTAAACTTGTTTGTTAAATACCAATTCACTAGTATATATGACATACGTTAAAACGATTGTATCTGGAGGTACGTTTAGATGGATGATGGTTGACATTGTCGGTAGCTTAACCCCACATTGAGGACCTGGACGTTATCTGAACTCGTCTACCTCATCAGAAACACCCAGTTCTATAGGAAGACGCTTACTTTGATAGATGGAACACAATGAACAGTTTATTTGCTCTTTGTGACAGCGACATTGCTCCCTTCACGCAGTTGCTACTCAGTTTCGATCACGCTCAACGGAGTCCTGAACACACTCGATTGCTAATAAATACATAGAAGAAACCGAGCAATCAACCATGATCTTGATACAGATCTTTAGACCAGTGCTCAAAGTCCGGTGATCTTAATACAGCTCTCCCGCCGTCTCACAAAACAACAATGAATCAGCTTGTGATATTCATTCATCAAATTCCATCTCAGATAAAATTTTCTGGTGGGGGACTAATGTAGCGTAGCTACACCTAAAATCATTCAATTTCAATACACTAGTATAAAAGACATGTTAACTCGATTCTATCTGGAGGTACTTTTAGACTGGTGACGGTTGACATTGTTGGTAACCTAACCCCTCAAACTCTTATAAAATCAAATAAACAATATTACACAAAACAATATATGTAGTGCTAGACAACCAAAAGAATAAGTCATCATAGAAGCAAAGGAACGAAATAAGATAATAAATAAATATCACTAGAGTTCCTAGAGAAGAAAATGCAATGATTAAAAGTTTTGTAATAAACACCATTTAAGCCATTCTGAAATACATTTTCTCATTCAAATTCAAACAAAATAAAATGTGGATCGACAGCAAAGCAGTGTTTAAATATAAATTAAATAGTGCTAGGTAGCAAAACGGTAAAGAATATCGTAGAAATAAATAAAATAAAAAAATATCTCTAGAGTCCCTAGAAAAAGAAGAAAGTGCAATCATTAAAATTTATTTATAGATAGATATCATGATTTAACCCATTCTGAAACAAATTTTTGTCATTTAAACTTAAATGAAGTCGAAACAGGATTGGCAATAAAACAGAGCTGTAAAACAAATCAAATCATGCTAGGCAACAACAAAAAAATTGTCACGAAATCAAACGAAAAAAGAAAGAAACATCACTAGAATCCCGAAGAAGAAGAAAACAAAAGAAGAAAGTGTAATAATTACAATTTATTTATTTGTAGCCGTCGTAATGTAATCCTTTCTGAAACAATTATTTTCTCATTTAAACTCAAACAAAACGGAATTTGGTTTTATTCGAACAAGGATCGGAAAGAAAACCTTGCTGGAAAACAAATCAAATACTAACAAATAGTAAAATCATGATCGCAGAAAAAAAAACAGTTGAAAAATTCACTATACCACTTCAAAAAACACAAATAAAGAAAAATTAAAATATTAGAACTAAATTATTAAAAGCGTGTTGGTTTTCATTCTAAAATACATTTGCTTATTAAAATTTTTAAGAAATAAAAGTCTCAAGGATAACTTAATATATTGCTCAATGAATCTTGAACAGCAAATAAATACTTATAAAATGTTAAACTACGAGTTTAATTTGCACACTCTTAACAAAATACAAATTATTTTCTTTCATATATTTCAGAGATCATACAATACACATATTTGAAGATTCATGGCTCATAAAATTCTTTACAATAATTTATTTTCGGGCCAAAAATAATCATAATTTTCTAAGGGAGAAAAGAAAAATACCATTATTTTGAGAATCATTTCAAGACATACCCTTTGGGAAAATGCACATTTATATAATTGGAGGAAATAATGATTCATTGAAAGATTTTTAATTTCGCATTAACAAAAGATTATGCGGAGAAAATAACTATGGAATAAAGCAGCTAGTTTGCGATATATGCTTAGTTTAATAACACCTTTGTTTAATTTGCGTGGATAAATGCGAGGAAAAGGTTTGAAGGGTAATTTTGAAATTAAAAAGAATGGGTTCTGATAGGTCTACGTTTATTTATTATTATATTTATATAAAAGGCATAGGAAATTGACACAAAAGATTGTGGTTGTATTTTGTCAAAATATAATTTAAGCTTTAAAAGCATATATGTATATATATATATATATATATATATATATATATATTTATATATATATATATATATATATATACAATGTTTTTTCTTTAAATAAATAGACTGCTGGAAATTTTTCAGTAAAATGGTTAAACAGCAATTTATTTAATTGTTATTTTACCATATTCCACCAAAACAGTCAAATAAATATATGAAAGATGATATTCAATCTGTTATGTGTGAGAAGAAGCGTTTATTGATTGCTCTTTTTTTCCTTATACCGTTGAACAAGAAGAATTCTATCCACGCCAAAGAGACCACCTTATAAAGCCATTTTGTGCCTTGCAGCTGTAGTTACACACTGTAGCTGAGGGCGCTAATACGTTATTCTTATGATCAGCTAACCAGGGTCTAAAAATATTTAAAAAAATAACGGGTTGGCAAAAGCATAAATAAAATCGAATAAACACATAAAGAGATAAATTAAAAAAAAAAAAAAAGCAGACGATAAAATTAGAACAACAGAGACTTGTTGATATTTTTGGAGTAGTTTTTGGATTTTGTAAGTTTATTCTAACCCGTTACGGGATTTTCTATATTTTATTGAAAGATTATTATTAACACGTTACTGGTAGTTTAATGTCGTTACTGTATTTGTTGTGGTGTGAAATAAATGTTTTTTTAATAAAACAACGAACTGTTCTTAATATAGATTGATACGTTGCAAGGGGTTCGAATCCCAGCTTTGTTACAACAATATTTCTTTCGTTCCTTCAATACATGAAGAATTTTCATTGTCTTACACTCTCCAATCCGAAATTCTCGACTATTAGAATACAAAACTATCATTCACGCATAAATGGCGCAGCACCAGCAGAGCTCCAATATCCGTTTAAGCTTCATTTGTATGGTTTAGAAATTATGCTAGTAGAAAATGGTTAAAAAAAAAACATAATTTTGTATCCTCTGTTTTTTAACCAAACCAGTTATAAACGGTTTGAAAACCGTAAAGGTAAGAAACAAATGTTCCTAACCCATAAACTGTATGGTTAATCGGATGGGCAGGCTGTTGCCGGTCATTTTATCGTATTTTCAGAATGAAAATTCGTAGCGTGTAGTAGAGAATATGAAAAGATTATTGAATTTAAAATTAATACAATTGTGTAACAACAAAGTTAAAAACTATATTATTTGAAATCGTTGATGTAAAATGATAAATATTTGAATGTTTTCTTAAAGACGGTCGTAAGATGTTACTTTTATAAAAATTTTAAAAACTTTGTGCAATATTTATATAATAAATTACTTATTTTAAGAAATAAGAAAATAATTATTTTAATAAATAGATAAAAAGAATTAAAATAATTACATTACAATGGTGTTTTGAATAAATATGGAGTGTTTCATTAAAGATGGGCAAAACTTTAAAAAGGGAGAGTATACATCGGAACCAGCAGCTTTTTATCAAAGAATGCATAATCGGAATTAAAACTCATTGGTGCTTAGGGACGTGAAAGGTGATAATTTTTTTGTTATATCTACGTCATATTTTCCATTAGCCGATGAGCAGTCTAGTAAAATTCAGAAGAAACATATAAATCAGAATACACGTTAGCGTTTCTAGAGTTGCCATTAAGGAATTCAAAAATAATCAGGTAGTGCTTTAATGCTTCAATCGAATTTCCAAGTTTAGCCACAAGAGCTTATACTTATCATCCCATTAAAAAATTCTGAACTTCTCCATCAATCAAGTCAATCTTCTACTTATAAGACAATAGGTTATGAAAAGAAACTATGAAGTGACTAAAGCAATTTAAATGGAACATATTAAAAATTAGTTTTCAAAAGAGTGACCATTAGTTCATATACATGTAGTACAACAGAAGTAAATATTGGTGAACAACTTGAAAATCATTAGGCATATGGTGATGCGCTTCCCCTGTTTAAGCTTAATGTCTGGCGACAAGATCATCCTCATATTCTACAAAGGCGCCAACTTTATTAATATTCTATAAGAGCCTCCAGCTGTCCATACAAAAAGAAATTGAGACATGAAAGATCTGGCGATTGAGGTGATTTATCTGCAGGGTCATTCAGCCTTCTTTTTTTTCTATTCGTATCAGCGATGATTGTTATGCCTAGAGTAGAAAATTTGCATACGCGATCTTCTTCTTTTTTATAAAACATTTCCTTGATAGACTCATTCTTCTCTTGATAAAGATGGGCAAAAACCATCAAACATCAGGGATAGAGCTGCATGACCAAGTGCAATCATTTAAAAATCTCCTATTTTGAAGTCTAGAGTTTTGTTTTCTATTTTTGTTTTTTTTAGAAAAGCTAATACTAAAATACTAAAATTTTGTCTTGGTATGCAGTTGTACAAATTCTCTAGTACCTTAGCTCAATTATATGAATATCATAAGATTTGGAACTATAAGATATTCCAACTAAGATGTGAATCACATTTTACAATAAGTATTTTTTTCTAAGATTTTCTATGGATTTCGGACAGTTATTCTTTTAAAATTTTGAAATAAATCTACTATAGGTCAATAATGGTATTCTCCACAATATTCTCCATAATACAAGTTTTTTACGTCTAAGAAAGCCTTACACAAAAAATTCCATAAATAGAATCTTTTCTATTATAGAAAATCTGAAAACAAAATAGATGATTTAAACCCCGTTTATTGATTCAAAAACTTTGTTTAAAATTCATATTAGGGGATCTATAAAAGAGAAACATTTATCAAATTAGAAAGTCAGCTACTGTAAGTACCAGAACGTACTGTAATATATGATTTATATGAATGTCTCATGATGATTGTAATTCATAGCCTAGGCATGTGAAATGCGTATTTTAACACTAATTAATTTTAAAGTAAATATAGTCATTGCATTTTTCAAAACTAAAATAAGTTAATAAAACTTCAGAAACATCACAAATAAATGAAAAAATCATGTTTTTCTCATAATAATATCACATATTTTAAAGATTAAAGAGCAAAGATTTTAGACCAAATGACCTAAAATCCATGCACTTAGTAAACATTTGCGTTCTTAAAAATGTTTCGTAGAGAAAATAAATGTGAAAAGTTCCTATAGTTTATATGTTAAAGGAAAAGGAGTCTTCCACTTTTGATGCTCCGACTTTCTTAAACGTTAAGGAAATCTTTTTTTTTCTTCTATAAAAAACAAAGAAAGATGTGTTGCTATGGAAACTAAAGGACTTCTCTTACGGAACAATGGTTTGAAGGAAACCTCACTCAAAAGGAGATAAAAATGCGTTTTTATTCATTTTGACATTTTTTCTGAAATAACAAGGCCGATTTCAAATGAAAAGTAAATAAATAAATAAAAATTACGCATTGTGCCTCGTAAATTTATAGACTCAGAAGAAACTTTTGAAAAAAAAGTCGAAATATTCATTAACTATCCAAATGATATAAATAAAACAAAATTGACAATTAATTTTAATGTATTATTAAATATCTTACAAACCGTAGACCTAAATTTAAATTTTGAGCACTTTAGTTAGCCAAAAAGAGGTCAGAAATTTTTTTCTTTATTTATTTATTCATTATAGTTAGGAGCTAGTTATGAGCATAGAAAACCTTTTTTAAATTAGTAATCTGGGTTTGAATTTGAATGGAGGCTCCTGCATTCATTCAAATGAATTATCTCAAATTGAAATATACAGATATAGTTGCCTTTCAACATATTTTGCATGCAAATATATGCATTGTGCTAATGAAATATTCATGATGTGCATACAAGCTCTTGTTCTGAAAATTTTGATCTCAAAGCAAGATCAACGAGAGACCGCCTCATTTATCACAAATATTAGTTAGTTCATCCTCCAACGATGTCAGATGCCGTTAAGTGTTGTTATTATACTTTTCTATCATGTTGTTTTAACTTTAACTGTATAGCATTTATTCAGTCTTCATAGCAATGAAGAGCTTAAAAATAGGATTGCAGACAAAGATAACGTGCTAAAATAATGAGTTATAATTGGTGTTTATAATAAAGGAAAATGTCTTTTTATTGACTAACTTAGCAAAGCTTGCAGACCAAATTAGGAATTCAAGTCTCATGAATTTTTAATTTTAAAGTTGAACTTTTTTCTTTCACTAATTGAAAAAATTACATATTTAAATTAAAACGGAATTTTAAACTCTTAAAAGAAGAATAAAAAAAATATCTAAATAGCTTGCATTGTAGATTAAAAAAAAATTTTAAAAATTTTCATGGAATTAGGATTTCTTAGATTCATAGTTTCAAAGTTTAAAAACAAAGAAAAATTGATTAATCGTAGAAAAAACACTCTTAATATTTTAGCTTAATTTTACCTCTCACTAAGAGAAAAAATAAAATAAAGTTTTAGAACCTGCTGCAATTCTAATATATACACAATTGCATTACCATTTAAGTATAGAAATTTTTGCATACCATTTTTTTCAATGGTGAAGCAATTGCTAAAGCAAACATCTACGGGAAAAAAGTTTAAATTAAAGTATAAAAATGGACATGACTCTTTTTGAGGAAAACAAGCTTTTAAATTATCTTTTTCCAAACACCTAAGAACTATTTATACGGTACGACAATCCTTATTCATCACCTATAACCTTGATAATTAAAAGCGTAGCATTTACACGTTTCTTATAATGAAAAATTAAAATAAAATAAATTAAGAGATTGAAATACAAATTAAAAGTTCCTAACACGTATGAGTTCTTATTTCCAATTTATTTAATGACCTCGTCAAATATGAGGCATATTATTTCGCGCGTCTATTTTTGTTTTTGATTTTTGTCCCTTTTTTTTCTAAATAATAATATATATTTCATTGTGCACATATATATTACTTGAATAACATAGTTTTATATTTATCACTGATAGTTTTATGTTGTATAAATATTTTATAAAACTATCTACCCAAATTTAGAGGAATCAGCATTTCATGTCATTAATTATTTAAACTGTAAAATATAAACATGATATTTTATCCAGAAGTACATTTGCATTGCATTTCATTTATATTCTACAAGGAGAAAAAATTTCTACTAAATTTACCATATTTCATACTAATGACATATCTGGTAAAAAAATGGTTAATGAAACCTAGATAAACGGTATTTAAACCATTCATTCTGTAATTCTTCCAATGATATATATAAAGATTTACCGAAGATTCTGGTTTTTAAAATTATGCTCATTATTATCACACATGTAATTGAAAAAAACATAGACTGAAAAGTAAATTAAACCAAATAAATGGCTATTATACAATTTCTCTCAGGTGTCTTGATAAAATTACCAATTTTACAATTGGTAAATTTCATCACATTAAAAAACAATATTTTATGGTTAATTTGACCAAAATCATTTCCAAAGCATGTCGTTAAAAATTGCCGAGCTTTTTGGCATTCCGATAAAGCCACAAACACGGTAAAATTTACCATATTTTGGTAGTTTTTACCAAACTTTTTTTTTCTCTGTGTGATGAGTAATTTTAGTTATCATAACAATTATATGAATACATTTTATGGAATTATTTTATTTCATTAATGCAAAACAAATAATAATAAGCAAGTGTATTTAAATAACCCATGACTCATTTTTTTTTTTAGAAAAACATTATGCATGCATATTGTACTTACGTAAGTTAATATAACGTATACATTTAATAATTTAGAACTAAATTTTGACGGAATAGATTAAAGAGCTCAAGAAATAGCAGTTGCAGTGATATTGAATTGCTATAGCAACGAGAATAGACGGCAAATTAACAGGAACAGTTTTCCAATACAGTGTGAGGACCGAATGATATGAAGTATGTATGTAGCAGTATGTACATACAATAGTATGAAGCAGCATTGTTAATGACAGATAATGTCATTGTGTGTCTCTGAATCGTATCACATGTACCATAATGAAGATCATAATTGGATACCTGGTGTCTTCATTAATAGTAAATACCATTAACATATAGTTAAAATCTTGTTAATATGAAGCATAAAGCCCACAGGGTTTTCTACGCAAGTATTTATTTTTTTCAAATGTTAGAGTCATTCTTGATGACAGTTTAATTTCAAAAATACTTTAATTATTATTGCGAATCGTTACATTTCAACAATTTTACTTAATAATAATAATAATATATTTTATAATGTAACTCAGAATTCACCACGTTGGAGTTTAATCTATAGAACAGGGCTCGAAAAACCGCCCGTCCCCGGCGGTCAAAAATTCCCCGCGGACAAGAAATTTCTCGAATCCGACGTCCGCGCGCACGGCCATTTTTCCGTTAAAGTTCGTGATACATTTTCAATTTTTGTTATCTTACAAGAGTTGATCGCCTCACTTCTATAATGACCCTCTAATCTAGAAATACAGCAACATACTGCGCTTGGTGGAATTGATGTTTTCTCTGTCTGGGAGTACAGCAGCGGTTGAAAGGAGCTTTTCAGTAATGAACTTACAAAAAAACACATTACGTACTGGTCTTAACAAGAAGCGTTAAACGCAATTATGAACATCTACCTAAATGGAAAACCCCTTTCAGATTTCTGTGCAGAAACCTCTGTAAATCATTGGCTTGATTGTGGAACTGGTAAACGTCATATTTGATTCATTTAAAAAAACGCAGTACCCTCGGATAAATTGACATTCCAGATAACTTGACCTTTGTTATTTAAATTATTTCATAAAAGAAATAAATTATTTCATAAAATAAATACTAGGTTTTAGGATTGGTAGCCTAGTATTTCTTTTATTACTGTATATTGTAAACCTAGTATTTGTAATCCTAGAGACTACTAATTCATTGTGCAATTTATATTAATGTTTGTAATAAATACGAGAAAATTATATTTTTATTTATTCAGAAGCTACGGGTTAGTTTCAAAGAAGGACGGGTACATTGTTGGACGGGTAAAATTTCTGAGTTTTTTCGAGCCCTGCTATAGAAGGTCCCGTGGACTGATCGTAAAGGCACGGTTCCCAGTAAAACACTGAAGTCAAGCATCACTGGCTGCGGGAAGTAATTGGGTGGGTAACTACTTTGATCAGTCAGCGTAGGGACCGAGGGTGCACGGTTTCGTTTAACTGTTCTACCATAAAGTGTCCGACTTCGCGAGCAGGTTCCCGGGTTACTGAAGAAGAGGAGCCATATAGAGGATCAAAATTGCAGTGGTATGTCTTCGGATCCTCACCAGGGATGTTTCCAGACCGTCGCAAATAGCCCATTGTGCAGCTCTAGCCGGACGTAAATAAAGTACCTACCTTAATGTATAAAAGACATTTATTAAAGTGTGAAAAATTACTAGTTTTTTTACTAGCAGAACGCAAAACCAAAAATTAAACATCTTAAATGCTTTAAATCTAATTATTGAATTTTTCTTATTGGTTTGAAGGGATAACTTAAACTGATTTTTATAATTTGATTGGATGAAATTATTGTTCATGATGAACATTAAGGTATTCCTGTAATGAAAATATTAATCATTCACTAAGAAAAAGGTATGGACTGAACTATCAGAATGTGATCACATTTTCTGTGCTTCTGTCTCTATGAGAATCCGATAAAACACGGTAATTTTTAAAGAAGCGATTGGTGTTGATTTTGGTAAATTTAACAATTAAATATGTTTTTACATTATATGTTATTTTTGGTAAATGTAGAATTTTTAATTTTATCATGGTACCATAGAGCAGTGTTCCCCAACCTTTTAATCACCGCGGACCTGTCAACGTTTGGTAATTTTACCGCGGTCCTCTGGCGAGGGTTGATTGTTTATATTTAAGATTATTTTGATTTATTAATTTTAATTTAAATGTATTTAAGCATGCCTTCAAAATAAAATACAGTTACACCAAAAAATAAATATAAAGTGATTTAACATTTTAACTTACTAGAACGTTAAATCAACCCTGAGCTTGTTTCTTTGAAAATGAGAGGGTTCTATCTGGGAGTAATCGGAGACAATGATACATTACAAACATTTAAAAATTTATGTCACTACCTTTGGGGGCCCATTTATTTAAATAAAAAAAAATTTAATGGAACACAGATATTTTTAATTTGGGGTGTAAACCTAGGAATTTAAATTCAGTTTCAATGAAATGGGCTGCCCGTTACCATTTGATCCACGAACTGGTACACTGCCATAGAACATGTCCAAAAGCCATTCTTTCGGTTCACTAAACCTTTCAGTTTTCTATTTTTTGATGATGTGATATGCTATAATTTTGAAAAACAAAATTTTTAGTAAACTGTATGAACGGAAAATTACCAAATAAATGATTTAAACATCACATATTTTGGTTTTATTTACCCGGGTTATAGATTTTTTTTACCGAAAATATTCTTATCGTACAGTTCAAAAATTTTTTTTAAAATTAACAGAATTTTTTTCTCAGTGCGCTAACCAAACAAACAGATTATATGAAATTATTGATTATGACGACAATCAAATAATCGATTGAGTAATATTATCGATCACTCCTGATCATTGCCTGAAGTTATCGATTAGAACTGATCGATAATTACATGCAATATAAGCACACAATACTTTAAGTTGCAAAAATACACACAAAAAAAAAAAAATGTATTCTCAATAAATTCTGATTTTTGAGAATCGAATAAAGATGGGAGGGCAAATGGAATCAGGAAAATATTATCGCAATAATTGAATCAGAAAAGTTGTCGAAATTTTGAGCTCCTTAACTCTATATTTTGAGTATATATTGAAATAAACCAAACAATATTTACACACAATCAAATAATTATTTTTTCCAAAAATACTTTTATGTAAAATGTATTATTTTATAATTTGTATTATTTTTTATTATTTTTATTATTTTATTTATAACTAATCTAAAAAATTGAATTATGAGGAACGAAAGTTTTTATGACTATTAAAACTCAGTGTTTTTGAATGATAGTAAAGAATTGAATGTTTTTGCTCTAATAATTCTTAAAAATAAAAATTTATGAAGCACGCCTTTTATAAAAAAAAAAAGAAAGTTTGAGACAAAAATTTGGTTTTCATTATTAAAATTTACGATGTTTTAAAAGACGTCAAAAATTGTTTAACTTGCAAATAAAATTTATTTTGTTCGATTATTAATAAATTAAATTATAAGAAATAATAAATTATAAGAAATAATAAATTATAAGAAATAATAAATAATAAATAATGTTAAAAAATAATATATTGAGTACGAAAATATTTTTCGTTAAACCAAAGCAAATGAGTTACCGGTATCCCGTTTATGTACTTTCCTGACGCTCTAATTACAAGAAAAAATATTTTTTGGTATTTCTTTATTGTAAAACACATTCTAATACTTACTAAAAAATATGTTTGATTTACAGAATTATATCTGTGATAAATTTAAAACTAAAAAAATAATAGTTTGAATTTTTTTAAATTCCTAATCAAAAACTTACCAAAAGTTAATTTGGCAAATTAAAAAGTTATGCAATGAATGGTAACGCTTTAGTTGGATTTAAATAAATGAAAATAATTTCAAATTTGATAAAAAATATATTGTTTGGAAGATTTAACCTTTAGACACCAGAAATACAGCAAGGAAAAGACACCAGTGTTTCGTGCTATATTCCATAACCATAAATTATTAAATTACTATAGATAATATTTCTCACTAATTTTGGCCTAAGTTAATACAAAATAACGAAAAAAATATGAAAATTATGTTTAATGAAAATCCTGCGTTGAAGATTAAATAAGTTGTTTAAATTCAAGTAAAAATATTTTATTTCGCTGGAGTAATTCTAGAAATTTAGCGTAATACACCAAACATTAATGAATGGAATTCTAATCTGTATATCACTCTTCTAACTAAAATGAAACTCATATTTCCCAGAGTATGTCCAACCTACTTATTTCTAATTTCAATTTGATATTTTTAGGAAAATATAATCCGAGAAATTGCATTTTCTACATTATGACTTAACTTAAAATATCTTTTAGTAACTTGTGCTCAAATTAATAAGCAGAATAGGATTAATCTGTGGAACCAATGAGATTGCGTCCTACTGCGAGAGCATTGGATAATTGGATTTAAAGTTAAAAGAATGTTACGCTTTTCATTCTGCGTTTTGTGCAATTCACTAAAAAGGAAAACAACGGTATAACTTTTATTGTACATTTTTTAATTTTCATTTACTAAGACTAAAAGACAAAAAGTTACTAAGACATAAATTAATAATTTGATTTCCCAATAACTATTCGGCTGATTTCATTTAAAGTTTGAATTTTGCTGTTGAAATTTGCATTCTTTAAAATGTAGATGAAATCAGAGTAAGTATGTTTTTGTATCTAATTTCGTAACTTAATATCATCAGCATTAATTAATAACATGTTTAATGTTAGGACGTGAACCATTAAGATTGAGTCTTAGTATGTGAAAATCCTATCATTAAATTCAAAAGTTCTCTCTTCTTTTTTTTTCTTTTTTGCACTGGACATATAATGCTCTATGCAATTTTAATTTCTTTCAGTCAACCTTTTTTAATTTCTTCAGCCGTAAAGTCAAACCTTTACGGCAAGTTCGATCACACATAGCAAAAAAATTTTAAATTATCACTAAATCATTAATTTCTAATTATTTTTCATCCTTCAAACTGTTAAACATAATAAAGAGTGGTCAATTCTTAAAAGAAATACTCAATGTAAGATTAGTTTTTAAAAAAAAGATTCACGCTATTCTTATTTCAGGGAAAATGAACGGCAAAAAAAAAATGGTCATAACGCGAATAAAACCGTTTCATTACTAAAATATTAAGATACCATAACTTTTCCCCCTGAATAAAATAATTCATTTAAAATATTATTGAGTCGCATATGTGTAAAAGTCAATTTTTTCTGAAATTATACACTAAACTATGAAGAAACTAAATCAAACTAGAATTTTCCCTCAATGCTTAGTATTTGCGATTTTTAGTAATTGAAAATGGTTGTTTTTGAATGTATGCTGTTTTGGTAATTTTGTCTTGGTCAATTCTAACACTACAAACTACAGCTAAATGTTTTCTCAACGTTTGAAAAATTATTGGCCAAATGTTATTTTAAAATTTACATTAAGTTATTTTTTAGACATATTCGACTTGAATAACTATATTTAAAGAATATTATGTATAATATAGGATTTAATGAGCTAATGAATGAAGATTTTTTCAAAAGTTCTAAGAATCTTATTAATCCTATCATTATCTATGATTCAACTTATTTAAGAAATAAGATAAATGATTAGAAATATATAGAATTCTTTCAATATTTCATAATTTTTACAAACACCAAAAATTTCAAAAAAATATTTTATTCCGATAAAAAGTGCTTATTAAAAAGTTCATAACACAAAACAAAGACCTCAAGCACTCAGTGAAAACGTTTTTGAATCGTTTATACATTTTGTTCTAGTTACGGAAAAATTGCATTTCGAATAATCTAAAATATACAAAACATTCATACTACCACAGGGTGAAAACTATTTAACTTTAGGTTATTATTTCGTATATATAACTCTTATAATATCAAAATTATGAAATTTCAGCTGCTGAACTTCAATTGGTCATCCTTGAAGGCTGAAAAGATTTTAGTGAAATAATTCAGTCATTTGTTTACCCCCTCAAATATATGAATTAAATAGGGTTGATTGTTAATGGATATATTGTATTTATTAGTGTTAGTGCATTCTAAAATTAACAAACTATTTATTGATACACGAAAAAAATGTAAAGTAATTTTTTAATCATAGGTTATTTTGTTTCTATCTCTGCAACGTTCTGAAAAATTCATTTTATTGTTTATAATCAGATAAATATATTAGAGATAATTATTCAAATAATTTTCATGAAAAACAAAAGCTGTTTTTTTAATTATAACTATTTTATAAATTCATACAAAAATATGTAAATATTTATTGCTATAAAAATAAAACACGTTTTGATTATAAATTATTTGCATGAAATAGATTAATGGCTTTATTACTATTCAATAGCATTACTGAAATGGGAAACTAACTAGTCATATACTGATTTAAAAAATATATAAACGTGTTTTTTTTTATTAATCATATATTTTCATCTTTGCTATCCTTTTTCTTAAAAATTAACTTATATGAAAGTTATTTATTTTCATAGCTTATAAATAAATAAATTTATTAAAAAGTATTAAAATTGTTTTCTTTTTGTAAAACATAAAAGTAATCTTCGTAAGAATTTCACAATTTAAATACAAAAATATATTTCATTTCTCCAAAAATAAATGCGGTTTGCTTAACAATTATTTAAATTTAATAGATAAATGCACTTATTGCTATTCAATACATTTACCCAAATTTTAAACTCAAGAACGAATGCATTTAAAAAAGTATACAAACATAATATTTTAAGCTTTGCTTAACTTTTTTCTTAAAATTTCACTTATATGCTAAAAAAAATTCTTTTGATGACTTTCAATTAAATAAATTTATTAATGACAGGAAGTAAAATATTTATTCTCGTGAAAACATAAGTTATCTTTTTAAAAATGTAACTATTTCGAAAAGCAATCCTCGACATAAGTATAAATTAATTGTCATAAAAAAATTGCTCACCAATTCTAATATTCTCGGGTAAACCGCGGGCACAGTCAACTTGCTGAAAATAAACAATCAAAATAATCAGCAAGTGTCGCATTCCAGCCATGGCTATGGGTCAAGCCAATACACCACCTTCAACTGCTCACCCAAGCCATGGTTCCCTCAGATGATGCCAATCCAATGGAATAAAAACACCAAATAAAAGTTAACACGGAATGAATAAGATTCGAAGGCTTGTGATCGGCCTGAATCCCAATCTCTGTTCTGCAGGGAAGTGATACAAGGGATCGGATGGGGATGAGGGCTCAGGTGGGGGTGAGGGATGTCCGCGGAGGCTGAAGATGGCACGCATGCGTGTGCCCACGCGCTATCCTTTAGAAAGAGAATGATTCTTGATGAAGGGATGCTCTTAGTTCTCAATGGGATTTCTAACTAAAGAGAAGGATGATGATGACGCTAAAACAGCCCTTTATTTGGAAAAATTAATGTAATTGAATAAAATTAGATTTTTTTTGTTCTTCAATTTTTTTCTTATTTTAGAAGTTAATTTTATATTTTGTCTTCATGCAACAAATTATTCTAAACGTAATACTATATACAATGTCTATAGTTTCTGTTACCAATAAATTGCGCTGAAATTACTTATTCTACAGAATATCAAGGTAATCTGTTATTAACTAAGGTGATCCATTAAAGCTCAATTTTTTTTTTTTTTTTCATTTCTCCAATTCCCAAGGTACATTCCTAAAAAAAATTGAAAATACTAACTATACTGTAAAAATTTCCGGGTCAAATTACTGTATAAAGTACCGGTATTTCGGGCGCTACATCCGTAAAATCAACTTGACCTTAAAATATTATACTGTAATTTTTACAGTTATATTTATTGAATTGGAGTGATTCAGTGATTTGATGGTATTTATTTCTGTAAAAATTGCGTTATATCAGGTTTTTGTTCCTTAAAATGTTCCTAACTGGTAATGGATTTTAAGGAATAAAATAATGAGTTTAATAAAAAAATGGATTTAATAAAAAAAGTGGATTAAATGAAAAAAAAATGGATATTACGGTACAAAGTTCCGGCACCCTAAATACCGGTACTTTTTACCGTAATTTGATTTAGAATTCTTTAAAGTGTCGTTAGTATTGTGCAAACTCCCTCAGAAATGTACATATTACCTAGTTAATTTAAGAAATGGAGAAATTATTTTATGAAATTTATATTAAAATAATATAAATTACGTCATTAACGGGTCACCTTATGTCATTAACGGATCACCTTATGTTATGTCATTAACGGATCACCTTAGCTAGCTCATTACCAAGATAATCTGTAGAGCGGTAACATATGCTTTACTTGTTATACGTCCCTTACAAATTTACAAACATAACAATAATTTTATAGATTATCTTAGCAGTGTTCAGTTACCTAAGGTGATTCATTCAAGTACCGAAATTATTTTATTTCTCAAATTACCAAAGTGATCTGCACATTCATAATATAATTCGCACAATACAAACTAGGCCCATAGTAAACTGCCCCACAATTTACTAGGTACAGGTTAAAATGAAAGTGAAATGTTTGCAAATCATAATTTCTGTACGCTTGAATTTACAAAATGTTATATATTTATTTTTTTAGTAACTAAAGAAACTAAATAATATCATGAAACAGTCAACCAATTAGGTGATAGAATCAATCATCAATTGACTAAAAACTATAATATAAAAGTGTCAAATGGTTTAAATATTATAGCAACAAATGAAATCAATATAATATTTCTTTCTTTATTTTTTACTTTAATTAATAAAATAGAAAAATGCATTTTTTAAGTTACAGAAGTTGCTAATATGCAAAAAAACCTCGGTAATAAGCTGAAAACTTAATTGTATACTTTAAAGGGACATTCTAGATTGATCTGCAAATTAGCTGGTAATGTGCACGTTTACAACTTTCGAGCTTTAGCTGTAAAATTTGTAATAAAATGACTTATACTCTAAAAAGCTTTCAGTCTTGATAACTAAAAAAATCATTGAGCTGTATTTTGTTTTTCTGACAATCATTTATTTTACAACGTTATTTTAAAAAAAACTTGAATTTACAAACCTTTTATGAAACTGCTTCTTCTGAAAAGGCCTCAACAGTTTTTTCAAAGGTTTTATACTTATACCGTATATATTACGTGAAGGGATGGTATTGGGGGGCTAGTGCGCTCACTTGTCAAGCAGATTTCCCGAGTCCAATGCCTAAAAATGGAGCACTCTTTTGACAAACTCTTTTTATTTTATTGCTATGTCCTACTGAATCGCATTAAACAATATATTGCATTAAGCATATTGATTTTGATGAAACTGTTATATTCAAACAAGTGATGATTAAGTTTTCTCTTTTCTGTGAACAAATTTTCTTTCAGAATATTTCGAAGATATAGATATCACCAGCAAACAAAAGAACATCCTGAATTTTGAACATTCGCTTTTTATTAATTCGTAAAAAAATGCATTTAATAGAAATGTACTTTTATTAATAAATATGTTTTAAAAATTTTTTATAATGTAATCAGAATTGGTACCATTTTTTAAAAAAGAACTACTCTTTCTTGTTCGATAAACACATTAAAATGTAATATCATATTTTATCATATTTAAAAGAACATGCTAAATCATGGATAATGTGATAAGCTTTAGTCCGTTTACTTACAAACAAATTTTCGTTTCTATTTCACCTAACGCTAAATTTTATTACTGTATTTATAATTTTTCATTTATAACAAATCGAAAACAAATTTTTGTATTGCGATTTTTAAAATAGATGCAACTGCATGAATATTACATGCAATAAATCATAAATTTTCCATTTTGAAGATACCTCTATTTAAAAAACTTCTTATTCTTTCAGTAGTCTATTATTTAAAACGTTTGCTTTTAGTATATAATTCTTAAAAGTATTCTAAATGCTTTATTAACATAATAAAAAACTAATTTAGATATTTTCAATTTTCCATCCAATAGGTTTTCCATCATCTAATATTTGCCTGGCTGATTAAAATACATTTTAATTCAATTAATGTTTAATTTAACACTAATAATTCGTTTCCCAAAATTAAATTGTAAAGAGAACTGCAGAGACAAAACAAGAAGACAGAAAAGCAATTAAACAAAAACAAAACAAAAAATAAATAAACAAATTATGAACAGCGAAAAGTAAAACTAACATTAAAAGGTCCAAACTCTCCAGACGAAATTATTTTGGGAGCATATTTGCCAGAAAGGTGCTACCCCCCCCCCAATAATTCAGAGTGATAATCCAAAGATGTCGAAATAAAGCTACACTGTACACTGTTAAAATTTTCCTTCTAAAATTACGGTAATATAACTGGCAGCTGTCTGTCCATCCGATTAACTGTTAAGTTTACGGAAAAGAATTTTTTTTTCCTTTATGGTATTATAACCATTTACAAAAATATCGTTATAAAACCATGAATACAAAACTATACGGTTTTTTAACCATTTACAACTAGCATTTTTTAAAAACATAATAAATTTTTTAACTAGGTATAGAAGCTCGGCTTTTCGTAAGTTAATGGACATTGAAGAGTGCCGGGCACTGAGAATTCTTCACGTGTTGAAGGGAATAGAGAAAATATTGTAGTGTCAACACTAGGACTCGAACTCCAGTTCTGAAGGTCATGGCAATGACAGATAAGCCCGCTCGGCTATGATATGTACGCAGTAGCCAAGAACTAAGCAGCCTCATTAGGTGGTTATAGTTGGTGCGATGAAATTCTGGTTGTTTAACCGTATTAGGTGAAAGCAGTTAATAAACAGTTTTTCTTAAACTTAGCAGTTTGATTACCATTTTATTTATGGTTATTTGACTGTATTGATTAAATATGGTAAAATAGCCATGCAATCAATTGTTATTTAACCATTTTTTACGAGAAATTTCTAACAGTGTAAAGAAGAGTTTCTCAAAATTGTGCAAAAATGTGTCAAAATAGCTCAATAAACAAATAATAGTCAAATTTGGAGTCCTCGTGTATTCAAAATTAAAACAGCATATAGTTTTTGAGCAAAATGCATAGCTTCAACAGTTATGTGAAGGGAGAAATATGTCAGAAAGATGGTCACTGGCTACCGACAGGATTCGGAATCTCCGACTGGCCACGGGAATAACACATCACGGCATACATGAGTAGAAGTTTTTATAGCGAAATCGGCAAAAAGTGAAATTATAATTACCGATCACTTGACTAAGCTATTAGGGCCATATTTATCAAATTGAAAACCTTTGTACCATTGACATTGGAAATTAGTATGCAATGATGCCCAATGCGACGGCCACTATATACAGCTACCAAACTCTTCCGAAACTGAGAAGAACAACTTTGGTGGTCCGACCATCATACTACGATTCTGGAGGTCTATGGTTCGAACCCTGACACTGGCCAAAGAGCATCTCTCGCACACTTTCCTTCATCCACACACTTTTGAGACCATGCATTTTGCTCAAAGCCTATATTTCAATTTTGAGTACATGGGATTTTCATATTCGACTAGCATTTGTCTCGGAGTTATTTTGTCATATTTTTGCTCAATTTCGAAAAACCGTTTTTTAAAGTGTACGTTTATTCAAAGTTTATTCAAAAAAAGTACGCTTTTGGGTCTGGTTTCGCATTTTAATTAATAGCACTAACCAATTATTATTATTTTAATTAATTTCACTAAGCACTAACTAATTAGCATTTTTGAGACTTATGCTTAAAACCATAAAGATTAGTTTTGAAAACGATACTAAAAGAGTACAATTAAAATCTAAACAAAATGAACAAAACTTCTTTTAAAAAAATGCGCTAAAAAGCAGCAGAATTTTCAAAAAAAGAGAGAATAAAAATAGAAATAAATGTAGAAAAGGAAAAAACAAAATTAAAAATATTAAAAATATGACCACTGAAGCCGACGTCTTCAGGGGGTACCGGCCCCAGTGGCCAAAAAACAAAACCTTTTCTATTGAGGAAGAAGGCAAAAGCCTAAAAACCTTCCTCAGTACCCCGAAGGTTTTGTTTAAAAGTCCAGGAGAAAAAAACAAGCAAGACATAAAACTAATACAGGAAAGAAACTCATACAACTCATCAAAAACTCAAATTCTTCAAAAAAAAAAATCAACAGAAAATAAAAAATAAAAAATTTTGAAAACGAAAACGTTTCGGTCTTAATACAAAAGTTATTCAAAGTAATATCTTTTTTTGACTCAAAATACTTAGTAACTTTATCTCATTTAGCAAAATAAATTTCTAAAAATATAACCAATCGATAGCAAAAAAAATATAACCAATTTTTTTTTCAATTACCATCATCTAAAGGTTAAGTAACATCTCTTAAAAACGTAACTAGAAACAATATAAACAGGTGGTTTCAAATAACTTTAAGAATACTCATTTTATGACGTAGCAATCACATGCAATCCATTGCGATCTGTGAATTTTCCTGAGATAGTGAATAAAAAATAACTAAATATTAAAAAAAAAAAAAAATGTAAAACAACCTTGATTTTTTTTATTAGAAATAATTATAACCTAGCAAGAATCACTGCTATTATTTTCTAAATATTAGAGAAATACAAAAGTCTCCTTTACATTTATAATAACGGCTAATGTAGAAGCATAATTGAAAAATTCAATTTCCAATTGCCTAACTTTAACTAATAGAAATTTTGGAGCAGTATTTGGATCGGTGAAGGGATTAAATTCCCTCTTTCATCCACGGTCCAAATTTGAAGACCATAATTTCAAGCTTCATAGACGGTTCTTGAGCTAAGTGAGACACAAATACACACTCACACGCAAACTATTATTTATATTAATGCAGGCAATTATATATACTGCTCTTGACCTAATACTACAATATTTGATCAAACGACGTATATTTTAAGGACAAATTGCGTTAACCAATACAGCACCTAGAGTGATCGATAACAAGTAGCTATAGTTTCATCGTATGCATTAAGAGTTATAGGAATAAATATATCAGAGTTTCATGCATTATAAATTCAGCCTCATGCTCATGAAATAAGATAAAATTTAAGGAATGGTATTTGGAGTAATGCAAGATATAGAACGTACATTATATGATTGTGCTATGTGACTACGAATGAAATCTTTCATAAAGATACATTTGACGATATAAAATTGAATAATTTCATTTGCGCGAATTATTTGAGTAAATAAGCTGCTTATACAATAAAACTACATTTTGGGCTATAATATACAGTTGTATCATTTATGAGAATATTTTTGTGATATAATTTTATTTTATTTTATAACCGTCGATGAACAGAAGACCCAATTTTCGGGTTCATGACTACTAATGTACAACTCAATTCAGAAGACAAGGGAACTCCTGGATCAAGTATTTTATTTTATAACCGTCGTTGAACAGCCGACCCAATTTCATGGGTTTACGACTACTAATGTTCAACTCCGTAGCCTTGTAATTTTGAACCAATCCAGAAGACAAGGAAAATCATGGATCAGTACCCCCGGAGGTATTGATTTGTTATGGGAACATGGAGGACTTTGAGACTCGGCAGATTTAACGTGCATCAGTCACCATTTACTGCACGGAGAGTCTTCAGCCGGCAAAGATCGAACCTACGACCTCTTGGACATGGGCCCAGCGCCCTACCAACCTGGCTATCCCGGCCCTCTGGATCAAGTATTGGGAGAAATTTGTCTTCATGGAGGACTTTTTGATGGAATTAACCCGTATTTGCGTTACCTGGAAAGGAAAACCTCGAAGCCCCCGCTCGGTTAGTCAGCCGATAAGGGGACTCTAACGCATGATCCGTCTACCACTGAGGTTATTTTACGTCAAAACTGTACTCGGTGCAAACCGGATGCGGAATTCGTACCAACCGGTCATTGTTAGGATTCGAACCCGGTTCACCTCATTGAAAGGTGAGAGCTCTATTCCCTGAGCCGTCACGGCTTTTTGCGATATAATTGAACGTAATTACATTTACACTTTATAAAACACTTGTACATATATGGTGCATATTTTATATAAAACATATATAATTTTTATTCGTTGTAATTATTTCAGAATCTTAAGTCGGCTAATTCTCAAAGTAAAATCACTTTTGTCTAAAATTTTCTAACTGAAATATTTAAAAAAGTATATCCTGAAAATGACCTCGATTGTGATCCTTAGTCTTTTGATTGATTCGAAAGAGTTTTTATGAAAAAAGTTGGACAAAGATTTTAAAGAAAAACTGTATATTGAAATGTGTTTTGCCTCTTAAAATCGCTTAAGACGTTGTTTTTCTTCAAAATAATAAAACAAAATATCATATAAGTAAAAAATAGCACAGGTAATTAAGGAAATGATATGTAAAAAAAAAATTAATTTGAAATAGCTAGGGAAAAAAAATTCTGAAAATTTTAATAACTACATAAAAATTTAGAAAGTTTATCTTAACTTTTAGTTAAGATTTTATTTTGAATTTCAGATATGTAGTTAGGTATGGTATTGATATATGGTATTGATTTCCTGGGTATTACGAATCCAGAATTCTGATATTACTGCGATTCTAATTTAACCTCACATTCAACTAAACTACCTCTCATTCAAGCTTAACAATAAAAAGAATAAAACTGACAAGAAATTTAATATTTATATTTTATTGTGAGGCTAATAATTGTGTGTGATTCATTGGGAGGTGACACAAGAAAAAATATGCATTTTTGTACAATACAATAAATCATAATACAATAAATCATAATACAATAAAACATAACAATACAATAAATCATAACAATACAATAAATCATAATACAATAAATCATAATACAATAAAACATAACAATACAATAAATCATAACAATACAATAAATCATAATACAATAAAACATAACAATACAATAAATCATAACAATACAATAAATCATTCTAAGCTATATACATTGCTTCAATAACTAATTATTTTTATATTAAATAAATACGGATAATAGAACAAGAATATAATTCTAACTTTACATCGAAATGAAAACTTAAAATTTCTAAAGGAATTACACTTGAGGTGAAGCATTCAAACAATGCTTACAAAGCAAAAAACCATTACTTCTCCAATTTTTGGAAGCAAACCAAATAAAGGAAATGGAAAATAAAAAACCGGTTTTCCAGTGAAGAACTGTTAAAGAGCCAAGACGAAACTATCTTTCAACACACGAAGCATAAACTCATGTATTCTTCTGTACCGGTAAACGAAGATTTCGGAATTTTTATGCCTGAAGTTATTTCTCCTCAATAGCTTCAAAGTTTCCCTATTTGTAATATTTTTTACGAAAAAAAAAAAAAAAAAAAAAAACATCAAAAATATGTAAGAAAAAATAAATAAAAAATCTGCACTTGGAGCAAAATGTATTTCAGTATTTGCAGTAAGAAATCGATGGAATAAAATTACGATTTGCTTGTTTATTTGTACAAAACAAATCAGTTATTTTGAGTCATGCGGAAACAAAATGCCATGATACATTGACTATTATACTTTGTTCATTATCTTTCTATGAATTTGGAAGGTAGTTTTATTTAACCCTTCATAAAGTATACTTTCCAGAAATATCTTTAATTTTTAATTGTAGATGGAGAGCTTTTTTTCTAATCCAAAGATTTGTACAACCATCTGTTGATAATTTCAAGAATTGCAAATGGTATTCACACTGTTAATTGTGAGAAAAACCATTCATAAACTAATTTCACAAACAACCAGAACTACCTAATGAAGCCACTCAGTTCCCGGCAGATGGGTACATATTATAGCCGAGAAGGCTAATCTCTCCTACAAATGTTCGAAAGAACGGATGTTGAACGAGTCCGAGCGTGAACACTACAATATTTCTGCCATTTCCCACGTAGAGGTCCTGCACTCCCCAATTTACCCTGAGCTATTAGAATATGATATTCCTATTCACGCATAGATGGCAGTACCATAGATCTGATAAACAATCTCCAAGTTACTCTCTTAAAATGAAAGAGTGATTTCCCCTACTCAAAAAAGAGTTAAATTTTTTCAACTCAACTTGAGTGAAATACACTCTTATTTGAGCGAAATTTTTGCTTTGCGCTTACTCAAACTTGAGTGGTATTTATTTAAGCAATATTTGAGTTCTTTTAGCTCAAACTTGAGTGATTTATTTATTATTTAATTGTGTGAGAGCTATAAGCTGAAATTTCTATCGCTTTATTTTAAAAAGCAAACGATAATAAATCTAAATGAAATTGTTATGTTCTGTGGTCTAAATAGATTATGTCTTCGCTTTTATTTTACGTTTGTTGCGTGACTACCACTACGAAAAATAAACATCAATTCACTGGTATATAAGACCTGCTAACTTGATTCAATCATGAAGTACCTTTTGATAGATGAAGGTTGGCATTGTCGATAACTCCTCCCCCCACATTGGTGACCTCCGGACTTGATTTGAACACGCAGTAACGCACACTTCGATCTGGAAACGCCCTCTTCGATGGATGGTTCTCATTAAACAGTTGAACAGTATGATTAAAATATATTCCCTTAAATGATGCTAATTATGAATAAAAAATGATTGAAATTCACACAAATTCAAGTTAAAAGGACTCAATCAAGTGATACATATAATGACTCAAACTCGAGTGAAAATCACTCAAGTTTGAGTGAAATTTTTTTCACTTAAACTTGAGCTATTTCCATATAACTCTTTCACTTGAGTGATTTTAATTCAAGAAGAGAAGGCCGCTTTTTTCTAGATGAAAGAGTTAAATAGCACTCAAGTTGAGTTATTTTCACTCGTTCATTTTAAGTGAGTAAATGTTCAGTGAATTTACGGTTTTGAAACCCTGCTAGTTATAGATGAATAAAAAACCGTATAGTTCGGTATTCATGATTTTTTAACCATACTTGTGGTTTCAAAATGGTAAAGATAAAAAATTTTCGGTTTCTTTGCGATTAATCGGATGGACAGATTGCTGCCATATTTAGCAGAAAAAAAATTTATAGGTTCAGTTATAATAGACACTACAACAGATTACTTTTCAAAAATAACATATTCGTAAGATAGTTTGCTCTCTAAACGTTAAATCATTATTTTAAAAAATCCTAATGTTAATAATAATAAAGTTGGAGATTATTAAATTTTAAAATCCTCGGAAACGTTACAAGAGATAAAAACTGATACAATTTTAATGTTTTACATTATTGCCACAACTGGTGACAATCAGCAGTTTTACTGTATTTTTTGCATTGCAATACATTTTGATTGAAAATAATTGAAAAACCAAAAAACTTTTTTTTTTTTCAAATTCTTTTTTACCAGTTTTTTAATATAAAAACTAAGTTCCAAAATAAATATTTATTATTACTGAAATTCGAAATACATAACAACTTAGATCTTTATCAAATGATGTTAATAATTTTAAACATATGTAGGGTTATAACTAACAAATGTTATTAGCACAAATGTATTAATCCTTCGATTTCAGAAGAAAAAAAATATTTCCCATTGGTTTTATGATTCATGACCACAATTTAATGTATAATTATGATTGATATAATGATTCATTAGCATTCCAATTCCCACAATAATTTCCACGACAAGATCTAATTTATCTTTAAAAAATCCACAAACTTTCTCAGGTACCCAGTTTGGTATTAGGTAATTCATATTCCTTTATGATGTCAGATAACCCAAGATAGTCATTCGGTGATATTTTACATATTGGGTAGTATTTTTAATTAAAATAAATCTTATTTTACGATGAGTTCAATTATAGGGAAAAAATGTCTCACCAATTTCCTATTTTCACTAAAATGGGCTCTACCTGCAATAAGCAGCTTGGGTTTTTACGAGTGGGCCAACAAAAGAAAACCCATTTTTCGAACGGAAAAAAATAAATTCCGGTAAAATTACCGTATTGTATTATGACATTGTGAAGAAAAATGTGAAGAAAAATACATAATTCTGTTTTTTTTTTTTTTTTTTTTTTTTTTTAACAGCAGGCACTGAACTTTTCGTTCTTCGCCATACTATGCCGGAATTGTTGCTCATTTCGCGTTACCCAGTGGGCACCTGTGAACCAAAGTCACGGAGGCAAGCAACATTGCCCACGCCACACTGCCACAAACCCGGCCACATTCACACATCATACACACACACAACAGAGGACAGCACAAGGAGAGAGAGAAACATCCATGTCCAGAGCGGGATTCGAACCCGCAGCCTATGGCTTCGCAGCCAGACACGCTAACCGCTCGGCCACCTGGCCGGCTAATTCTGTTTTATAAAACTAAAATGTACGATATTAAAACTATTGATTTGGTTATACATCCGTTCATATGGTAACTGCTTACCGGATATTCTAATTTATGAAATAAAAATCCTTATCGCTACACATGTTATAAAAAATGAATAGTAAATTGAACCTAATTAATGGTTTTTATATCATGCTCTCAGGTATCTGGAAAAAATTACCAAATTAAACCACATATACCAAATTTTAAAACCTTGTTTTATTTTTAATTTTATAAGAATCATTACTAAAGCACTTAACTGTGAGCTATTGTCATTTAAACAAAACCTTCCAAACAATTAAAACCAAATTCGCTTGTTAATTTAATTTTCATTGTTATATTATTTAACTAAACAAACTTGATACATAAATTGAAACGCATTTAACTTATTTGGAGAGCATACTTATGTGCTTTTAATTAGCAGGAAAGTGAAGTTTCTGTGATTGTGAGGGGATACTCGTGTAACCAGTCGAGAACCTTTTAATTTATTCACAATTAATTAAATTCTGTGTAATTTAGACAAGTAGAAAGATTGGGGTGATTTGAATTATAATTAAAATTATTTTATATCTTCCATTAATAGAATATCATTACACAAAATCGTAATTGTACTTTTTTATATTAATAAACAAAATGTTTTATTAGGTAAATTCTAACTTTATAAGAAGTACAAAGCGCATCTGAACTAGACATGAAAATTAAAATTTTTAGCTAGTAGCCAGAGTCTAGTAGATTCTAATAACTTAGTGACCACTTTTCCCACAAACCTAATGAGTCGGTAACCAATACCGATTGGTATAATTCAATTAATGGTCAGTTTTCCTTTTTTTTTTTATTAGTAGATTAAGTTATATTTAAAAAAAAAACAATATTAAAAATAATCTCCATAAGTTAATTCAGTAACAAAAATAATATAATTATATTTGACTTTACCAGGCTAGAAAAATTGGTGTGGAATAAAAAAAATTTCAAAAAATAAGGAATGGTAAAAAGTGACCAGCTGTTTATTCGATTTAAGTCATCAGTTTTTTTTTGTTGACTCTACATATGGGAAGCGTTTATTTTCAGGTGTAATTTAAACTTAAAAGTAAGGTACTCTCATATTTTGTTTCACAATGTAAATATACATTAAGTAAAATACTTTAAATTTATAGTTGTACAGGTATTAGAATTTTGGTAATTAATGGACGTTTAGTTATTTGAAGCTTTGAATGAAACTTTGCTTTACTAAACAAATAAAAGCGTAAAAAACTTTTGTTTTAGTTATTATCCATTTCAGTTTAATCCTTGTATAGAAAAAATAAGCGCAATATTTAGTGATTATGCTTTATCTCATCATGCTCTAAGATATATGCATATATTTATATATTTTTACAAGAAATGTCGTTACTAAACATTACGGTAATTTTACAGAAAATGTTTTATCCGTGTAATAAATTAGTTATTAATACATTATTTGAAATTGATTTCAAATAATGTATCAATTGATTTCAAATAATGTATTATAAATTGATTTCAATTGCCAATTTGGACAATCACTTAAAAATTGGACAATCACTATAAAATGTTTCTGAATTTCAAGAATACTTTTACAATTATAAAGTTGTTTTAAATGTAGTGTTTAAAGACAATTAAATAAATTGCTATTTAGTAAATCAAAAATATATGCTATGGCTAACCAAATAGCTATTTTTTTATCAAACTCTTCAAAGAGAATTTAAACAAACAAAAAATTGTAAATATCCGTTCCCAATTCGACACTTTTCCCTGGGGAAAAATTTCCTCGCTTATCTCAAAGCACAGACCGTGAGTTCTTTAGCTGAAACTCAAACGAAAAATAAATAAATATATAAAATAAAAAAGTTTTTTCTCGACAAAAAGATTTTATGTCCACGGGGCCCTATCACGAGTTGTCTGATCCAGTCTAAAAATAAGTGCAAACCATTTTGATAAAAGTACAATTTTTTTTTCGTTCGAAAGATATGGTAACTGAATTTACCATTTAAGTAACATTTTCTCATAATGCCAAGCTTAAAATTTAAATTAAATATGGACAGCTGAATTTTATACATATTTTAAGCGTACGAAAATAAAATAATTATGAAAATTGAACTCACTAACTAAAATATGATAGGGTATATTTTGTGCAACATAGAGTAAGCAAAGCAATGTGGATATAAGAAAGTTCATGTACAGAAATGAACTTACTCTAAACAAGAACTTCCCCAGTGTCTAAACATTGAGGACACTTTGGTCACTGAAGAAGTAGGTTCTACACTGTTAAAATGTTCCTTCTAAAATTATGGTAATATAACTGGCAGCTGTCTGTCCATCCGATTAACTGTAAAGTTACCGAAAATAAAACATTTTTCCTTTATGGTATTATAACCATTTACAAAAATTTCGTTATGAAACCATGAATACAAAACTATACGGTTTTTTAACCATTTACAACTAGCATTTTTTAAAAACGTAATAATTTTTTAACTAGGTATAGAAGCACGGCTTTTCGTAAGTTAATGGTCATTGGAGAGTGCCGGACACTGGGAATTCTTCACGTGTTGAACGGAATAGAGAAAATATTGTAGTGTCAACACTAGGACTCGAACTCCAGTTCTGAAGGTCATGAGATTGACAGATAAGCCCGTCGGCTATGATAAGTACGCAGTAGCGAAGAACTAAGTAGCTTCATTAGGTGGTTCTAGTTGGTGCGATAAAATTCTGGCTGTTTAACCGTATTAGGTGAAAGCAGTTAATAAACAGTTTTTCTTAAACTTAACAGTTTGATTACCATTTTATTTATGGTTATTTGACTGTGTTGATTAAATATGGTAAAATAGCCATGCAATCAATTGTTATTTAACCATTTTTTTTCCGAGAAATTTCTAACAGTGTAGTTTAAAGAACCGAAACCAGAATATGTCTATTCTGTATTTGTATTTGTGCTAGTATTTACGTTGCTCTGATCATTGCTATTATAATGGGACAATACATGTGACTTTCGAATGGACAGTGTTTAAAACTAACTGACATAACAAAAGCAATAGAACGGAGATATTTTCTAAACAAGCAATATATTTTCATGTTAAAAACTACGTACCAAATATTTTTTTTAATTATTTACTAAACACTATCCAATCATTGTTGAAGAGCAAATACCACAGACTAATAACTTATTTGAAAGTAATAAATCATTTTCTAATTCACAGAAAATCTTTTTATTTACTTAGTACACACTCAGCTTATGAATATTTAACAATCCACGAAAAATTTAAACTTTTATAAAATAAGAAGAGTAAGTAAATATATATATTCCTTAAATTTATGTAAATGTTCAATGCCTATATCTTTAATATTCTTTCCTTCAAATTATTTGAACTTTAATCCATCCGTAATGGAAAATTTCATTATTGTAACAAATGTAGCTGGAATAAATGCAAACAATTTTTACTTTAAGCATATTTCCGCTCATTGTAATCCCCTGTTAATTAGATTGCAGATGTGTTTTGATTAGAAAAGATGAGAGACAATTTTTATCCTTTAAGAGTTTCAACGAAAAGGTTTTAAAATAGGTTGGAACTTTTGAAGTGAAGAATTATTTTATTTCTGCATCAGGTTATTATGATTGTCATTTGAGATTGAAAAGATTATTGAAAAGGATTACACACTTTGATAGGCATGAAAAGAGCTCTTAAACCTATATTTTAAGGAAATAAAATATTCTATAAATTCTCGTTAAGTACTTGGTGGAACTTTCTTTCAGAAGAATTTTATAGAATATTTCAAACATTTATGATATTGAAAGATTAAATTGCTTTTGGCTCGATATTGTAAACTTTGACATTTTTAATATATTTTACGACTACTATTATATTTCTCTATGTCGTTTTAATATAAATCAATCGAATTTAATGAATTATATTTAAACCTATTTTTAATTAAACTAAGAGTAAAAGGGTAAATATTTTTTAACCCATTTTAACTGATATTTTTTTATGATTGATAGAATCATATTAGCCAAAGTTTCTTATATGATTAACATATTTAGCATACATGTGGTATTAATTGCTTTGTTGCGTTGTGTGTACGTAACGTAATGCAACGTATAACGTGCGTCCATCAACTAGTAACGTATTATCAATGCATTGTAACATATTGCATCGAAAAAATGTATACACTTAACAACTTTTTTTATTTCCAATGGCAGGAAACTTGACATAAAGGGGGAAAAACATGAACAAAAAAGGGAACAAAAAAAAAAGTCATTGTCTCATTCGGCCTCTAGCCTCCCAATAACGCTCGACCAAGGAACACTTAACAACTTTGGTGACCAATTTTATCACCCTCACAAATTCACCACTCCGTGATTTTTGAATGCACAGTTTTAGCATTGTTATAATATGGCACTTCAATATTCAATCTTCAATAATCGATCTATATTTGTATTCAACCTGCATTGTTTGAATTTTTATTTTAAAAATATGGTAAAATAACTGACAGCAGTCTCTCCATTCATAAAGTTTACGGTAAAGAGCATTTTTAATCTTTACGGTTTTGAAACCGCTTACAACTAGTATGGTTAAAAAAAACTATGAAAATAAAAAATATACGGTTCTTTAAAACTTTATAGCTAGCATCATTTCTAAACCGTATAAAAGAAATTTATCTGGAAACTGGATATAGTTTAGCAACTTCATGGTGCTGTCATCTATGCGTTAAAGAGAATGCCATATTCTAACAGCCCAAGGTCAAATATTGGTGAGGGCAGGACACTGGAATTTTTGCATGTGTTTAAAGGGCATGGAATAAATATTGTGGTGTCAACTCTCGGACTCGAACCCCGTTGGGCTGATCATGATAATGACAAATTAGCCATCTCAGTTATAATGTGTACTCATCTGCAGGGAACTAAGTGGCTTCATTAGGTGGATCTAGTTGGTGCTATATTATTCTGATTTTGGGGAGAGCAGAAAATAAACAGTTTTTCTCGCAGTTAACTGTTTAAAATCCATCTTATTTATGGTTATTCTACTGTTTAGTTTGAATATGATAAAATAACAATTAAATGAATTGTTATGTAACTATTTTTTACGAAAAATTTCTAACAATGTATACTATTTGTATTCTACCTATACTTACACTCATAAATGTCTCATAGTAAACAAAATATTTAAAATTAATTCATTTTTAATCTGTTATTTCTATATATATTAAAAGTTGAAAGAAACTCCGTTTCGGGCTTTCTACTTTGTCAGAGAGCAAATAGGGGCCTTGTCAGCAGAGCAAATCTGGGTATGACTGAAGCCTAAGGCTATTAGGCCAAGCAAAAAATCAAAGGCCAGGTCGTATACGATGCATCGATTGAAAGAGACTGGTCATGGTACCATGCTGCAAAGCAGAGGAGCGTGATCAAAGTTGTATTTGTGATTGTTATTCTGAAATTTGATTGGACTTAAATTCCTAAAAGCGACAAATATGTTAAATTCGCAGTTACTTATGTTTCTTGATTTCAAAGCCCTAGTATGTTTTCGAGCGTTGCATGGTATTTATGTTAACTTAATGCTTTAAACAAATACTACAGTTGAAATAAATAAGGTTTTTTTCTTCATTAATACGAGGGTTTATCGGATAAGGTTTGAAGAAACTGGATACTAGCATAATTTTATAAAATAAATAATTTACCCTAAAAAATATGGATTTTTTTTCACATTTAATAATATTTCCTTTTGAAAAAAGAAGAGCTGATTTATAGTCAAAATTATAAACAAGATTGCAAACGTACACTGTGAAAAAAAAATGTGTGGGTTCAAATTATGACATAAAGAAGTGGCACTTTACCGTAAAATATATCGTAATTTTTACAGCAATATTGATCTAATAGAGTGATTGAGCAATTTTTACAGTAATTATTATTGTAAACGATAATAATTACTAATAGGTACAGTAATAATATAACAGTAATTATTACTGTAAAAACAACGATATATCATATTGTTTGTTCCGTTATATATTCCGGTAAAATGTATTTTACAGTAAAAATTACCAGTACCCTGAAAGCCCTACTTTTTACAGCAGTGTAGATGTGCAGTAGAGAAAAAAAGAAGACTGTAAGATCCCGTATTGTCCAAAATTTTCTTTACTTAGAAAAAAAAATTTAAATTAGTAGTAAATTAAACCTTCATTAAAAATCTTGGAAATGAAAACTGAAGCATGTTCTCGTGAAAATGTTTCAAAATAATTTGTTATTAAGCATGCTTTTTAATATTGAAAAGTAATTGATAAAAGAGATGAAAGTTCTAAATGGCTGCAAGAACTTCTCGTAACATATTTTTGTGACTCTTAATGCAATTGCAATGATTGGATTTTATAACCGTCATTGAACAGACGACTCAATTTTTGGGTTTATGACTACTAATGTTCAACTCCATAGCCTAGTAATTTCGAACTCAATCCAGAAGACAAGGGAACTCCTGGATTAATTATAAGGAGAAATTTGCTTTCGTGGAGGACTTTTTGGTGGAACTAACCCGCATTTGCGTTATATGGAGAAAAAGACCTCGAGAAGTCATTGGATAGCGATGTACATTTGCCATGTTTTTCGTGTCACTAGTTGTGCTCATATATAATATGAATTCTTTGGTAATCAGGTGAAGAGTTATAGTTTTAGCTTCCGAAAGTTCCTGCGTGTATTTTTATTGCGATACTACAATGTCAAGTAAAGTTTGCATTATTTATTATGTTATTATTATTACTATCAGTTTGCATAATTTATTTTTACATTTTCTATGCTTTTCGTGTCAGTATTTGTTCTCATATATGCTATGAATTCTTTAGTAATTGGGGAAAGAGTTAAAGTTTTACTTCCAAAAGTGCCTGCGTGTTTTTTTTTTCCTTCTTTTTATTGCGATACTACAATGTCAAGTAAAGTTTGCATTATTTATTACGTTATTATTATTACTATCAGTTTGCATAATTTATTTTTACATTTTCTATGCTTTTCGTGTCAGTATTTGTTCTCATATATGCTATGAATTCTTTAGTAATTGGGGAAAGAGTTAAAGTTTTACTTCCAAAAGTGCCTGCGTGTTTTTTTTTTCTTCTTTTTATTTCGATACTACAATGTCAAGTAAAGTTTGCATTATTTATTATGTTATTATTATTACTATCAGTTTGCATAATTTATTTTTACATTTTCTATGCTTTTCGTGTCAGTATTTGTTCTCATATATGCTATGAATTCTTTAGTAATTGGGGAAAGAGTTAAAGTTTTACTTCCAAAAGTGCCTGCGTGTTTTTTTTTTCCTTCTTTTTATTGCGATACTACAATGTCAAGTAAAGTTTGCATTATTTATTATGTTATTATTATTACTATCAGTTTGCATAATTTATTTTTACATTTTCTATGCTTTTCGTGTCAGTATTTGTTCTCATATATGCTATGAATTCTTTAGTAATTGGGGAAAGAGTTAAAGTTTTACTTCCAAAAGTGCCTGCGTGTTTTTTTTTTCTTCTTTTTATTTCGATACTACAATGTCAAGTAAAGTTTGCATTATTTATTATGTTATTATTATTACTATCAGTTTGCATAATTTATTTTTACATTTTCTATGCTTTTCGTGTCAGTATTTGTTCTCATATATGCTATGAATTCTTTAGTAATTGGGGAAAGAGTTAAAGTTTTACTTCCAAAAGTGCCTGCGTGTTTTTTTTTTTCCTTCTTTTTATTGCGATACTACAATGTCAAGTAAAGTTTGCATTATTTATTATGTTATTATTATTACTATCAGTTTGCATAATTTATTTTTACATTTTCTATGCTTTTCGTGTCAGTATTTGTTCTCATATATGCTATGAATTCTTTAGTAATTGGGGAAAGAGTTAAAGTTTTACTTCCAAAAGTGCCTGCGTGTTTTTTTTCTTCTTTTTATTTCGATACTACAATGTCAAGTAAAGTTTGCATTATTTATTATGTTATTATTATTACTATCAGTTTGCATAATTTATTTTTCTATGCTTTTCGTGTCAGTATTTGTTCTCATATATGCTATGAATTCTTTAGTAATTGGGGAAAGAGTTAAAGTTTTACTTCCAAAAGTGCCTGCGTGTTTTTTTTTTCCTTCTTTTTATTGCGATACTACAATGTCAAGTAAAGTTTGCATTATTTATTACGTTATTATTATTACTATCAGTTTGCATAATTTATTTTTACATTTTCTATGCTTTTCGTGTCAGTATTTGTTCTCATATATGCTATGAATTCTTTAGTAATTGGGGAAAGAGTTAAAGTTTTACTTCCAAAAGTGCCTGCGTGTTTTTGTTTTTTTCTTCTTTTTATTGCGATACTACAATGTCAAGTAAAGTTTGCATTATTTTTTTCGTTATTATTATTACTATCAGTTTGTATAATTTATTTTTACATTTTCTATGCTTTTCGTGTCAGTATTTGTTCTCATATATGCTATGAATTCTTTAGTAATTGGGGAAAGAGTTAAAGTTTTACTTCCAAAAGTGCCTGCGTGTTTTTTTTTTCTTCTTTTTATTGCGATACTACAATGTCAAGTAAAGTTTGCATTATTTATTATGTTATTATTATTACTATCAGTTTGCATAATTTATTTTTACATTTTCTATGCTTTTCGTGTCAGTATTTGTTCTCATATATGCTATGAATTCTTTAGTAATTGGGGAAAGAGTTAAAGTTTTACTTCCAAAAGTGCCTGCGTGTTTTTTTTTTTTCTTCTTTTTATTGCGATACTACAATGTCAAGTAAAGTTTGCATTATTTATTACGTTATTATTATTACTATCAGTTTGCATAATTTATTTTTACATTTTCTATGCTTTTCGTGTCAGTATTTGTTCTCATATATGCTATGAATTCTTTAGTAATTGGGGAAAGAGTTAAAGTTTTACTTCCAAAAGTGCCTGCGTGTTTTTTTTTTTCTTCTTTTTATTGCGATACTACAATGTCAAGTAAAGTTTGCATTATTTATTATGTTATTATTATTACTATCAGTTTGCATAATTTATTTTTACATTTTCTATGCTTTTCGTGTCAGTATTTGTTCTCATATATGCTATGAATTCTTTAGTAATTGGGGAAAGAGTTAAAGTTTTACTTCCAAAAGTGCCTGCGTGTTTTTTTTTTCTTTTCTTCTTTTTATTGCGATACTACAATGTCAAGTAAAGTTTGCATTATTTATTACGTTATTATTATTACTATCAGTTTGCATAATTTATTTTTACATTTTCTATGCTTTTCGTGTCAGTATTTGTTCTCATATATGCTATGAATTCTTTAGTAATTGGGGAAAGAGTTAAAGTTTTACTTCCAAAAGTGCCTGCGTGTTTTTTTTTTTTTTCTTCTTTTTATATCGATACTACAATGTCAAGTAAAGTTTGCATTATTTATTATGTTATTATTATTACTATCAGTTTGCATAATTTATTTTTACATTTTCTATGCTTTTCGTGTCAGTATTTGTTCTCATATATGCTATGAATTCTTTGTAATTGGGGAAAGAGTTAAAGTTTTACTTCCAAAAGTGCCTGCGTGTTTTTTTTTTTTTTTTTTCTTTTTATTGCGATACTACAATGTCAAGTAAAGTTTGCATTATTTATTATGTTATTATTATTACTATCAGTTTGCATAATTTATTTTTACATTTTCTATGCTTTTCGTGTCAGTATTTGTTCTCATATATGCTATGAATTCTTTAGTAATTGGGGAAAGAGTTAAAGTTTTGACTTCCAAAAGTGCCTGCGTGTTTTTTTTTTTTTTTCTTTTTATTGCGATACTACAATGTCCAGTAAAGTTTGCATAATTTATTATGTTATTATTATTACTATCAGTTTGCATAATTTATTTTTGCATAATTTATTTTTACATTTGCTATGCTTTTCGTGTCAGTATTTGTTCTCACATATGCTATGAATTCTTTAGTAATTGTGGGAATAGTTAAAGTTTTGACTTCCAAAAGTGCCTACGTGTTTTTTTTTCTTCTTTTTATTGCGATACTACAATGTCCAGTAAAGTTTGCATAATTTATTATGTTATTATTATTACTATCAGTTTGCATAATTTATTTTTGCATAATTTATTTTTGCATAATTTATTTTTGCATTTGCTATGCTTTTCGTGTCAGTATTTGTTCTCACATATGCTATGAATTCTTTAGTAATTGTGGGAATAGTTAAAGTTTTGACTTCCGAAAGTGCCTACGTGTTTTTTTCTTCTTTTTATTGCGATACTACAATGTCCAGTAAAGTTTGCATAATTTATTATGTTATTATTATTACTATCAGTTTGCATAATTTATTTTTACATTTGCTATGCTTTTCGTGTCAGTATTTGTTCTCATATATGCTATGAATTCTTTAGTAATTGGGGAAAGAGTTAAAGTTTTGACTTCCAAAAATGCCTGGTGTTTTTTTTTTTTTTTTTTAAATTTATTTATTTTTATTGCGATACAATGTCAAGTAAAGTTTGCATAATTTATTTTTAAAAGAAATCGTAAAAAATACTAAGATATGCATTTGCATCGCATTTGTATTTAGTAAAAGAAAAGAAAATTAGCATTATTCTTATAAATAAAGGTGTATGAAAATGATGATCAAGTATTTATAAAGAAAGAATGATAAATAAAATTTCTTACAACAGAAATAAAATCACTATTCAAAGTTACAATGAGGCTCTTCTTGCCAACCCCCGCAATTGATTCTTCTTTATCATTGTTTACTTCTTCTTAAACAACAATAGTTTAAACAAAAATGCAGAGCATTTTCTTTTCAAAACATCCATTTATTTTAGCTTTATCTAAGAACATTTTTCTAATGGGTCAATCGTATCGCAGTAGACGTTTATCAGGATTTTGAAAATTATCATCCGTAATTGATCTGCACTGTGTATCCTGTTTTTTAATATAGAAATATACCTAATTAAAAGTTAACTCATAATTATAACACTTTAAAATGATTAAATTTATTAATCACTTAGAATACACATTCATAGAAGGAGTAAAAAAAACCTTTTAAAAATTTTTACAAAATGTGACTTTTTTTTCCCGGTTTATAATAATTATTTTTGTGTTTAAAAAACATTTTATTTAATTTAAATTTAATTGTCTAGTTTATTAATTACATTATATTTGCGCAGTTTATTTTTTTTTTAATGATGGTTGTAGTATTTCCTTTTTGAGAACCATTTTTATATCCATTTTAGGATTTTTTTCAAATTGAAAAGAATCTACTTTACAATGAATATTATATTTCTTTTTCGGAAGGGATTTTATAATTATACATAAAAATGCTGCGATTGTAAAAAGGATTAATATGATTGCTAGTAATTGCTAATTGATGAAATAAGGAGGAATGAGGAAAGGAAATAGAATAAGGAAATAAAAGCCTCTGGAGAAGTAAGAGAAATAAAAATTATCTTAACAATCCGATCTATAAATATTAAACTAAAATCTATTTGCTCATTTAGTTAATTACCTTGAAGTAAAATTATGATTTAAGTAAAACACATTTCATTGCTTGCATAATACATGTATGCTTAAACTCTCTACAATATTATTAAAAGTTACAATCGCATTTCATTTTAACGAGTTTGTATTGACTGTTTTTTCCCTTTAATTCCCATAAGTGAACTTATTCAAAAGAAAATTCTTAAATATGCATTACTTTCACAAAATTAAAGTCTTAACAATTATGTCTTTATGTACTTCAAATATATTTTAAGTGAATATAAGAAATTAAAAGAATCACATCTAGCGAAACAATTACCTTAAATACCAAGGTTATAGCATGAAATTTTACTGCAACATTACGTAAGATTTAAATCAAGAAAAATTGCTTTGTTTTTGTTTTCTTAGCTTTTTTCTCTACTTCTTAAATGGGGGTATGTTTTCCTGACATAGTCTTGCTAAATATAATCAGCTGCAATTGATGTCGCCATTATATTCCTTACTAAAACCCTTAAAACGTTTTTCTGTGAGATGACAATCTATACTAAGACAGATTTTACTTGCATTTTTTTTCCGTATGTACTACGTTTGCATATACTATGATGGTAGCTTTTGTGCTATGAAACTGCAATAGACTTAATAGAAAAGCTGAATTGTTGATTAATGGTTTTAAATACACTGATAAAAAAAGTATGGTCAAAGTTTGCAGAATATGGTACAATTTACCATGTTTCTGACTCAAAGGGAATACTAAAAAGCTTATTGGTAATTCTTACTGAAGCACTATTATATTGATTTTAATAAACTCAACAATAAAATATAGTTTTATAGTGTGTGAGAAAACTTAGTAAACGTTGAACTATTTCGTCACAATATCTTAGAGCACAGCATAAAAACCTTTCATTCGGTTAAATTTAATTTTTGTTTGCGTTTTGTATTTTTATTAAATGTTGGGTAATAAGAATTATAATTTTAAAAACCAGAATTTTAATCATAACCATATATATGAAGACCATATATCAAAAGAATGTAAGCCATTACCATATATATGAACAGAAAAACTATGATGATTTACATACCGTATATTTTGGTTTCATTAACCAGAATTATGGTTTCCTTTGCCAGAAATATCATTATCATAGAGCGCGGAAATGTTACATAAGGATCTAATTTTTCATCTTTCTTAGCTAACTTATTTTTACACTATTATGAAAAAATTTATATTCTTAATATTAAATTTGTTTTTAGATTTATTGATGATTTAATTATCTTCAATTTTCCAGAATATACTATTTTATTAAATATTATTTACCCCTAGAAATTAATCTTGCTTCGTATTAATGATAATAAGATTAATTTTAATTTTTTGGAATTGGGTATTATAAAAGAATAAAATATCTGCTTTGTTGATTTATGCGATAAAAGAAATGATTTTAATTTTAATATAAATAAACTAATTACTTGGAGTTCTAATGTTTCTGAAAACCTCTATTTAAATAACAATTTTAATCAAATGAATAGAATTAAAAGAATATGTAGTAATGTTTTTTTTTTTGTCCAAAAACAAATAGACAAACTATTCTTTATAAAATCATTCAGTTAATTGTAAACAAGTTTAATGTTATTGTAAATATATTTACTAAAAAATTTTTTTGTTTATTAATATAATTTCTACTATGTGAAAATCCACGGCTAAAATTATGTGCAAAACAAACAATTCATGTTTCTTACTCTCTCTCTCTTTCTTTCCTACGTAAAAGTTAATTTTCTAAAATCATTAAAATTGTATAATTAAATATCAAACTTATCAATTATAAGCTTCTTTCAATTATCCAGTATAATATTACTTTGTGCACATCCATTTTCCGACCCATCCTTGGCAACTAACAAATCAAACAAGCTTTAATACTGCAGTAAGAACACGCTTTGAAACAAAATTCCTCTATTTACGCTTTTACCTCAATTTAGGCTTCTATTTTCATATTTTATGATCCGTCAATCTTATTATAAAAGTATTATAAATCAATTTTTGAAAATTTTCTCGCTCATGTAAGTTCATTTGAATTCGCTTCTCGCTGTATAGATTTCGTTTTATGTTTTGTTCTGTTTTTTCTTTACATTTTCTTTTCTGCTTTTTACGTGATATTTGTTACTTAATGTGTTGAATTCCATTTTGTTTAATATATATATATATATATATATATATATATATATATATATATATAGATAGATAGATAGATAGATATATATATATATAGATAGATAGATAGATATAAGTAAACAATTAAGAGTATACAGTTATAATCTGGTCTAGCGATCAAACTGTTTTTTTCTGTATCAAACTGAGGTTCAGTATTGTTTTTAAGCTCTTCCATTTCTTCAAAGTCTCAGATAGCTTTCTTTTTGTTTGGAATCCCATTTCTACTCAATTCAACCGAATCGTTCCAGAAATTCTTTTTGCAACTTTAGTGCTGGCATAATTCTTTTCATTCCAACGTTCGATTCCGTCCGTAAACTCATCTTAATGTCTGTACTTGATGAAAAACATTGGGGGGCGAAGACATTTCAAAATCTTTTTCTTCTATCTCTATTTCGCAGACGAAATAGGATTTCAAATTGATGCTCGAAACGTAAAGAAAAAGCAATATATCATCATCCGGATTCGAAGGGATTTGAAGAGATTTCCATTCTTGGGTTCTCATTTGGGAGGTGTGATGGAAATGCTCGAAAGAGAATTCAACATTCGAAAGTACTAAAAAAAATAGGGCAAGGGAGATTTAGAATGTATTGATTTACGGTGGTTTTATACAGAAGCAGAAACGAAATTGGTTGAAAGTTTAAGTAGTTCCACTCTGAATTGCATGGAATAAAACATGTACTTACAAGTAAATTTCGGGATTTTAAATTGTTTTTTTGTAATTGCGATTCTTAAAATTTCTCAAAGGTGATTTTAATAAATCACTGTTTGTTTTCCCTCTAGATGCCACTGAATAAACACGACTCGTGCACTTACTTCATTATTTAAGTGAATTTTATCAGACTATTTTACTTAATTAGAATATTTTACGGTATTTTTGTCAAAATGGAGTATTCTGCTTGTAGAGAAAAAAAGTTCTGATTAAATTTCCGTACTGTATGGCAACAATATTTCTGGTAAAAACTAAACCATTATTCTAGTAAAAATTACATACGGTATTTAAGCCATTAATTTAGCATTTTTTCGTTCGTATGGTAACGTTTTACAAAAAATTCTGGTTTTCAAAATTATTGTTCTTATTACCGCACATTTAGTAGGGGGAAAAAACTGAAAAGTCAATTTAACCAAATCAATGATTTTTATGACATGCTCTAAGCTCTATTGAGTTCTGGTAAATTTGTGACAGAATATTAAATAATTTATTGTACCTATGTGTTAAAATTTTATTTGTAAGATAATATGAATAACTAAAATATTTCTTTTATCATGCATTAAAATTTTGGCTTTTGAATGAAATCAGTTTTGATCAATTTTACGTTAATGTTCTAACACTATTGTAAGTTTGAAATTTTATCAATATTTCTATTATATAAACAACAAATACATAAAATACCATCCTTGTTTCAAAACCTTCCAATACGGAAAAGTTCTAGCCCATAAATAAATGTGAAAATATAATATAAATAGATTGAGATCTACTGCTACAGAATGTTGTTTAGGAATACATAACGAAGTATTTTTTTTTAATTCTTTTAAAACAATTTTCACCTTTTGCAGCAATACCAAATTAAAAAAAAAATTTTGTTATGATTATTAATTACTTTTCCCTCAATATCCATAATATATTTGCATCTTTATCGCATAATTAGGTTCTGAATAAAAATTAGTTTGTCTCTAAAATAAACGAATGAAGAATATTTCTCTAATTTTCTCACTGAACCAACATAAAAAAAAAACACCAACAATATGTTTATCTTCAAATCATATTCATTTATCTCTTTGTATATCTGCAAATTTATTATTTAAGTATTTCTGACATTACTATATCACTTTTATTTATTTAACTGTCACAACAATAATTGATTAAGTATGCATTCTTGATTAAATATGAAAAAGTAACATAAAGCTGATTACATGATTATGAAGTCATTCATTTAGAAATTTGTGATATTTTTTTTCGAGAAAGTAGAAAAGTTTGAAGCCACGCATAATTCGACTATCGCGTGAGGGAAATATACAAGATAATTATCTGCAAATTAAACATTCTTTCATTAAAATAATGTGTTAAGTCAAGTCATTAGCTTGATATTCGCAGTAATTATATTTTTATTTCTTATACTATCATAATCATCTTATGAAACTAAAGACATTATAATTAACTTTAATGCATATAGATTAAGCTTTAATGAATATTTTATTGATTAAGCAGTAAGTCAATTTAAAAGAAAATTAAAATCTCAGTTAATATTTTCAGAATATATTAAATGAAACTTAAACAAACAAAAACTAAATTATTAATGTACTAAATCTATAGATAAATAAGAACAGTAAATTTTTTAACTTGATTAATAGAACTTAGAAAATATGCGCTAATGCATAATATTATAGATAAGCATGGGTGTTTTTCTATGTATAATTTACTGTTTTCAAACATTATGATCGTTACAGTAAGTTATGACCTAATAAATAAACCCTATCATAGATAAATGTTGCAAAAACTTTGAAAAAACAGAAAACAAAGTTTATAATTAATGTTTGTACGATATTATGGCACGAAAGTCCATGTAAATAAATATTTGCTTTTTTCTCATCAGTGAAGTCTTAAATTTGACCGAATAAATTTATCAGCTCAAAACTTTCTTTATTAATTGCAGTTTTATATTTTCTATATTAACGAAGAACGTACTTTAATTGTCACTAGCTAAACGATCTGAAATTTTGAATAGAATTAAAACAATGAAACAATGCGCGAACACATTTTTATGTTTTTTTTTTTTTAAGAAACAAAAATTATGTTGTTAAAGTGGCAAATTTACTCAAAATATAACACCAAGTTTTAAAATCAGCAAGTGATAAGCCGCATTGTACAGTAAAAAAATGTCTGCTAAATTTACAAACGTCAGTACGAAGCCGTTTATTTCTCTGAAAAATACTGTTATTTAAATAAGGATGCCTATTTTTTTTAAACAGATTAGTATTGTTATTTAACAAACAAATTCTATGATTTTACCAAAAATCTCTTATTTAAACAGAAATTACCCTGTAAAATAATTATGCCAGAATTGTGGTCGCTTCGAGCCGTGAGCAGAATTCGCATTGTCTGTATATGCTGGGATTCGAACCAGGGTTTTCTCTGTTGTAGGCGAGAGTTCTGTTGCCTGACCTATGGCAGCTTTAGCAATTGGTTATCATGAAAAATCCTTATGTGTATTTATCTTTAAAGTCTTACTTATGTAATCAAATTTAAGAGTATCTACATTACAATTGAAACTACATTAGCCCACCATTATAAAAGTGCCAGGAAATTTAACTTACCGAAAAATTATATCTAAAGACAGATAAAAATCCGAGTATCAAATTGACTATGAAGGCTAATCCCAATTTTATTTTTTCGATGTTCCAAACCTTAAAATAATGGCTGAAAAGTTAGAGAAAGTATTGAAAATAATCGTCAAATGATTTGGAAAAGGATAAATATATCTTACGGGAGGGCAAAAACTAGAATTTGAGTCGACAGTTTTAATCCATTTATAATTAGGAGAAGAACCTGAAAATTTTTTTTGTGAAAAGCAACTTTAAACAGTCAAATATACGGAGAAAGTCTTTTAAAAAAATCAGAAATTTTTCGCAGAGCGTGGGTAAAGATTAAAAACAGAGAAAAAATCTGCATTTATCTTTTAACAGTATTTTTCTGTAATATTTACAGTTATTTTTTATTGTGTGCCGTAAAAAACTGTTTTATTCATGTTTAGTATTCTTTCATGTGGTATTTTATTATAAGTTTTTTCTTTAAAATAAATAAGTTTTTACTACAAAACTTGTCTTAATGTACTTTTATTTCGTAAAAATAAAAAAAGGCTTATATTTTAATACTAAGAGTGATAATAATTTTTTAAGCAAACGATTTCACACGCCCTTTTAAAATCGCAAGTTCTTATAAACCATTTCCTTCAAACTGATTCTCCACTAGGATTGAGTGATTTTGAAATGCTTTGTAAACAGTTTTAAATTAGTAACATTTTTAAAAATGTTATAACAAATATTTGTAGAAAATATATTTTTAGCGAAAATTTGATATACGCTTCAATTTCTCTTGTTTTGAAGAGTATCTTTCAAAAAGTTTAACTTTCCAAAACCTAAAACAGTATTAGACAAAAACAATTTTTTTTCATCTTAAGAGGACAAGAGGACGCTTTATCACGGTAGAAACCCTTCATACCAAATTACGTTTTATCTTCATTAATATTTTTAAGTTTAAAGAAAAGTTAGTTCAGGTACACAGTAAACAAAAGAGTTTTGCATACTGAAAAAGTGTTGTCAAAATAGCAAAATACAAACAAATTATGGCAGAATTACTCAGAATTATGCAATGGGAAAGTAATTTTGCGACAAATTGCTTACATTTTGGTAATTTGAAAATATTTTTTTTTAAAATCCAAACTTATGGCCGGATTACTCAGAATTATGCAATGGGAAAGTAATTCTGTAAGGAATTGTTTGCATCAAAATCTTGAAAATACTTTTTCAGCATTTTAAACTTTGTTGTTTACTCTGAGTATACCTAATTTCGCTATCCTTTAAACTTTAAAATACCAATAGAGGCGAAATAGAATTTACAATAAAAAGTTTCTCCCCTGATATAGCATCCTGATCGATTTGAAGTGACAGAAGAGGTGCATTTTTTGTAAGACGCCTTCGGCAGCAAGTTACTTCGACTTTTGAAATGATTTTCGAGAGGCTTTGTACCTTTAGCCGTTCTACCTTTAGCAACTTTGGATTCTTCACGATATATCTCAGTTCACGTAAATAAAATTAGAAGGACAGAATAAAAAAAAATTCTTTAACTTTAAGAACATACAGCAAACTTTAAGGGGAACTCTTTTGGTTTAAATAGAACTCTTAATCTCCGAAAAATCACAATCCATTACCCATTATTAATTGAAATTGAATTACCGTCCGTCATTATTAATTGGAAAAAAATACTTGTATTTAACAAGGAATGGATAATTTTAAACCTTCTTCTAAGGTAATATAATGGATTATTAGTAATTGCAATCCTAATTTATTCCGATGTTTGTAAGAATATGGGGGGAAATTGAAAAAAAAGCTGACTTTGAAGAATTCTAAAAAAGAGAGAAAATAATATTTCAGGAGGCTGTAACTATGTTTTAAATTTACCATGAATTTTAATTTATTACCATATATAGGCTTTTTTGAAGTTACACGCGTAAAACATGAAAAAAAAAGAAAGATCCTTTTTTCTGACATTTAATAATAGTTCAACTGTGATATTTAGTTTTTAAAGCTAGCTAAATTTACGTTCGTTAAAATTTAATGATACGTATTTTTCATATCTTCCACATTATAAAACAAGTGGTGGAATATCACGCTGAATTTGATATTAAATAACCTAAACAATTGTGTAACGGAACTTTTTATTTCAAGTTAACACTGAATCGCGTATACTTTAAATGGTGTAATTAAATCGTAACACTTATAATATAAAATGCTTACACCAAGATCACGCGCATTCACGCCATTCGTAAATTGTTTCGGCTTCCAATCACGTCAGTTTTCACTCACTTTGGATAGCATCAAAGGATTGTTTACAGTTCACAATCTAGTACTAAATTACGTGAGTTTGCTGTTGTTTTGTCACTGCTATACATCCAAAGAAAATTACACCAGTAAAAATGTAAGTCTGTTATTAGCTGTGTAATAAAAATAATTATATATTAACACGTTGAATATCACGCTAATTTTACATGGCTTGCCCGTCCGGCCATAATGATTTTCTCAGTATGTACTGCATTATTTTCTTCAAACCATTTTAGTAAAGCTAATAACATAAAAAAATTAGAAGCATTAAAAATTCACTCGAATTATGTGTTTCAAATTATTTTGACTTCGCCGGTCATCGGTGACCCCCATGGAATTAATTCAACATTCAACGTGTTTTTTTTTAAATATATGTCAATTGTACTAAATATTTTTTTAATATTTACTTTCCTTGTGCTTCTGCCCTATTAATCCTAATTCAAATTCGTCCTAACATTCTTTTTTCCGCATTTATTATTCACTCCTAATATTCGTATCCGCGAATATATGATGATTTACGAATGTATTTAAAGAATTAATATAAGTATGTTTCCAAAAGTAACTATTCTTAGTTTAAATTGAGTCTTTATAATTTTACAGACTTTTATGTGTATCATACCAAACTGTTAGCAGTTACATGACACCAACTAATATGAAAGCAAATTCTCGGTGTTTGATTATACCAAGAACTGACTTTAGTTTTCGGTGCCGTGAAACAACAAGGACCAACAAAGCAGAAACTGTGGTGTAATACTTACCTGGACTTGGAATTGAAATATTCTAAAAATTTTGTAAATTATTACTTTATTTCAAGTCAATACCGAATCGAGTGTCTGTAATTCATTTAAAGCACATAGCAAAATCTTAAAACCAATAAAGCTTACATCAAGCTCAGGTATATTAGCTGTTGGCAATAGGCAGAAGAAAGTGTTGTTGTTTTTGTACCTCTTAAAGTTTTGAAAATAAAGGTAAATTCTAGTTTTACTTGTGTTGGACGTCATATAATCGATGGCAGGAGAATCCAGTTAGGTACACTTAGTGAGTTCACTTAATTACAAGCATTATTTTTGAAGATATAAACTTTTTCTTAAACTTTTTATGCCAACTGTCACGAATACGTGCCATCAAGAAGCGTTATCAACCAGGGTGAAAATGATAAAACTGGTAACCTTTGACGAGGTAATAAAAGTTTCAATCCTTTTTACTGATTGATCAAGAATATTGGTTGTGGCAGATTATTTGCCAAGTAATGTCTTTTTGCTGGATTGAGTTGTCAAAATATTCATTAAATTGAGATAAAAGGCAAGCATGTTTTTAGTTGTACATCAAAGATATTTATACTCTTAAAAGATTTACATAGATCTATCTATTGTAAATAATTATATAGTATTTAACATCGAATCACTTCGGTTTTATTAGAATTCATATTTGTATCTGTGCCTTGTCTGTGCTTGATTAACAAATTAATTTTATTCAAGGAAATTTTGTACATATTCATTCTAATTTTTTGATTTTTCCTTAAAATTGCACCGTAAAAGTAACTTAACTGATTCGTATGAGTATCAGATTTTAAGGTATATAAATTTCAGCGTTACTGAATAAAAAATATGGTGGTGGCTACTATGCACCAAGTAGTGCAAAAGAACGTTCTTGGTGCTTCAGTTCACCGGGAACTATACTCGGTATCCTATAGATTCGAACTAGGACTTCCGGATTCGAACTAGGTTTAACGAAGTAAAAGCAGCAGCAGATATAAATTATACATAATAAAATCATTTAATACAGTTTACTGAGTCTTAAAAATTTATAATTTAAATATTCTTATTACATAACTAAAAACATATATAGTTTTCACGGCGAACTTATTTTTCTGCAGATGAAAAGCAACATTAAGGACAGCCGCGGACTTTTTTTCAACTCGATAATGTAAACCATATTAAAGAGGAATTCAAAACGACCCAAAATGGAATTTTTTGGAAGTGAAAATAATTAGCGTGTAGTGTAAAGGCGAGTGATATCTGTGTAAACTTTTTGCATGATCGATGTTTCAAATTTTTTTACACCCTTTAAAATATATAAGAATGCTAGATTTGGTGATGAGTTAGCAGATTAGCTTTTTACCATTTACTTTTTTAGCAGTTACATGTAAATTAGTACACAGAACTAATGCTGTAACTAATATCACAATGACCATGCTGTAACTAATATATGATCTAAAAAAGCTTAAATTATTTTAATTGAGCTGCAGTGTTTCAGAAATAGTTTGTTATTGAATTTTTAAATATTTACTTTGAAAGCTTGTACAAGTTAAAATTTCTCTTCAATATGTAAACATACATCTTTTAAAAATAAAACTAGATTTTTCATTTTATAAAACTTTTAAAGTTGAATTCGGTTTAATAACATTTTAAAGTTGAACTGAAACTTACACGGAATTCTTGAAGGAGTTTAAATGCACTTCAAACGAAAGATTTTATGGCTTAAAGATCATATGGAACTCGTGAAGACCTTTTGTAAACTTTGGCTGCGTTTATTTAATTTAAAATAAAAAGTAGATGTTGACTCTAGGAATGACGTGCATGGAATTGTAAATGATCTTCTTTAAAGAAAATTTTATTTTATTTTCCGAATTTACAACTCCGGACTCACGTGGTTAGACTGAATATTGTATAAAAATAAGAAAAAAGAAAAAAGCTTTTTAAATTCTTAAAAAAGTTTGAAAAACTCAAGTCATCTAAAAAATAGTTTTCCAATATTAAAATATAAATAATTTCAGACGAGTACTTAACTATAGAAAAGTGACGGATAATTTTAAGTCAAAATAAAGAAATGAATTATATGACTAACAAAAACGATCTAAATTGTGACTTGTTAGAGTTATGTCATTTTGAGTTAAAATAGAACTTTGTGATTTTTGAATATACCTATTTGAAGCACTGTCAGTAGGGGTTATACTTCACCCATTCAAAAGAATTGGTGGCATAGAGTGGTCACCCATTGTTCTGTAAATAATCAGGGCTGTTAGTTTTATCGTTACCTAGATTTATGGCCTTCAGTTTTGCAGTCAAATGAGGCGCTGTAGAGGCCACTAGAGAGAAGTAGATTGCCATGAGTTTGGTCGTGACAGCCTGCAAACAACCGACATGCAGACGCGGGAAACAGCTCGCTGAATCTGTCGTGGCAGAAAGTCCTCTTGATGATTATAGTATGGTTTGGAATTTTGTAGAATGGAATTCTGAATTATTTGCTGCCCTGGTGATCTGACCGGCATTGCGTGGCATTAAATCCATGGACGTTTAAAGATAGAAACCTTGGAAAACGGATCTAGGTGCTTTCCCGCGGTTGGATCATGTCCGTATTGGTAATAAGAATAAGGCAGAAGTGTTATTTCCATTTATTCCTTAACTCTAAGAAAATATAGATATGTGAAAGAATGAACGGATTAAAAATTATTATTTTCATAAATGAATTATAACTAAATACTTATAATTCATTAATGTCAAAATAAGTAATTTTTAAACTAACTGTGACCAAGCAATTTCACTATCTTAGCAATTGAAATCCGGCAAACACATAGATTAACACCCAAGTTGTTTTTTTTTGCTATTTATATTTACGTTGCATGTAATAACCGTTTAAAATGAATGATTATGAAGTTGTTATACCTTTGTATTTAAGTAGGTTTTTTATTTGACATTGTTAATCGATGGTCCGTAGAAAATCTAAAATAACTTTATCTACATTTCTCTTAGCGACATAAAATATAAGATCAGACACTGGTGTCTAAAATTAAAAACATTTTTATATTCAGACTTTTATTTCCAAAACTACAGGATAGATTTGAATAAAATTTGGCTTAAACAGAGGCTGAGTTAATACAAAAATAATAATCATTTAACAGTTATGAAACACGAGCACGATCATGCACTTATCAGAATCGGGTGGTGTGAAAAAAGAGTATTTAAAGAATTGATTAAAAAAATGGTTTATTAAGTTTCCTCAAGAGTGATGGCCCCCTCGTATAGATATTTTTCCTCATACAGTAATTTGATGCTGGAAATAAGGCAGTTTATGAGTTACTGTGGCAATTTGTCATCCTCGTTCAGTAACGTAGTTTTCAAACATTATATGGTTCTCAGAAGAGAATTATTGCTGCAATTTCCCTCATTAAAGTGCAACAGACATGTTCTATAGGGTTAAGGTCTGGAGATCTGGCTGACCAATCCATCCGACGAATATTTTCCAGGAAAAAGTTAATCAGAAGTGCTCTGTGGGGTGTCGCATTAAAATGAAATCAGGACCCTCTGAACCCCTGAAATGCGAACATAGGGCTACATGACCTCACCGGTCACAGTGCCTCTTTCAAAGACATACAGGGGTCTGCGAGAATCCAGAATTATACCTGCCCAGAACAGTAAACCACCTCTGCATCCATAATTATCGATTTTCCGGACTTTTGAACCCAGGTAGCCGGTCATTTGTTCTCAGAATATACTACAGCATTTTGATAGTCAATAGGTAGGATGAAGCTGAACTCATTAGTGAAGGTAACACTAAGCCTTTGATCCATGCTCCAATTCATATCTTCTGTGCACCATCCTAAATTTAAGACTATTCTGTTGGCAGAAGTCAGCTGATTATCGAACAGCGGTTCTTGCAAATAGCCCTCCCTCAAGAAGCCTTCCGGAAACAGCAACCCTTGAAGCTCGGTTAAAGGTCACGAGAGAGCTGAGAAGCTGTATCATCCCTGTTATGCCTCCTTGTTGTATTCGACAAATACCGATCTTTTCTGACCATTGTGGCTTTTAGCTGACCTTGACCGGTTTTTTTTTCTCCACCGATCCAGAATATTGACATTTTTTTCATAAATTGGACACGACACTGGGCGTTAAATTCAATTCTCTACAAATCTGGACTTGAAAATGACCTGCTTCAATTTTTCAATTTCTCCTTGTGCTTTCGCCGAAACGTTGGTGGTTACTTATATTTGTACTTTAAAATAAAATTAAAAATCAGTTTAGAATTCAGCAAAAAAACACCAAGAAATTCGGTAAGATGCGCGACCGAACAAAATGCATATTTTGCCATATTTACTTTTAAAGTCTATTCCTCTAATAGCTCCACCTACTCACACGCTTTCGCTTACGTACTCGGCTCGCAAGCTGTTCCGAAGCAGTAGTTTTGTTTTTCACTCAGTAGTTTTTAGAAAGTTAATTTCGAACCACCACTGCAGTTTATTATGCAGATTTATCGAACAGTATAAATATAATTCTAAAAAATAACAAATAACACTGAAGAATTATATTCAATTGTTATCACGCTCATTTTTTTTTTCCTTCGAAGAAAGAGAAGTTTCAGTACATTTCAAAAGAAAAGCTCTAGTGCAAAAAGTTACTCTGATTGTATATAAGTAACTTTGCCCATTATAGTTTTGAGTTTTTACGAAACAAGAAATCAATGAAAAATATCTTTAATTACCTATTCTAAACCCCCTTCCGAGTCTATATCCATTTATTTCTCCGAATTGAAGAAAAATACATTATTTGCTTATTATAAGTTTATAACGAGGCAAAGTAACCTCAATTGACAGTACTAAAAGTAAACAAATAATTATTAAATCAAAAAGGACAAATCTTCTTTGAAAAAAATGCGCTAAAAAGCAGCAGAAATTTCATAAAAAGAGGGAATAAATATAGAAATAAAGGAAACGAAGGGAATAAAATAAATTAAAAATATGACCACTGAAGCCGACGTCATCAGGGGGTACCGGCCTCAGTGGCCATAAAACAAAACCTTTTCCATTGAGAGAGATGGCAAAAGCCTAAAAATCTCCCTCAGTACCCCGAAGGTTTTGTATAGAAGTCCAGGAGAAAGAAAAACAAATAAGACATAGAACAAATTCAAAAAAGACATAGAACAAATTCAAACAAAATCATCAGAAATTAAAATATTGAAATTGGCGGTAACATAGTAACATGTACAATAAAGTTATTACTGAAATTTTCCTTTTAATTTTTCCGTAATTTTAAAATACTTTAACTTATTGCAAAATATACATATTATGGAAAATTCGTTGTCTATTTATAATTTTAAATCTTGTAAATTTTACATTTATTTAACGAATGAATATATTTAAAATTTATGGAACAACAAAAAGTATAAAGTAATTCTATAGAATTTTATACTATAGTTAAAAGCAAAAATAAAAACATGTATTATACATTTTTTAAGGGATAAATTAAATACGTTAGGAAGTATTTTATCTTTTCCAAGAAGAAAGCAAATAAAAATTAGATTTAAAAAACATTTAGTTCTGCTTGCTCTGTATCAAAAGCTATGCCGTAACTATAGCAACAGTTTCCCGTCGCATCCTCTAATTCTATTTTCCTTCTCCAATTTTCTTCCTAGAAAATAAAAATAGTGATTTTAACTTATTTTGCTCATTTCTAAAATGTACTTCGGTATTATCAAAGGTATTATTGTTATCAATAAAATGGTTAATAAGAAAGCGTAGTTCTGTCACTAACTAATCGCATTGATTCTGTAATAGAATTCAATTTTGTGATTCGGTAATATTATTTAATGAAATACAATTAAATTCGAACACTTTCATGTAATGTATTATTGCTGGCATAATATTCAAATAATAAACATTGTTAACAAATCAGATAGATAGTTCAGTTTACAAATCAAATATAGAGTATAAAGCAAAGTATTACAGTAAGTGTAGCTTAACATCATGTACTTGTCCCCGTTAGAAATTTCTCGAAATTACACAACAAGTCATTTATTTGTTAATTTGCTATATTTAATCAAAACACTCAAATAACCATAAAAAAAGATGGTATTCAAATAACAGAGAGAAAAATCGCTTATTGACAGTTTTCATTTAAAAAGGTTAAAAAACCAGAATTTTATCCGCTCCATCTAGGTCCACAGTCAATGTGAAACGGACGCACGTTTTTCAAATGCGGGAAGATAAGCCATGCGAAAAGGATTACGAATTCCTATTTTTACTTTCCACCATCGGATGTCTAATATGTAATAAATGAGAGGTAAGACACTTGATTCCTTGCAGCTGAGTACATGCTTCAACGAGATGCTCATCTGTTAATCTCAGACAGTTTGATTACCAGCGTTGAGATTAAATATTTTTTCTTCCCTTCTTTCACCACGTGAGAAGTTTTGAATGTTCTAAACACATCAAATGAATACGAAGCTCTAGATTTCAGAACCAAAGAGCAGCTTAACAAAAAAACTATAGTATTTTCCATTTCTCATGATACATTGCACCTTTAAACTAATTAAGCTATTATCCTCGCGTCATGCGGCAACACTTATCCACTACTTAACCTCAATGTCCGTTGTTTAACTCCAATGTCTAGTAAAATGTCATTTTTACACTTTTGAAACCATGCTGGTGGTAAATGGTTGTGAAACCAAAAAATTTTGTATTTTCGGTATTTTACACATAACTATCGTAAACTGTTTCGAAACTGTAAATAAAAATAATTGTTTCTAACCTTAAACGTAAACAAATTAATTGGATGGTTAGACTGCTTTCTGTTATATTATATAAGAATGAAAATTTTTAATGTGTAAGCTTAGCATTTTTTTGTTTGTTTAAGAATCAAGAGCGTATATAGCTTAATACTATTAAAGTATAAATTAAATTTGTTTCAAAATATCAATTTTTATAAATAAGAGGAAAAAGAATCTTTATAATAATCATTGGTAAATATTATAATATATATACTAATGATAATACGTATCCGTATCTTTTTATGTATCCTTATGCGTATTTGCTTCCTTAAAATTATCCTTATTATAAAAATATAAACATTGGGATAAATTTAAGAGTTTAATAGAAAACTTAGCAAAATATTTTATAAAAAGTAACTGAATTATATCTTGATTATAAATTTATGGAAAAAGTGACATTTTTAATGACGTTATATAAATTATTTAAAATGAAATGCCTCTTTCTCATTTCAACAAACTAAAAAGCAAAAAAAAAAAAAAAAAAAAACTTAAAAAAATAAATTTAACAAAGAAACGTTTTGTTTTTTATTTCATTATATCATGTCTCTTAAGTCATTTTATCCGCACTCTAATTGTTATTTTACACACATGTCACATAATATTACACACACACGTCACGTCATATTTGTATTATACCAGCTGAATACCCGCTACATACGGGGTGAGAGCAAAGTAAGCAGTCGATAAATCTGTGTAAACTAACACTACGAAATCATGCACAAAACAACAAAACTGAAAGACTTACACTAACATAATTAATTAAATTAAAATAGTTAAAATATATATTTTTTATTTTCCATTCGGTGGCTTTATGCTTTCAGATAAAACATAACATATTTTTAATAGTACAGCACGCCAAAAAAGAAAGAAAAAAATAACAGAACACCCTGAATAACTTTTGATCTCATGTTCGAATTTCCACGCTCTACGACTCAATCTTAATGACTCGAGAGGGGGTGACCTCAATTATGATAATTAATAAGTGCAGACGATATTTTAAGTTACGAAATTAGACACAAAAACGTACTTTCTCTGAATAAAAGTACTTTTTACGATGGATTCGGATTTGTGACTCCCGAAATATAGGGGGTAGCCGCAATCTGGGAAATATGGTCCCCATAATTAGGTCAGGCTAGCGTTCCAAAGTTTGGTATTCTTTAAAATGATGCACAAAAATTTTATACCTTACAGTTCAAAGATTTTTCGACTATTCTTAAATAAACTAATAAATGTTAACTAAAAATTATCTTATGCATGGAATAATTTTTGGACAAACAAAATTTATAATTGTGTGCAAAATTTTTAAATTCGATTAAAAGTTTCTCAAGATATAGCTTCTCAAATAGATATAGTTTCTCAAGTACGCAAAAAGTAAAATTAACATTAAGGAGTCCAAACCTTGGAGCTCTCTCCTGAACAAACTATTGGGACCATATTTCCCAGATCGCAGATACCCACTATAGTTTGGGGATCAGAAATCTAAATACGTCGAAAAGTAGGTATGTTTATTCTGAGAAAGTATATTTTATGTCTAATTTCGTAGCTTAAAATGTCGTCTGCAATTATTAATCAGCATATTTGAAATCATCCCCTCGTCCTATTAAGATTGTGTCCTAGAAAATCTGATCATTAGATCAAAACTTATTCAAGGTGGTCTGTTTTTTTTTTTTTTTTTTTTTTTTTTTTTTTTAAATTATTATTTTCTTTTCTTTTTTTTGCCTGTCCTATCAAAATAAATATCAATTATATTCAGTATCATTTGGAAATATGAGACGAATCGAAGTCAACTCATGATTACGATAGTTAAAATTACCATAATTAAGAAGTTTTGCCGATACTTATCATTTTTGATGGGCCTTAAAAACTATTTCTTCAGTACCTATCATAGGTTTCTTAGTACCAAAAGTACTACATTTAGTACTTATTCAAAACACTAAATAACATAATATTAGTAATACCTATTACAAAAATTAATTAAGCATCATTAATGACAGTAATACTAAGATGATTTTTTTATGGTTTTCCTGCTAAGGAGCTTTTCTTAATTAAATTTAGCATTTAAGTACAAAATTAATTTTTTTTTATGTTGTTCTAAAAATTTATTTTTTGCAAAAAAAAACCCAACAAATATTACTTGTAGTTGAGAGGTAAAATGAATTTCTTTCTTTATTTTTATTTTTTTATTTTTTTAACTTCATATATCCATTGTGTTTTGTAACTAGTTTTTTAAATAAAAAAAAAATACTTCCTTATAAAAGAAAGATAGTTATATTAAGTATATTTGGAATATATAAAAAAATTCACGTTTTAAGACAACATAGCAAGGCAAAATATAAAATGCGTTTTAAACAAAAAAGAATCTTATAAGGTTTTTAAAAAGTTCATAAGAAATACAAAGAGCAAAAATATTTTTTTAAATTTTATTCAATTAATTTGAATCAATTTTCTAATTATCCCCTTTACTGCACTTTTTTATAGCATTTTTCTTTTATTACCATTTCAGCTTCTAATTATTTTCGAAATTTTTGTTTGATTTAGCTCTTTTTGTAATGAAGTTTATTTTTTATTTTCCCCAATTAAATTTTGTTTTCTTCCGACAAAACCCATCTTTGAAGATAATTAGATTTACTGTCCTAACAGATTTTGTTTTTCATTTAAATATGTTTAAAGGTAATTTTAAAACAGTAAGACTGAATAATGCACTTAAAAAAATAGTTCGCAGGGGATTTGGAATATTTAATCTATGTTTTGACTATATTCCCAAAAGTATTTCGCCATATTTTTACTAAGATCTGTTAATTATGTCAGAAATATAGGTCTTAAGTTAATATATATTTTAATTAACGTTGATGTTATTAACAACCAGATTTTTTTTAAGAATTTTAAAATTAAAAATTCTGGATTAAGATTATTTCAAATAGTATAACGTCTAAACTATAAGCTTTATTATATCTAACGTTAATTAAACAATCATGCTAATACCACTCATCAAAATACTTTTGCATTAGTAAGAGCAAATCATAGGCTAATTGAAAAAAATTGTCCGATTTAACAATGCTCTAGGACTAATTGGAAAACTCTTCCGTATGATTTTTAGGCTTAAAACAGTCAGTCTTTGTACTAATTATTAATTGCTAATCATTAAACTGGCTAAGAAATACTCACAAAGGCTGAAAATGCTTAGGTTTATTTCATGAAATCTTCAATAAGGCAACTTACAATTAATATTGCTTATTTGTATTGGCTCAGAGATTAAAGCACTGGTTTCCCAAAGAGGTGATCTAGATTCAAACCCCAACGATGGCTAGCCAATGCAAATTCTGCATTGTTTACAGTGCTGAAGTAATATAACATCTAGACCAAGTACGGTTTAGAATTCCCTCGCTGTGAATCAAACTATCTATTTCGTGTTTACATGGTTTTCTTTCCTTGTAACGCAAGTGCGGGTTTTCCATATAAAAATCCTCTACTAAGGGGCTAAATTTGTCCTAATACTTAATCCAGGTGTTTCTTGTTTTCTGGCTTGGGTTTAAAACTACAAAGCTTCGAAGTTGAGCATTAATAGTCGTAAACCCAAAAAACATGATCAGTTATTCCACACCTGTTATTAATTGAAATGCTCTGGGCTTATGGCAAAGTGCCAGGAATAAATTAATAAAAATGAATGATATATTTTCTAATTATTCTAAAGGACTCACTGTGAGAAAGTTAAAAAGTGTCCGGGTGATTAGAAAATTCTGTAGCATTTTCTAAATTGTCTGAACTTTATTCTAAATAGCCTTCCAAATAATAATATTTACTGCGAAATGAGGGTTTGCAAAAACACGAAACATTCAATTAGGACACGACTTATAGTTAACATTAATAAAATGCGAAGTTTAAAGTGCTCTTATTGGTATAAGGAAAAAAAGTTTGGGTGAAATTCCCGCACTTGTACGCAAAAGACATTTTATTAAAAAAAAAAAAAAAAAAAAACATACTTTTGTTATTAAACCAGAAACATGTGGTATTTAAATCCTTCATTTGGTAACAGTTTACTGAAAATTCTTGTTTTCTAAATTATAGTTCGTATTATAACACATTTAGTAAAACAAAAAAATTAAAAAGCATATTTTGTTTTATGCCATGATCTAAATTAAAAATAAAATTTCTCAGGACCATCATTTGCCTGCTAGTTTTAAACGTATGTTATCTATACCATATACCAATTAGAATAATAATAATAATTCTACTCTTCGGCTTATTTGCTAAACTTTGTAAGAAACACTCAAGCCTGTATGTGTATGTATAACAATAAATATAATTAGATGCACCCCAGGTTTGTAGTGGGATTTGAACCAGCAAGTATTTTCTTGGTTTATATGAAAACAAACTAACTGGTCAAAATCAAAGTTAACTAGCTCTTACTACAGAAAATAAAGATAATAAAACTAAGCTTGCTTGCGTTATCTAAAACTTTTCTTGCACTGTTCAAATTGCTTAATCTTTTTTGTAAAATTACCATCTTTTTAGGTAAAAGTACCGAAGATTAAATCAATTACTACAAAAGGCATTGCAGTAAAACCATATTTTCTCGTTAGCTTTACCAAAATTCATTAACAAAGCTATAGCAAAGCTTTTGAGCTTTTTGGTGTTCCCATAGAAAAAGAAACATCTTAAATTTTACTATATTCTAGTCATTTTAACCATAATTTTTTATCAGAGTAGTGATATTATTATTTGGAAATATTTGAGACTTTATTCATCATCCTGTCATTTAACAATTTTTAAGATATGTACTGTATGGAAAACAGGGAGATTTCGGAGAATTTACAATTAGACCAGTTAAAATGTAGTTTTAATTTATTTTTATGAGCGAAAGAGCATTGAAAAACACACGGAAAAAGGATAATTAAGGATTAAAATGATATAATATATTTCTTCCAGCAAATATAACAGCATAATTTTGCATTTATGTATTTTATTAACAAAAGAATGATAGATGTAACATTAAAATTATACAGTACATCCAAGATTTTAACACCTTTTACGAGAATACCTCTCACTGTTAAGTTGTTTAATTATTAATATAATTCTGCACGTCCTAGTTCCTAGAAATTCCCATTGAGCATTGTAACATACCATTTACAACTGAGGAGAAAATAAATGGCTGACTGCATATATAATTTAATACTGTTTTCATAATGGCCACTCTGCATAATACCATTTACGCGTCGAGCCAATCATTCAACACGTAATAGTATTTGAATCAACTAACCGTTTCGAAACATAGTTTAGTTCACAAATAAACTATGTTTAGAAACGGTAGATAGTTAATAGTCGTTACCAGACATAGATACGTTCTTAATTCAATAAGAAATTCTATATTTTATAAGACGCATATATATATATATATATATATATATATATATATATATATATATATATATATAGCTTTGTAACTAATAATCGATGAATTAAACAAAATCATTTTTATATAACCCTGCGAACTGTGATTAAAACAATTCAAATTTCAACAATAATATCTTACTTTATCTAGAGTGGCTGGGTGGCGCAGATGGTTTGTCGTCGGCCTTCTGAGCCCAAGTTTGCGGGTCCGATCCCCGGCCCAGACGCCGGATTTTCGGAATGCAGAAATTCCTCAGCGGCCATGTCGTATGATTATGCGGCATTTAAAAGATCCCTGAAGTGCCTTATTGGCTCCTGGCATTTCCGGCAAAATTAAATTCCTAGTGCACTGTAGTATCCAAATAGAGTCTCGGTGCTGCCATCTAGTGTGGCAGAAACTATACGTCCAAATTAACATGGCCAACGGTATCTCACCCATTGTGGTGGTCCTGAAAGAGTGGATACCACTTCTGGAGAACACACTAGGTCTGCTCAACGGGAAGACTGATTGTGCAGCTCATTGGAAGAAAAACAATATCTTACTTTTTCAACGTTTTAATAACAATTTGAAAGGTACTTTAAAATTGACATTTTGAACGCGTCAACAAAAATAATTTAAATATGATATTACACCATTGCAGCCTTTTGAACTAACAATGAAATTTTTTAGCAATGATACTTTGAACAATAATATTTAGCCATTTTGAACTGTAATTGTAATATTGTCTCAAAAATATATTTCTCATTTTAATACTTTGATTTTTTGAAATATAGATTGTTCCAATAATAGTATTTTAAAATTCTGACACTTTGAACTTGCATTGTTTTGTTTCAACAATAATAATTATTTTAATAATAATTATTTTAACAATATTACACTTTGAACTAACAATTTAATCTTTCAAAAATAAGTATTCGATCAACATAATTTTAACTTAAAAATGTTTTTGACTTATATAATGTTTTAAAATTTTGAATAAACTTAAAATGGTTCTATAATATTAATATCAAAAATACAATAATATTGATAATAAGTGTCAAGAGTAAATATTGTGCACAGATGTCTAAACGGAATCTGTGTTAGATTCACATTCTGTTATATATTAAACTTAAAATCTACAAAATTTTTTATATAATACTGAAAATATTTGCAAACGGAGAAATTGTAGAATGCTCACTAATTCCTGATGAAATTATTTTTGTCTATTCAAAATCATAAAATAATTGATCAATTATAACCTAAGAGTACTATTTCAACTTCTTTCAAGGTTTTAGGAAAGGGTTTTACAATTTGATCGTTAGACAGCTTCTACAAATGGTTATGTTGTTAGCGTGCCTACTAAGCTGCCAACTAGGTTTGATTCTATGCGCTGGCAATTCAGTAATGGGCTAATTGAAATATTTAAACGTAATTAGCCCATCCATGATTATTGACATCCTATGCTTTGATAACAAGTTCACAAGAAAACAAGTAATAGGTCACGTTAACAGGGATATATTTTTCCTCGATGAATTAAAGAGAAACACGTTTTCTTTAAATGACTTTTTTAAATTAAAAAAAGGAGGAGAAAAAGAACTTAGTTTCAGTTTTTCTTTTTTATTTTAGACAAAGAATTCAAAAAAACATATTTCATTTAAATATCTCTACTTTTTTCTGACTTTATATAAAAAAATTTTATTCTTTTCTCTTTTCCATTTTTTTCATTATTTATTTTTTATTTCCCATTTTTTTCATTTTTAATTTATTTATTAATTTTTTTAAATAAATGAAACTAGTGCTTGGTCATCAAAAAGCACCAACTAAATCTGCTCTTAATACTCATCCACTTGCTTATTACAAGGATTTTTTTTATTTTATATAAATATATTAAAAAGTCATATCATTAAAATATATATATGACTCTATAATATAAATCATGCTAATTAAAAAAGATAATTTTTTTCTTTGAAATTGTATTTAATAATGTCTTTATGATGCCTTTTCATAAACCCTATATAAGTAAATCTTAATGAATTTACAAAAAATATTACAAAAAGGTACATTTTGCTTGGATGAAAATTTTTAACTCATTATTTTAATAAGATTCCTAAACAGAATCAACGCTTAACGATTACTCGTTTCCTCCTTAAGTAAAAAATGCAATTTGTTGAGTGAATAAAGTTTATTTTCAAATAGCGAATGAAAAAGCTTTTATAATTTTTTAAAAGTACAAAATAAATCTTTTGGTTGTATTTTTCATATTTATAACTCTGTTTAACTGAATATATTCTTCCTTTTTTTTTTTTTTGGCTAATACCATTTTCCTGAATCTACACTTTAAATTATGTCATTATTGTATTAGAAAGAACGATTTTATTATGTCCCTTTTTTTTCTTTATTTTAGTAATTTTCTTGTGAAGTTTTCCAAATTATATAATTCTTCGTATTTATTAAATTAATTTATCATTATTTATTATTAGCTGACTACGCCATTCACCGATCCATAAACTTTTAAAGATGAAGTAGTATTTTAAAGTATTGTACTAGAAAACTATCATTTACATATTTTCATGCATAATTATTATTTAGTATATTTTATATAAATTATGTTGTTTGATTATTTTTAATCTTTTATAGAATACTAGTTAAAAATTTATTTAGTTCAATCTTTGTTTTATTCTAACGCTGACAAGGTGAGCTTCTGTTTGTATTCCAAGGCTTACAAGGTGAGCTTTTTTAAGAAACATAGTAAATATTTCTTCTTTTTTATAATAAATATTAAAGCAGCTAAGCAAAAAGTTTTATCTAAGCTTTTAATAAGCGGCACTAAAGATCATTCAAAATATTTTTTTATTTAGAGTTAGAGGAAACTTACCTTTTGTTTGAGTTAACATTTTTTTATAAATTCTGAAATTCCCATTTTTCACTCTTAAAGTTTTAAAGCGGAAAAATCTATCCATAATTTTATTAAAATTTCAAGCTCTTATCTAAAATAGATAATAAGGGTTATAACCTAAAAATGCTGAGAGTGAAAGAAGTTGAAAAAAGTGGGTTTCACTAATTCTTTTGCCAAATATCAAAAAAAGATCCCTTAGAAAATAGGAGAATATAGAAATTATTTATTTAGAACCGAAACTGGACCATCTCCATTTTCCGAAACCTTTATCTATAATTTATTCACATTGGATTTTATTTCATGCTAATCTTTATTTTGACAGAAAATGTATGAAACAATTATAAAATAATTTAAAAGCACTTTGTTTGAATGTGATGCGTCCAGTTGTGCAGAAATATAGCTATAGGCACCAAAATCAGTTTTAAAAATTTATAATTAAAATACTAATTAAAATTTATAAACTATTTTTTTAAGATAACGCGCTAAAATTGCTCTTCACACTCATCATCCAAGTTAAAAGATCCTAGAATCCAGGAAAAGAGAGGCATGAAAACTTACATTTTTCATTTTCTTATTAGGAATCATTAGGACTTAAATAAACTATTTGTAATGCTCAGGCTTCTTTAACTAAAAATTTTTTCAAGAACAATGTATGCAAATATTCAAAATTGGGATAGTTATAATAAATCTTTTCTAAATTGATATAAAGAACTACTCTGAAATATTAAAAGATGTTATCGAGTTATTTTACTACATCATTAACAATTTCTCGGAAAGAATGGTTTAATAACAATTTATTTAATTGTTATTTTACCATATTCAAAGAAAACAGTTAACCATAACTAAGATGGTATTCAAACTGTTAACTCTGAGAAAAACAGTTTATTGACTGTTTTCATATAAAACGGTTAAACAACCATAATCTTATCGCATCAACTAGGCCTGAAGCCAACGAGTTCCTTGCAGCTGGGTACATATTATAGGTGAGAGGGCTAATCTGTCAATTTCATGACTGACAAAATGGGGCCATAACCAAGTGTTGACACGACAGCATTTCTTTCATTCCCTTCTACACCGAAGGAGTTTTCAGGGTGGGCAATTTGATATCAATCACCGATTTGTGAACCCGGACTATTAGAATATGATACTCTCATCCATACATAGATGGCAGCACCATAAAGCTCCTTAACACCAAAAGGTCTAGTGTTTCCCATCGCTTACGATAGTTGAAACAGCCAGATAAACTAAACTACATTCCATGGTTCGTCTTATAAAGCACAACTCAACAGCAACCTAACTCCAATAACCACGAAAAGCTTTCCCCCCCCATGCCCTGTTAAATTACTACTAATTACTATTTTATACATTTAATTACTTTTTTATAGTTTTGAAACCCTGCCCCTTGTAAATGGTCTTTGTTAAAACCATGAATGCAAAACTATATGGTCTTACAACCATACTAGTTGTAAACGGTTTCTCAACCATAAAGGTAAAAAAAAAATTAACATAAACCTAACAGTAATTGGATGGACAGACTTCTGCCGTCTATTTTGCCATACTATTGGAAATGAAGTTCTGACAGTTATAAAGTTAACAATCAAACCAACGAGATACAAAAAATGCTCTTTTAAAATCAATATAGACTAGACTAAAAACTATTTGACAAGCAAAACTCTTTCAACTATTCATTCTTTTTAAATAACCGTAAGAAAGATTTGTTTATCTGTTCTCTTTTTCTCTAAATTAAATTAAAACGAAAAGCTGTTCGACAAGTGAAGTTCTTTAAACTATTTACCCATTTTCGAATGACTGAAAGAAGGATTTTTTTCATCTTTTTCCTCTCTCTTAAAAAATATCTAGCTGATTTTAACATTTCTCGTTTAAAGTGAAAGTAATCTTAGCAAAAATTTCAAGTCATCAAAAATTTAAAAGACCTTAATAGTTGAAGGAATTGTGATCAGTTTTACTTTTCTAAAAAGTTCATTTTTAAATAAACTGCAACTTGCAATTGTTCCTGATAGACACTTTACAAATGTCAGGAATTTCGACTTGATGACAATAAAGTTCACAAAAAAAATTTTCAGTACTGCTAATTCCGGCATTTTCCTCAAAAAAACACAAAAATTCTTGAAGGCTTAAAATTGTGGCTCATTAATATATTGCCCCAAGCTATTTAATTCAAAAAGACATATCTTCACAAAATTATAAATTGAATCATGCATGATTTTAATTGAAAAAACGATGGAGGTAGGATTTATTTTAAGAAACTATACGAATTCATTTTAAAATTCTTTTATTTTCTTTTTAAAATTCCCTACTCTAAGTACAAAACAGTAAAAATCAAACCCACTTGATAACAGTCTAATAGACAAAAAAACAACTTAATACTTACATGGGAATTGTGGCGTTTTTCTCCAAAAACAATCTTTTGAACAATTTAAAAACATGGCTTATCATTATACATCTCCAATATTTTTCACTAGATAAAGGATGAAGCATGATTTGATGGATTTAATTTAAAGAACATTTATTTATTCATTTGCATATTATAAAATCTTTCTATTTGAAGTAAAAAAACACGAAGGAAAAAATTCTCTCTCACTGTCTCCCATCTATTTGTCTGACAGAAATATAGTCAATTCCACAAACAAAAAATAAAGGGTCGGCTATTTGCGCCAGAAACACAAAAGATTTATGAACACTAACACATGGACTCCAATTATCCAGTTGTAACATTACTCACGAGTTACAGGCGGGTGACTGGGTAACTAATGTTGACTGGTAATTCTTGGCTCGAAAATACTGTTAAGACCTGATGTGTCTAACACGTGTATTTTATGTTAGTAATATTTATGACTTTTACCATTCAATACTTAATACTAATCGCTAAAGCAATAAACTAAATTACGTTAGAATAATTTCTTTATATGAGGTAAACAGATCTTTAAAACAAATGACAGTAACTTGTTTCATGAAGAGAAAGTGCATTATTTTTTATGCTTAGTAAAATTTTTCTACCTGTAGTATGTAATCTGTATATCTTAATAGTTTGATTATGATTTAATATATATATTGATTTATATATATATGATTTATATATATATATATATATATATACCTATATATATAAATCATACATATATATATATATATATATATATATATATATATATATATATATATATATATATATATATATGTATATATATATATCGCAGTTTGTCCAAACTAAGATATCACATATCACATTTAAATTCCTCACGGATATTTTATATGTTGTTAAAATTTATGTCTAGACACCCGATAATAACCAAAGTCTGCATGATCCTTTATTAAAAATTGAGTTGAACTTTTAGAAAATAAATCACAAAATAAAATCCTGACTTTAAAATGTTACATGATTTGTTTTACTAAATAGCTCTAATTTGTTAAAACTTGATGCCGAATTTATTTTAAATCAAAAACAATATTCATTGATTGTGGAAGCATTTTATAAAATTGTTCGTTTATTTTTGACATTATCTGGAAAGAACAGCAAACTCATTCCTCATTCTCATCTTAATGTCTTCAACAGATTTTTGCTTATTTTGAAGCTTGTCTCGGGGTATGGTGAACTAATTATATTTTAACACATCTTGAAGCAAATCAATAAGGCCGATTACATTTCCTTGCAGTCGCCATAACAAAAAAAGTTACAATAGCATATGCGTTTTTATACATGATTTTGAAAAATTTCCTTTAATCATTTGGTAAAAATTTATTACAATTAAACTGCTTACAACTTCTCTCTAGAATACCTATATTTCGGGGCTTGAAAATTATATATGGACCAATATTCCGAAAGGGGATGTATTTATAACACCTGCACTGACAAAAAAATATGGACAAAGCTAGCAGAATTTGGTAAAATTTACCGTTATATGGCTCTATGGGAACCCAAAAAAGCACATTACTTTCCACCGAAGCGTTTTGGTAATGATTTTGGTAAAATTCACAATAAAATATAATTTCAATGCCAAGCTGCTGGTTGGTAAATGGGGTAAAGTTTGGTAATGCCATCATGATACCTTAGATCATGCCAGAAAAACAATTTATTTAGTTAAATTTATTTTTCTGTTTTGTCTTTTTCTAAATGTGTCGTAACAAGAATTATAATTTTGAAAACCAGAATTTCTCGTGAACCGCTACCATACAAACGGAAAAATTACGAAATGAAGGATTTAAATACCGTATGTTTTTGTTTTATTCAGAAATATGCTTTTTTAGTTGTTGTTTTTTTTGTGTCCATGAATCTTCTGATCATATCAAAGAGCAGAACTATTGCGACCGCCAGCTTCGGCGCCTCTTGACTGTAGAGAACAGCTCTTAGATTGTCCTGTCCCATCCCAATTTCAAAACATGTGAGGTGAATGCGGGGCACTCGAAAATGTGTTTTGGGCTTTTTTTGTTTAACTAGATATATCATTACTATGCGAGTACGGTAATTTTACCAAAACTTTTCCTTCGTATACATGACCATCTGGGCGTGTTCGCATTTAAAATGAAATACCATCCATTGCCGATTGTTCAAATTTTAATTAAAATTGCCTAGATGCCAAATGGAGTGAATAAACCAAACGGAAGGAAGGAAAAAAAATTGATTATATTTGATAAAACTTAAATCTTATTGACTTTAAATATGTAAATGAGAACTAAATAAATGAAGTAAGTTTATTTACTATTTCCCTACTTGTACTTGTTTTAAATACAACACAAAAGAAAGCAATTAATATATCATAATTACATAGTTTATAACATCATTAAGAAGTACTGTGTTAAATGATATGCACTTGCCTAAAATACTTAATTTTGATAAAATGACTTGTTTGTTTATAATTATGCTCTGCTTTTACCCTATCTAGGCTTATTGGTGATTAATACTTCTGTATTAATAATAAATAATATACTTTTGATTTATTCTTGAAATAAAAGTGTTGATGTAGGTGTTGTTAATGCCACCGTTTGAGCAGATTAATAATAAGTGCATCCATACGTTTCGAGCTTGGCCGATTTTAAACGCTAATATTTCTTTATACCACTTTTTGTTAAAGCACATTTAAATTTATGCCTAAACTAAAAACTCACAGATGAGTAGTTTTAACCGGTGTTTGCTCATTGGTGAGAACCTTTTTTTTTGTTCTACCAGTGTTTTTTTTTTTTTTTTTTTTTTTTTTTTTTTTTTTTTTTTTTTGCTGTGAATCCTTGAATGCTGTGAATTTTTGAATCCTTAACAAAAACTGACTGGTAAAAGAAAAAATCTGCTAGAAGAATAATTATGTCTCAATATAATTAAAATCTTTTAGGGAATAAAAAGAAATATTAAGAAATGAATATATGTCAGTTATTAAACCTTATTATTGAGCGATATATGTTTTATTTATGTAAAGAATATTTATTTGATCCAAAACACTTGTATTGTGGATGAAAAAAGATGTTCTACAGATGGAAATAGCAAGGCTTTCATGCAAGAGATCGTGAAGAAATATGAATCCAGCTTCTAAGGGAAATAGCATATTACAGCTGTTTCATTTAGTTTCAATTTTAATGTTTGAATCTATTCTCTTATTATAAACTATGCTATTCAACAAAAACTTTTGTTAAAGTTAATTCAAAAAATTATTGCAATACATTATAATTAGGTCTTCATAAAAGTGCATAAACTTCTTTGAGGATTTTTACAATAAAAGATTTTCTGAATTCATTCTTTTATTCATGAATAATGTATTCCAATCAAAACGGAAGGGACTCGAAGTCATTAAAAAAGTTTATACCGATGCTATTTAATGAGTTTTCTTATTTATTTTATTTCGTCATACGTAAGTAATAAGAAGGCGGAACTTCAAAGGAATAAATAATTGAACCTTTAAAAAAATCAAAAAAATTCCATTATGATGGAAACTTTCCAACAAGTTTAACATTTTATATTTATGTAAATTCTTTTCAGAAAATGATTAGACTAGTATAAATTATGTACATTCGCGACAGAAGATTTAAATTTATGAGACATATTAACATGTATTGCCCGGAAGGAAACGAAAATATTGTTATTGTTTCAACAATTCGTAAAAATTCAAAATCTATTTTACTTATTAAAATTTCATAAAACTATTAAATCTAACTCCCATTTTAAAAGATGATAGCTAGCATTTGTTGAAATGTAATATATTTGTTGTTTAGGTAACGAGTCACTAGAAGGTTAATGGCACAGAATTAATTAATCGAAGTCATTAATTGCAAATTCAAGGAATTGTTTCTTGCAAAGTGTATGTGTATTTAGTGACAACTTTAAACTGTTATATGAATACAATGTCAATGCACCATTTTTAACGATTATGTGTTTATTTTTCGTCTGAGATTCATCAAAATTAAGTCAGTAAGAAGATCACTGACACTGAGTTTAATTGTAAATTCAAGGGATTCTTTCCTGCTTACTGTTTTATGTATTTAGTGAAAAAAACTAAGTGTCAGTACTTACCTCTATCATTTTTAACTATTGTGAGTTCGTTTTTCGTCTGACATTCAAACAAGCTTCACATTTGAAACAAGCTTCACACACTAAAATTTAACCACCTTTTGGGAAACACGAAAGAAATAGTTTAATACCATGTAATTCCACCTCTAGATTTATTAATCACCTGGATCCGGGTACCTGAACTTTTTGCATTTTTATCGCAAAATCTTGTTTAATCCACTAGTTTTGAACTCCATTGTTCTATTTGAGCATTTTACCTACCACTCCAACATGTCGCACAAACTATATATATATATATATATATATGCTCTTTATGAAAGTCACAAAAATTCCCAGAAGTCTGTATAGCGTTATAATTAAAACTAATCAAGAATACTAAATTTTCCCTTTTTGATGACGTTTGATTACGTTAAAGATTTTCTTGCTACCTGAATAAAGAGTGTGACAGCGCAATTTTGAGTAGCATTTTCATTATGTGACTGCTCGTAAATCTACTGCCTTAATGACAAAACCTCAAGACATTGACAAGGGAAACCTCTTCTTAAAGAAGCTACCATAAGATGCTAAGTAAAACTTAAAAGAAACCAATTTGTGTGTTGTTTATTGAAACCAACTAGTGCGTCACCTTTTGTTTTTTCAACATATAATAACTCGTTTTCTTAGATAGATATATAGGCTTGTGAGCTCAATAAAATAAAGGTATATATACCCTTGTCAAACCCTTGTCAAGTTGAATGAGCACAGATTAGAGAAGAACTTCATTAAGTTAGATGCAGTGTTACGATGACACAAAACTCACTGCCTCTAAGCTTCAGAACTCAACAAATATACAGTATTTTCAAAATGCAATTTCTTAGAAACTATTCGACCAATCTCGTTCAAAATTTTGTATTTTTCCATTTAAAATTGCATTCTTTAAAGTGATGTAAATTTGAATTATAATTCAAAAATTTTCGACTATTATTACATAAAAAAATAATAAATACTTATTAAAAGTCATATTTCGCGTAGAATTATCTTTGGATAAACATAATTTGTGTCAAAACATTTCCAATTCACTTAAAAAGTTCTCGACATGTGGCAGGATACGCAAACTATGAAACTAAAATTAAGTGGTTCAAACTTCGGTCAGCTCCCCATACCAAACTATGGTTACCATATTTTCCAGATTGTGGCCACTCTCTATGTAGGTTAGAAATCCAAATCCGTCAAAGAAAAGGTATGTTTATTCAGAGAAAGTACGGTTTTGTGTCCGTTAACTTAAAATATCATCCGTCCTAATTAATTCGCTTAATTAGCAAAGTTGAGATCACCCTCTCGAGCCATTAAGATTGAGTCCTAGAATGCGAAGATCCCATTATTAGAACAAAATTAGTCAGGGTGGTTTTGTTTTCTTATAAGTGTTTTTTTTTTTTTTTTTGCACTCATATGAAAGCTTGTGTGCTCAGTAAAGGAACGACTTGCATATGCCCTTGACAAGTTGAAAAACAAACCAACAAAGTAGAAAAGGACTTAATAAAGTTATATCCAGTGGACTGGATAAAAATCCGTTGCTTACATGATTTTATTAAAAGGACAATCCATAAAAAAGTTAAAAGCTTGCAAATAAAAACATTTTATCGTCGTGGAAATAAGAACATTACTGTGTAGAATGTTATTAATAAAAACAAATCCAAAAAATAATGCACAGTGCGAGTCGGAGTGTTTTAGAAGTTAACTTTCTTTTTAACCGTAAAATTTTAATTTTAATCCCTTTTAAATAAAATTTATTTGCATGATCTATCTTCAGAGGAGATAAAATTCACCGGAAAAAAACAAAATTTATTGCGTGTCTTAATTATAGTAATCATTAGACTGAGTGAATCAGATCAAATTTTTATTAACGTTAATTATTTCTAACTTTTGAATTCAGAAAGAAAGTAATCATTAAATAAATTTACTTATTTCGAATTTTTTACTCCTTCTGTTCATTAACGTAATGAAATAAAAAGAAGCGCTACTATCACGAAGATATATCGTTATTATTTCCGAAAAAATTGAAAGTTGAGTATCGTTAAATTGGAGCAAAATCAATTAGTCTCATTACTTTTAAAGAACTTCGTACTAGCACAAACAGGTTCAAAAGAAGGCTTAAGTTTATTCGAAACTAATAAGTTTTCCTACAAAAAGTCATTAAAAGTAATTTAGTTTGAAGAATTTATAATTGTTTTGGTGGTTATTTTAAGTGCACATACCTGTATTCTATTGCTGTTATTGTATAAAAAAGCGTTTTTGGATTTACCCTGCTTTAATATTAATTTGCGACCAAAATGTGTTTATTTATGTGTTTTTATATTTAAAAAGTTATTCTACACTGGTGGTTGAAAATTAAGAGAGTTTTTATATTTGGTCGATTATCTCCAGAACTACTGAATGGATTTTTTTAAAATTTGCTTTGAACATAGGTTGATAGAGTATAAAAATAGTAACCATTCAACAATTATAATAAACACCCATGATCATGCGTAACACTCACCCGTGTTGGATGGTATAAAAGAGTGTTTATAGTTGAATACAAAATGGTTTAACATGGGATATGGCTTTACCTTACAGCTATGCAGGCTTCAAACCATGATTTCACGTTAGAAATAAGGCACTCTATATGTTCATGTGGTGGTAGTTTGTGCCACTCGTTCAGGCAGTTACGCTTTTTTAAGACACTGGAAGGTTCTTGGATGGGGATTACGCGTTGCAATTGCCCTCACCAAAGCTCTCCAGACATGCTCTACAGAATTAAGTACTAGAGATCGGGTTGGTTAACGCATCTGACAAATATCTTCATTTTCCAGAAAACGATCGACCAGAAGTACTCCATATGGTGCCGCATTCCCATCCATTAAACTGAAATCAAGTCCCACTGCACCCTTGAAACGCCCAACATAGGACTCCAAGACCTTCATCCTATACCTCACACCAGTCACACTACCCGTTTCAAAAGCAAGGATGGCTATGCAGGAATCCAACATTATGACTGCCCAAACCAACAAAGTTCAGCTACTATAATTATCGGTTTCTCGGACATTAGAGAGCAGGGAGTGGGTTTCTGGTTCTCTTCATTTGAAAGTACGTTGAGAGTTAGAGACCAGGCTAAAGTGGATCTCAACAGAGAAGAGAACATTCAACCGTAAATCCATGCTCCAACCTCTCGCCATTCTAAATGTGCTTTTTCTAATTAACATCTAGTTGATTAACAAAATAACTAATTTGCCTAGTTGCGAGTAATTCATAAATAACTACTTCAGTTCTAGTTAATTTATTTATAACAAACTAATACAATTATGATTAATATATTATTAACTAAATAATCCAGTTTTTTGGTTATAAGTTCGTGGTACGCAGCGTAGCTTTGAGTTACCTTTTTATGTTCAAAACTGTTTCCAAAAAGAGATTTATTGCATTATTAATTACATTATTTTAAAATCAAACAAATTCAAACAAATCTGGCGCGTTGAACTAGCTGTATTTTTCACTAAACGTGAACCACATTTTTGCTTTTTTAAGCAACATTATATATATAATAATTATATTTCATTTCTACATACAGAGTTGTGCAAATTTCAGATGGATTTTTATTCAGTTGGAAAAATATAGCTAGAAGATCTTTGTAATATCAATATGGAGTTAAAATAAAGATTTATTATATACCAGTAAAACTTAAAATGAGAAATAAATGCACCATTAAGTATTAAAATGGAAAATTAATGATCGCCGGCGTCTTGAAAACTACATACTTATTATTTTGTAATGTTTCTTTAATCGATGTTTTGAAAAGCCCCTTTGACCTAAATAAACATTTGCTTATTATTCCGTCCCTTAATCCTCTGCATTCCGATGTCGCCTCTGAGGTGCCAACAGCAGTCGCACAGTCACCATCACTTCAAAAATTAAAAATGTTTATAACTTACGAATTGGAATGCATATTGTTTTAAGAATTTAAAAAATTATATTAAAATACTGCATTATGTACTTTAAATGATTTCATTCTTATAATTAGTTCAAGCAACAATTTAAAGTACTCGGAATGTAAAGGTTTAAAGCAATCCAGGACATCGCTTACACTCAGCGGACATGACAATTAACTTCAATTAGCTTACTATTTAATATTTACATAGAGAGGTTTTAGAGACATTGAGTGAGAGATTAAACAGTTGTAAAATTTTTATGTCATACATTAATTGTTCTGATAATACAATTTCAAAAAGCGTTAAATAAAAAGCATTTTTTATTTCACACAAGTGCTAAGTGTTTTAATGTGATTTATTTCATTTTTACCATATGTTTTGACTGATAAATGGTAAGTAAGCATGCTAAGGATGTAAAATTTATTAGCCATTTTGGAAAAAAAATATACTAATACATAAAAATCTAATTAAAAAAAATACAAACATTTGGGTTAGCAAATTAATATTTAAGCGGATTTGCTAAGCCAGAGGATATAGCACTCACTTTTTCTAATGAGGCAACTGATTTTTTTAATACTGTCCGTGGCTGGTCGATTTGTATTCCTTATTCGCACTGAACTAAACGCTGACTTAAAATATCACTTGACGACGGAACTGACGTCGGGCTAACCGTGGAATATTTTCGTGGTTTCGCTATCTATGTAAATAAAATTTGGAAAAGTTTCTCGTAAAAAATTTCTCTACAAAAACGAACTTCTTCTGAAATTTGGCTCCAGGAAATTTTTTATTTTCTGGATTAGGTTGTAAATTATAAGGCCTCGGTGTTCAACATTTCTACCTTTATCTACTGTCCAGTTTTTCAGGAGAGCGATTTCTAACTTTCTGCGCTAATGCTAATCGCGCCAATGCGATAACGATTTATCTGCTCTCTAAATTAACTTCACGGAACTATGAAGATAACAGGTTGTTTCTCTAAAAGGGTGACTTTTTTTTTACACAAAATGACCCAAATATCTCATTTTTCGATTTTTTTTTTTTCAGTTACAACGATTTAGTTTCAAAGCGACGATGTATAGTTAATCTATATGTATAATTAATCTTTTGATTGCTTCGGTCCTTATGAATTCACTAAAACGGGATTCGACTGTAAAAATCCAATATCAAATGTTTAAGGATTTTTAATCCAATATCAAATTTCATTGGGCTGGAAGGATATTTGACTGGTTTCTGAACACTCACACAATCTATTACATCTCATGTAACTTGCCCAATCATCTGGCTTGATCCCCATATAAAATCTATGAAGCATGTATATTTGTTATCTACATTTTATGCATATGGTCACGTAGTAATAGCAATAGAAGCTATAATGAAATTACAAAAAGATGGTAAATATCATTTTAACAAGATATTTGTCATTAATTAATATGCATAATTATAGACAACTAGATAATGACAATTATAATTAGTTATTATGCACTCTTGGTGAGAGTGCATAATTGGTGAGTTGGCCGCTAAGTCATACGGCTAGCTCCCTTCTTTGAGATAATTTTCCGGTGCTCGTTATTATAACGAGCTTTAGCAAAATTAGCAGATTTATTCGTTAAACTTAACGCCAGTTTATTAAATCTTCCTAACTCATTTTGGGTGTGCTTGCACTGCTACAGCATCAGGCTATGGACGCAAAAGTCCCGGACCAGCTGAGATTATATTTGATGGATCCCAGGTTCGATCCCAGTCCCAGGCCATATTTCTTCCGCATTGGTAACAACGGACAATGAGCATGTACCTCTCAAACAGATGGCTGAACTACACTACTTTACCCTGTTCTTTAGATCACCTTGGTACGGGGAAAAAAATCACCCGATTCCACAAATAACGTGAAATCCCGAATTGAAGATAACAATTAAGGGCATAATATTAATTCACGACCAATGTCCACGTATTTTACTAAAAAGAAATTATGACAGACCTGTATTTTTATACGTATTACAGCTTTGTGGGTATGAATTTGTTTTTTACAGTAATTTGCCAGACACTAACCGTAATTTAGTGATTAAATTTTCTACAGTGGGAGGTAATTCGGCCGAGTTGTACTTTAGAAAAAAGATACGTCAAAATGAAGAGTAGCTAAAAATGACTCCTCACAAATCCCATTTGATGTGCCGAATAATTATTAAAATATATTTTTTGTTCATCAACGACAAAGCGAGGCTCCAAGTCATATAATTTTCAAATCTCTCAACTGTAGTTCGAAAACAGATTTTGCAAACAGTTCTCATTTGAGAACAATAAAACTCCTCGAGAAAATAAATGGAGCGATATAAATTTCTGTATTTGAAAGAGGGATTCAAATAAAAGGAAATATTAAAGCAAATCCATAAATCCCGCTCAAAAAAATCTGTCTCTCCAAAGTGTCTTGGAAATAATATAAACTTGGCCATTAGAAGCAGAATCACGAAACACAAAAGAGATTTAGTGGCAATAACATACAGTCTTCAAATAACTCAGTGTAAATTACTTCACGCTTGTGTGCCAGTGGTATTGTACTTAGTTCAAAGAAAATGGTCGCGCGAATTATTACATCTCAACTTAATGGGGAATTTTATGATAGGAATCCGTTTATTGGAAACTCCCCACATAGTTTAATGTAGAAAATATAATTGAAGGACATGATGCATTAAAATAATAGGCCACATTTTCAAATTGCTCAAGAGAGCGCTTCAAATAAAATCAGATTATTTAGTTTACGAAAATTGTTCGCATAAAGTATTTGCATCTTTACCTGATGCTTTGAAGAAAAAAAGTATGGTTAAAACAACCAGAATATAGTAAAATTTACAGAGTTTCTCGCTCAATGGGAACACCAGAAAGCTCGATAATTTTTACCGAAGTGCTTTGGTAATAATTTAAAAAAATTAACAATAAAATATGGTTTCATAATATGTTAAATATATTGGTAAATGTAGTACAATTTGGTAGTTTTATTATGATACCTTAGAGCATGGCATAAAAATCAATTATTCGGTTAAATTAACTTTTTTACTAAACTTAAATTAACTTTTAAATTAAGTTTAAATTAAAAATTTTACATTAACTTTTTTACTTAACTTTTATTTTTAATTTTTTACCAAATGTGTGGTATTAGGAACAATGATTTTGAAAACCAGAATATTTTGAAAACTTGAATATTCGGTAAACCGTGGCCATAATGAATGAACAATTTATCAAATGAATGGTTTATATACCGTATGTATTGGTTTTATTAACTTGCATTATGCATTTTCTACCAGAAATGTACATTTTTTTACCTTATAGCACAATAATTGTACCAATTTTTTCTCCTTGTAACTAAACGTTTTAAACGAATCCGCTCATTTTAAACATCAAAAAAGAAAATTTTCATTTTTAATCCCAATTCAGTCCCTGTATAATCTTTGGGCAATATAGAAATAAGCTACATTTTTTTAATTGGTTCATTATAACGTTTTGAATTAATGTATTGGTGGAAGAGCATAAGTTTCTGTGTAAGCTACAAGTTATTTCTAAGCATGGTGTTGTTTAGTGAAAGTTGAGTCAAATAAAAATTGCAATAACATTCAAACCATCGATCTAGTTTCAAATGATCGAACTCATTTAAAATGAATTATTTCAAGTACGAGTTATCATAGTCTTTTATTGAAATTAATCAGTTCTAATTTCCCAGTGCAATTTATAGTAAAAGTTTAATAATATTATAGAGTAATGAACATTTCAGAGTATTACCTAAAAGCATTGAGCATTACCTAAAAATTTTTATAGTTCATGCAACATTATGTTACAAAATCATTTTTCCTCGGGTTAATATAAAGCGATGGAGATGAGCGTTAAAAAAGAAACGTCTACATATTAACTACATATAACTATACATTTAGCTAATATATTAAATTTAAGCAATAAAAATTTCATACAAAATATTTATTTGAGCCGCGATGGCTCAGAGGATAGAGCGTTCGCCTTCCAATGAGGCGAACCGGGTTCGAATCCCAGTCGATACGAATTCCGCATCCGGCTTGCACTGACCACAGTGCTGACGTGAGATATCCTCAGTGGTAGACGGATCATGGGTTAGAGTCCCCTTGCCGTCAGTCTAACCGTGGGAGGTTCTCGTGGTCTTCCTCTCCATGTAACGCAAATGCGGGTTAGCTCCATCAAAAAGTCCACGAAGGCAAATTTCTCCCAATACTCGATCCAGGAGTTCCCTTGTCTTCTGGATTGGGTTCAAAATTACAAGGCTACGGAGTTGAACATTAGTAGCCGTAAACCCATTAAGTTGGGTCGGCTGTTCAACGACGGTTATAAAAAAAAAAAAAAATATTTATTTTACATTACAGTTATGATATTTTTTTAAATATTTCTAAAGTATTTAAGGAATTAATAAAAAAAAATACTTTCTTTTAATATAACCTTAGAATATGAACCCAATACTTTACTTAAACTCTTATCACTTATTTCATTTTCAGAAACCGTCTAATAATGAGACTTCTTTACATTCTTTAAGCGATTACGTTAAGGTTGAACTATTGGAAAAGTGATTACTTTATTGTTTATGTCTTTACACGGCAGGTGCGGTAAATTCGTTTTGTATTTGCAACATATGTTACAGATCAATGTATTAAAACATCGTTAGTATCAATCTTTCTCTCTTTTGACTCAATTTGGGCACTCACCCAGTTTTTTCTGTTAAAAAGCTGAACTGTTTTATACACATTAAGTTTTTACATAGCATAATTCCAAGGAAAATGTTCATTAACTAACACGCAATTTCAAAAGAGAAATTTTTGAAAATTCTGCAGCGCTTTTATATTCATTATTTTTTTTATTAGAATTCACTTTTATTTAATTATTATTTAAGTTTCACAAATACGCAGAAAAAATGCATAAGTATCTAATAAGTTTGACTTAAACAACAAATTATAAAGAAAAATTCCTCTATTAAACAAAATTACTGCACCAATTTGCAAAAATTATTACATTTATTATTTCATTAATCAAAATTCACTTACAATTACTCATCTTCTTAAACAAATGCACAGAAAAGTATCTAATAAATTCGACATAAATAATCAATACATAATTATACATAATTATATATACATAATTATACTCCCAAATTAAAAACAGATCTGATTTCTTGATTAATGCTTTTTTAATTGTTCGTACATCATATCTTTCCGTAGAGATTTATCGATATCTGCATGAAAAGTCTGTGATTGCTAAGAAAAATGAAAGTCAAGTTTGCAAATGTTTACATTTTTATGATGAAATCTTTTTCTTATATATGAAAAAAAATTCTTGTAGCATTTGAGCTTTAATTCAATAACCGTGATTTAAAATTTTTATTTTTATTTAGGTCAAATAAAAATTCAAACAAATATAAGAGAAGAAATGATGTTAATGTGTTATTGGTTTTAAGTGCAGACGAAATTAAACAATTTTACTACGAAAACAAACAAAATAGACTATTTTTTTTCTACCATTAAGAAAAATATTAAAAATATTCATGCGCAAAAGTTTGCAGCCACAGAAACATACTTTTTTGGCAATATTTCTTGATTTTTTAAACTGTTGCATTCGGGATTTATTGCTACATTACTAATAATGACAATTTTCAATGAACTGTTCTCACAAAAAAAAGTTATTTATAAATAAATATTATATAATATTGAAATTTATAAATAATTAAAAGTTTTTTTTTTGATTAAAAGAAAATTCACATGGGGAAAATAAATAACAGCGCTGAGAAAAAAGCTAATGCACTCAGAATGAATAAAGATAACTAAAAATGAAGAATATATTTTAAAAAATCCTACCTTTTTAGGCCTATTATATGTTTGATTGTCATACCAAATAAATTACAAAATATGTATTGTTCATTTTACTATAGCAATTAATTAGTAATTACGTTATAACTCCTAATTACTCAGTTACAAGGTTGAATTCTCCAGTACCAATTCAAATATTTGAAGCCTCATTTGACTAGTAATTGCTTTTAAATATTTTTTGCATTATTTTTTACTAACTATGTATAAAATCATTTGGCTATTTCTGTTTTTAATTAATTTGTAATTTTAATATTGACCTGAAAACAGTATGTACTCAATTAAAAAAAAAAATTTCAGACGAAAAACATTTTTGAATTCAATTAGGCTATGCGCATATAATAGCAAAGCGTAATTAATAATTAAAAACTATATACGAAACTTAGAATTCAATAACATGTACCAATTTTATGGGTTTAAACACATTTCTCACTCTTTTTTTTGCAATTATTTTTTGGTTACTTTAAAAATCTCAAACAAAAATAGAAGATCAAAAGTCACTGCAAATACATATTTAAATTGCTTTTTTTTTTCTTTAACAAAGCTTTACAAAAAATGTCCGCTTTTCAACTCACGCAAGCGTTACTAAGTATCACAAAATCTGTTTTATACAAAATATTCAGAAGGGAGAAAGTAAGAAGTTTAAAGTAGAAAAAACAACAACAATGCCTAAACGATGATCTTAAAGTGATTAATGGAGCAACAGAGACATTGTAATGAGGGATTTATATTCTTGGGAGCGATAAACAGCCAAGAGAGGTATGCACACGTTTAATGTTACCTCTTTTATATCTCCTATACTAGGTGCATAATAAAACTCTGTTCCTTTGAGAATATCTTGGTTAATAGCATTTCACCTTCCAGTAGGAACAGATAAAAATAAATTTATGTTCCATCCTCTTACTACCCAGGCATTTATTCACTTATGTTTTCTTTCTAATCTTGTTCCTTTGATGCAGTTAATTTTTTGCCTCAAAAGACATAATTTACTTATGAATGAATATTCAGAAATGCAATAAATCGTAAAAAAAGAATACTTGGCGCGTTTATAAAAGAGTGACACGAGTTAATAAAATATTATATTAGAATTTTTGTTGTGAAAGAAAGGCATGGTGTTTCGTTACAGCCATCTTTTATATTACCCCTTCAATGGAAAATTAAAATTAGAAAACTATGTATTGGAAATTCATGCTTAAAAGAGAGAAATTTTAAAAAATACTTTCCACTTCTTATTGACGTTAAGAAGAGCCAAGGAAGGATTACAACCATCATAAACTAGTTTATTTTTTTAGTGGCACTGGCACGCGTTTGCCTTTTATAGGAAACTCTTTTAAGCTTAAAATGGAAAAAATCTGGTTATAACAGAACTCTAATGTTCAATTTTATTTTTACAAGGGCTCTAAAAATATGTAATAATGGAACATTTGGGACCACCTTACATTTCTATTATCATTCTACCAGTAATTATATTAAATTGATTAGAGATTGCTAAATTCATTCAGTTTTGGCCCGCATAGAATTTATTCTGGTGGACATGAAAACGAAGTGCTTACACTGTATGAGTAATAGAAAAAAGAAATCTATAATCGAAAACTAGTTAAAATATTAAGAGCTTAGTGTCCAAAGAGGACAAAAAAAAACATAATTTAGAGGCACACAACTTTATTTATTTACAACATACGTCCAATGTGCTTTTCATTTTCATGTCCAATGCGTGTCCAAAACGTTTTAACATTGTTTCTCGAAGATTTTTCGCCACCAAAAATAAGAAACCACAGTTTAAATGCCTTATTCTTGAGAGGGAGCTATAGTTTAAACCATCATGAGATAAAATAATTATCTGGGCTTTAGAACAATCAAATATTTTAAAAGTTATTAAATGCTTTTTTTTAAAATATTCGATTTGGCGAGACTTTTTAACCTAAACGAAAATTATTAAAAACTCAATCTTTTCAATGAATGGTTCTCAATTTTTGTAAATATTTATAAGCCCAGATAATGTAATGTTGAAGTAACCTTTTTATCTATTGAAAATTAAGACCACAAGCGCTTTTCATTTTGTGAGCTGTGGCTTTTTTTTTTTTTAATTGATGGTTTGCGCCATTTTCAGCATCAGTATTGTCAAAAAAAAAGTATTGACTTAAAATCATGAATAACTGTTAAAAACTCACAGCAGTTTAAAAGGGCATATTACGTGCAAAAGCAATACTAAAAGTAAACAAATAATTATAAAATCAAAAAGGACAAATCTTCTTTGAAAAAAATGCGCTAAAAAGCAGCAGAAATTTCATAAAAAGAGAGAATAAAAATAGAAATAAAGGAAAGGAAGGGAATAAAATAAATTAAAAATATGACCACTGAAGCCGACGTCACGTACCGGCCCCAGTGGCCATAAAACAAAACCTTTTCTATTGAGAGAGATGGCAGAAGCCTAAAAATCTCCCTCAGTACCCCGAAGGTTTTGTATAGAAGTCCAGGAGAAAGAAAAACATATAAGACATAGAACAAATTCAAAAAAGACATAGAACAAATTCAAACAAAATCATCAGAAATTAAAAATCATCAGAAAATAAAATAAAAACTCACATAAACTAGGTCAAACGGCGAACTCACAAGCTAACCAAATGAAAATGAAACACTTAAACCAAATGAAAACAACGCCCTCTTTTAAACTGCGCAGATTGATAAAATAAAAGAAAGAAGATGTCAAAAAGAAAGTTTACGTCACATATTAATAGAATGCTTAACTGGGGCTGCTCAGTTAAGTCTTGAATTGCGCCCTGTTAAAAGAAATAAAAAACTAATATTCTTCAATCATTTTCTTAATTAAAAAATTAACATTGCAAAAATTATAAGGAAAATCATTATTACTCAAATTTTTCATAAAATTATTCACAGCTTCCCGAAAACTTTCAACATAATATGCAAATATTTTTTATCCTAACTAATTGTGAAAAAACTAAATTTTTAAAAATTCTATTACACAAATTAGTATTAAAGTTGCAGAAAAATATAACTTTAAATTTAAAAGCTTTTCTTTTATCAAAAATACCAATTTTATTGTCAACAATATCAATTTTAAAATCATCAATATATCTAAATGCTTTAAATTCATTATACTCAAGAAACTTAGCTTCAAAAAAATGCAAAAAAGTATTAGCAAAAGCCCCAGAAAAGGAATTACCTTGTGGAATTCCAATAATTTGTTTATAAATATTATGTTATTTGTTTATTGTCCTTCAGCAGATAATTATCAGATTGACAGCCATTCTAATGTATTTTTTTGTAAAAGTTTTAATATTATTTATTTAATTCAATGCAATTGCTGTAATTTATGTTATGTTGGTCAGACGGGTCTTGAATTTCACAAACGGATTAATTCCCACAGGTCTGCTATAAAAAATTTTAAAAATAGTAATTGTTCTACTGATTATGAAATTTTGCATTTTCAATTTCATGATTTTGATAATGTTACTCTTTTCATTTTGGATTTTATAGAAAATTTAGATAATAGACTTGATTTAGAAAATATTTACATTAGTAGTCTTAAAACTCTTTTTCCATATGGTTTAAATAGTAAGTTTAATGGGGAAGGTAATGTTAATGCTGAAGAATAGTGTATTTATGACAAATTTAAAGTTTTTAATTTTCCTGGGGTTTTTGATTCAAAATATAGGAATAAAAGAGGTGGTGGAAAAAGTAAAGGTAAAGTTATTGATTTTAGATGAATTTTCGAATATTTGCAACTTACCTGTTAATTTGAATAATATTTTCAATATTAGGAATTATATTTTTGGTTTTAAAAATAAAGTTCTTAAAAATTTCCTTATTAATTTTGGTTCTAAATTTAAATATGATACTGAACTTGTTAAATTTATTGTTTTGGATTTAATTAAATCAAAACTTGGTGTTAGTCAGACGTATTTGCTTTTTAATAAGGTTTATAATGTTGAAAAGGTTTTTTGTACGATTAATTTTCATGATAAAAAATTTGAAATTGCTAAATTGACACAGATTATACATGATCTTTCTGAGTTTTTTCCTTTAAAGCAAATTAGAGTTACTACTGCTTTTAAGTATTCTTCTACGCTTAGGAAAAAGGTTTGCAATTATAATTTTTTAAGTAGAAATTTAAATTGTATTTCTAAATTTGATTGTTATTGTAATGAAAAGGATTTTTCTCAATATATTGATAATGATTATGGACATATTATTACGGGAAATTTGGAGATTGTTGGTAATCAAGATTTATTTAATATTTTAAGTAAAGGTTCAAAATTTAGGACAAGATGTAAAATGAATAAAGAAGAATTTATTTTATCCATTAAAAAGGATCGTGATTTTTTTATAGCAAAAATTTCCGGAAAATATCATTGGCCCGTTGAGGGTTTTTCAGAGTGGAAGGCTAAAATAATTGAAAGGGTTAAGTTTAATTTATTTAATGCCAGTTTTAGTTCATATCCTAGTGGTACTATTATTGATTATGATTTATCTAAGAATATTAAAAATCTTAAAGATAAATTTATTGTTACAGTAGTGGATAAAGCCTCAAATAATTTTTGTATTATGTGTAAATACTTTTTAAAAAAATTGATTATTGGAGAATATAACGCAAATAATACTTATTTAAAATTAAAAGACGATAAGAAAGTTATTGAAAAAAGAATTATTGCGTGTAGTAAAAAATTAAAATTTAGGTAAAATAGGATTACATTTCCATATTTATTTCCTATTGTTAAATTTCATAAAAATTCTGTAAAATTTAGGTTTATAGCGTGCGTTACTAATTGTTACAATTCTGATATTAGTAAAAAGTTTTTTGGTTTTCTAAAAATTATTTTGCTTAAATATTGTTATTAATAGTAATGTTGAAGTTTTGGATTATATTAATAATAATGATATACACAACATTAATACTTTTGATTTTGAAAATTTGTATACAAGTATACCACATGAAAAGATTATTGAAATTTGTAGTGGCATTTTTGATAGGTATTTATTTAATGAGAAAATAGATAAGTCTTATTGGATGGATTTATGTAAGTTTAATCTTTTTGAGAATGTTCTTTTTAATGGTTTAGATTTTTATAAACAAATTATTGGAATTCCACAAGGTAATTCCTTTTCTGGGGCTTTTGCTAATATTTTTTTGCATTTTTTTGAAGCTAAATTTCTTGAGTATAATGAATTTAAAGCATTTAGATATATTGATGATTTGATTCTGTTTAATTGTGATAATTATAATTTTATTTATAGTATTTATCCTAAAGATTTGGTTTTGAAGAAGACTAGTGAGGATTGTTTTAATGTTGAGTATTTAGATTTTAAAATTTATATTGTTGACAATAAAATTGGTATTTTTGATAAAAGAAAAGCTTTTAAATTTAAAGTTATATTTTTCTGCAACTTTAATACTAATTTGTGTAATAGAATTTTTAAAAATTTAGTTTTTTCACAATTAGTTAGGATTAAAAATATTAGCAATAATGTTGAAAGTTTTCGGGAAGCTGTGAATAATTTTATGAAAAATTTGAGTAATAATGATTTTCCTTTTAATTTTTGCAATGCTAATTTTTTAATTAAGAAAATGATTGAAGAATATTAGTTTTTTATTTCTTTTTACAGGGCGCAATTCAAGAAGCATTCTATTAATATGTGACGTAAACTTTCTTTTATTTTATCAATCTGCGCAGTTTAAAAGAGGGCGTTGTTTTCATTTGGTTTAAGTGTTTCATTTTCATTTGGTTAGCTTGTGAGTTCGCCGTTTGACCTAGTTTATGTGAGTTTTTATTTTATTTTCTGATGATTTTTAATTAATTTCAAGATTAATTTAATTTCTGATGATTTTGTTTGAATTTGTTCCATGTCTTTTTTGAATTTGTTCTATGTCTTATATGTTTTTCTTTCTCCTGGACTTCTATACAAAACCTTCGGGATACTGAGGGAGATTTTTGGGCTTTTGCCATCTCTCTCAATAGAAAAGGTTTTGTGTTATGGCCACTGGGGCCGGTATTCCCTGATGACGTCGGCTTCAGTGGTCATATTTTTAATTTATTTTATTCCATTCGTTTCCTTTATTTCTATTTTTAGGGCAAAAGCAATGTTATTTCACATGACGATAGAACCTTAATAAAATTACCTTAAAGGATGTTCAACTATAACACATAAGATTTTCTGAACAATTTTATGAGCCTTGATACGTACCATTTTAGTTTTATCTGACTGCCACTGATATTGACTTCTTTATCACACACTTCCATCTCGCTCGTTCCTACGAATTTAGAATCCATATACCCAGTTTCTACGAATCATATTCAGTTCATTCTTCTGTAACGATATGGGGCAGATGCTTTTGAACGTGGTTCGTCTGGGAAGCCATCTGCACACATTGACTTTGACATCGAACTCCCGGTGGCTGCGCCAAAGGAAGTTTTGATCTTACTCGGAGTTGCTGTTCTCTAAGTTGCCTTCAGGCGTATAACGATATCGCATAACGTATAATCGTATATTCGTATAACGGCAAATTTCGTCGTCGGCGCTCTTCGTAACGTTTAGCAGTCCTTCTAGGCTCCTAACTTGCGGTTGAAAATTATTGCCAAAGTCTACGAAACATAGAAGTATTCACATTTAACCATCTGGTCACTCCTGTTTGACTTTATCTCCATCCATTCATCTGACAAATAATACCTGGAGATTCTTGCTGCAATTTGGTCACCCCAGATTTTTAATACGCTTCTTTCAGGTGATAAATTTGATTGCAACGCCACTAGTTTGCATGTTGCAGTTTTGCTGAACAACTCCTGTTTGAAAACATATTCAAATTTTATTAAGATCGGCTTATTTTTGGGCGAGTACCATTTTTTGTAATTTTTCAACTGAAAAATCTGAAGTTCTAAATTGATTAATTAAAAACAATGCTTTAAGAATCAAGAGGAGTGAAAAATATCATTATTATTTCAATCCAGCGAACATCGGTTAACATATTTTCTTATAAAGCGTAGCATAATCTTAAATAAAAATTTCTTAAAATATTTTTAATAATGTATTTTTCTTTAATCTGAAAAATAAGTTAGTTTTTATCAAAAGTAGCGTTGAGATAACTTTATTTTCAATCCATATTATTTGCTAGCATACTTCATATTTGCATTTAATACTTACCTAAAACTGAATAAATTTAATAATTTCTACCCAATTGTAAAAGGGCAGTAAATCCATACCCTCTGTTTAAACATCGAAACTTTAAAATCCTATAAGATATTCGTATTTCTGTAGGTCATGTTTTATTCATCTACAACCTCATTGTAATTCAGGATTAAAATATATATTGTATATCTTTGGTACCCTTTTCTGTCAAGTAGCGCTTAGGATATTGACTCCGGCTGAGAATATTGATACATCTGAGGGAACCGCCTTTTTCATTATGCATTCTTTCCTTCAAAAAACCTTCCTAAAATCAATAAAGTGTGCATAAAAAGAAAATAGATCTTATATGTATAACTCAAGTCTTTGTTTTTTGTTTAAAAAGTGGCTAATATTTGTTCTATGAATATTATTTGAATTGTTTACTAGATATAAATAAGATATTACTAGATATAAATATCATGAGTTAGAAAGTATAAACTAGCTAAATAATTGCCAGTCATTATATTTTAATTAATTCACAATTATTCTACTTTATTTCATAACCATCGTTGAAAAACCGACCCAATTCTGACTTAAAGACTATCTTTCTTCAACTCAAAAGCCTTGTAGTTTTGAACCCATCCCAGATGAAGCGTTACATGGTGAAGAAAACCACGAAAAATTCCCAATGTTAGTCCAAAGACATTCTTACCCATGATCCGTCTACTACTGAGGATATTTTACGTCAGTATTACGTTCGGTGCAAGCAAGCACCGAGCAAATTTTGCAAATCGAGAGCAAATCGAGAGCAAAATTTGCATCAACCAGCCGCAGCCGGGATTCGAACCAGCTATGCTGAGACAGGGAGTTCATTGAGTTCAAGACTTCAAAAATGTAATATTATTCTAAAAATTGATTTTGAAATGTTATGCCATAACATTTCATGGTAAAATTCAAGATTTGAGCAAAATCGGTCGAATAGTCCCTGAGAAATTGAATTTCAAAAATAAAACTTCTTTAAAATTTGATTTCTCAACAACTATTCGACCGATATCGCTTAAACTTTGTATTTCTTCATATAAAATTAAATTTTATAAAATGACGTAAAAAATGGTATGCTTCACAGTTCAAAAATTTTTCGATTTTTAAGAAATAAAATTCAAAAAAAAAATAAATAAATAAATAAATACTAACTAAAAGTCATTTTTTGTATTGAATTAACTTTGGTTAAACGAGTTTTATAATTATATGCAAAAAATTTGCGATTCATTTAAAATAAATATCGAGTTATGGGGAAACATGTAAAAAGTAAAATTAACATTTAGGGGTGCGTACTTTGGAACACTTTCCTGGCCAAACTATTTGGACTATATTTCCCAGTTTGCGGCTACAGATTGATCCTCTGTATTTTAAGAGTCAGAAATCCAAATCCGTGAAAAAAAAGTATGTTTATTCAGAAAAAATATGTATTTGAGTCTGATTTAGTAACTTAAAATATCGTCCGCACTAATTATTTAGTATATTTGAGATCATCCCCTCAAACCATTAAGAATCAGTCCTGGAACGTGAATATCCGATTAGTTCTAAATTTATTCAGGGTGGTCCGTTTTTTATTTCTTTTGGTGCACTTTATATATAATTGGTATCTTCATTTAAATATTAATCAAAAATAATATTTGTAAGTAATGACTTAAATAGTCAACAAATCACGATTAATTACTAAACTATTATAGAACATACTTACATTTATCACAGTTTTAAAACAAAACATATTTTTTACAAATGAAATTCACTGATTTTTTTCATCAAAATATGTAACAGATTATTAAAAGTAAAATTACATTCATAAAAGATATTTTTAAACCCCAATTTTTCAGCTTTGTCCGTAAAAAACAACAAATATATTTTATTGCTTTTGGCAGCAAAAAAAAATATAGATATCTTTGAAAAATTGAAGGCATTTGGAAACTTCACCCAAAGAACATTTTGTTTGGAAGAAGGATGAGTTGACTTCCAACTGGAAATGAATCTCATTTCCACTTGCCTTTTTTACAGAGAAAAAAAATGCCTCCAGTAGACATATGGAAGGTTACAATATATATTTTTGCAATAGAGTTTTATCCATCGGTTTTTGTGAGTCTTGAAAAACTTGTTTGAGAAATTCTTATTTTTTCAACCAAAAAAAACATTAAATTAAAAATTGGGAAGCATGAGTTTTTGCTGACACCTTATTTGATCTACGCTGTAAACACTGTAAAAATTGCATACTCACACTAACACTGTAAAAATTATCTAACACTGTAAAAATTGCATACTCAAGTATCACGAAACTTTGTTTTTCATGAAACCGTTTCTTGGTAGGGTAAACTAACCAGTGAAGGAACACTTAAGCTTCGCTTGCCTTTTAAAAAAACATATTAATTTCAAAATTCGTAATTTTAGTTAAATGACAGTGTGCACATTTTTGTTACTAATTGCAAATTATGAAAAAAAATTGTAGAGAACTTACAAAATATTGTTTTAAAGTTTTGGAGGTTCAAATAACAAGTAGTAAGAAGACCAAGTGAAGGAACAGCTCTTACCAATGAATGAACACCCAGTAAAGGAACACTTAATTTTGGTTATTTTTTAATGCTCTTTATGAATTTATAAGCCATAAACATATTTAAAAACAAGCCTATTCTTGAAATTATAACATATAAATACTTGGAAAATGTTAACTTTTTTTTGTAATCATGAATTGAAAATTAAAGTGTCACATTAATAAAGTGTTGTCATTTTAACACATACTGTTCATTCATTCGGAAATTTATGCCCAGAAAAGGAACATGCCTGTTTCCTCACTGGTTAGAAGTTGTTTTTTGTATTTTTAACATACTTTTGATGCGGAACATCACTAAAGGTACAAGAAAGTTAAAGTTTATCTTTTATTTTCATTAACTTAGAAAAAAAACCAGTAAAGGAACACTTGTTCTTTCATTGGTTTTTCATCGTTTGGTGATCCAGAGAATAAACAGTACTTTATCTCAGTACTTTATTATGCTTTGATGCTTAAAAAAAATAAAACGTAACTTCAATAACTATATTTTGAATTCTCTTTTTCGCAGTGAGAAAAATAAAACTATTACATGCAATTAATTCCACTTCAAACATATAAATACAAACACTCACCTTATAATTTTTTCAAAGAAACAAGGTGTTGCAGAGATAATAACAAATTAAACAATTTTTCCAGAGAAGTCGATTTGACCAGGTAATCCAAACCATTGCTAGATAACTTCCTACTGTTTGGCAGTAAGCTATTGTTACCAATCAATCTAAAGAAAAACTTTCAAATTCTTATTTTTAATCAATATATATGAAATGTTCCTTCACTGGGTAGTGTTCCTTCACTGGTTTGTTTAACCTATATGCTCTGAGCGATAATTTCGTCAAAGTGAAAAAATAACTATCGTCACTTCTTCAAGGAAACGAATTTCAACAAAATTAAAGAAATATTTCGTCATTCTATTTTTTTTTCTACAATTAAAACACATTTCTTTGGACATAATATATCTAACTTTCCTAAAAATGACTATAACATGGGTACCATATTGGTGGCACAACACAACAAGGACAGTCAGAGAGATAAATTTCACCCATTCTTTAAACGGGATTTGAACCCCGGATCTTCCCGTTATAAGACCAACTCTATGACCACCATACGGTCGGCTCAATTCGTCAATTTATTTGTGTTTGTCTAGTTTTTATTCTAGTTTCGTCAATCTAGTAAACTATCTCTCACAATGTTTCCATCCCAAGTGCCCGCCATTAAAAAAAAAAAAAAAAAAAGAGCTCGTGTTTCCTCACAAATCACATGATTTCGTGACCAAATGATTCACAAAATTAATTAAATACTATTCAAGGATTGCTAAATCGTCAAATATAAAAGTTTTATTTATGAGACAGAGACTTTTTTCCTTATCTTCCAATATGATAAAAATATATGTCACATCAAAATATTTCTCTAAATGCTTATATATTTTAATTAAAAACTGTGTATTTTTATTTCTGTAAGATTAAATTTAAAATTTTTAATCAGAAATTAGTTTGAATATTATTACACATTTGCTAATCAGTTGCAAAAATAATTAGTTGCTTTATTATTCGCTTTTATTTTCAAATCGTATAAATTGTCTTTTTAAAACTGTTTTAAATATTAATAAATGAATTTCAAAATTAATTAATATTCATAAATTTAAAATAGATTTTTACTGGCAGGATTCATTGCGCATTAGGAAGATTCTAAGCATAAAATTAGTTTTTTATAATTTCATTTTAATAAACCAGATGCAAAAAAAGTTGAAATTTGCTGAGTATAGTTTTTGTCAGATTCTACAGAGTCATTCATAATTCCCTCTGTTTACTACAACCTTATTTTTACTACAACTGGCTTCAGTGGTACATGTTACTACCCTCTACCGGCAACTGCTTAAATTGAAACTTGAATACTTTCGGAACAATTTCATATGTTCTTTTTTGCCAAATTCACCTTCGTTTTTTTACTATAACGTTTCGAAACCTCGGAGGGAATTATGAATAACACTGTATTCTATACAAAAATAATTTTCTTTTTTTTTAATGTTTTTAATATACTAGAATATACTGCTTAGCCAACCAGAATGCTTTTTACTCATCGTCAATTTTTTCCTTTAAAAGCCGATGTTTTTTTTATTTTATTTATTTTTTTTAAAGAACATTTTGCATACAAAATATAAAATTCATTTAATTTTCTGTTAGTATTATGTTATGTCAGTATATTATATTATGTTAGTATATTATATTGTGTATATTATAAGTTTGGCAGCTGATGATTATCGGATGGAGTACCCTGTCTTAAATTTTTTTTTTCTTTTATACTCCGTGTACATTTTTATACATACTATCTTAATTGGGTACTTTCACTTTAAGAAGAAGACCTCCCAGACCCACACATGTGACCCATGAAGTCAGTGCCAGCTTATCTTTATCATGAAAATGGCAAAATAAAGTTAAGCTAAGTTTCTCTACATAAGTTTGAATGCTAATTAACGGTAAGTTAATTAAATACAGAGCCGTTTCGCACATCGGATTACTTGAAATATAATTCTTTCTCGTCTACTTACGTCTTTTACTTAACTTAGATTTATTATTTGCTTATCAATTTTATTGTAATCGTGATATATTTTTGTTTTGTGTGCCTGGAAGCTTCTTCTTCTTCAGCACGACAGCCCCTTACAGGCCTTGGCTGCCTCAACCACACGTAGCCTCCAACGCCTCCTGTCCATGGCGACTTTTTTCCAGTTGTTAATCTTTAACACTTTTAGATCTTCAGCAGTGGAAGCTTCAATGTATAATTAGTCTACTTATGTTCCACGTAGCATCGTGAATGTCTCTGTGTAAAGTCTCTGTGAAAATATATAATGAAAGAATTGAAATCTCTAAGAAAGAATCTTTATGAAAGAATTTAGAAAGTTTCACTTAAGAGAATTGATACTTGACGGGCTTGGCTTACTCGAACTAGAATGAAAAGAACATTTGCTAACGTAAGCAAATGCCATGTTTCAGCAACCAATCAAGATCGAGATACCCACACAACATCACTATCATTTCCAGTTTAAGTCTTTTCATTTTTGAGCAACAAAACAAAATGCAACGTTAATTTTAAAACTCAAAATAATAACGGTTTTGTTATATAAAGTAATTATTTTAAATAGATCACAACTTATAAAATTTTTTATACATTTAGTGATTTTTTTTCTTCGATATCAGTTTTTAAATAATCCTGGTTTTTCGAAATTAAATTAAACTGTAGAAGATTTTTACTAGGCATTTCAATTGTTACGGATCATTGAAATGAATAAAAAGCAACATAAAAGAATATAATAATAAATCTTCCTAGAGCAAGCCACGACAAGTTGATCCTAAGTATACGTATTCTCTTAGGCGATAGCCTTTCACGTGAAGATGATCCTCAGATACTCCCCTAGGAACCTACTTTCTTGCTTTCGAACTTTATAAGAAAAAAATATTTTAGGCTTGGAAAGATATCTTTTCATCTATCAAGGATTTTCGCAGATACCATATTTATTTTTCTATACTGAAACCTAAACTTTATTGATGTTTTTCACGCAATGGTGATAAAACCTAGAAAAGCTGATACATCAAATAAAATTTTCTTTGTATCGCAAAAATTTTGTCTGATATAGAGACTATCGATCAAAAGTATCTATGTATTTTCAAGGAAAAATTTATATTTATTTATATATAAAATAAATATACTTTTGAAACGATTAATTTTTTTTTTTCATATATAGGCACGTTTGCTACAATATGAATGAGTTGAATAGGAAATTTGATTTTCAAACTAATTTACATTCAATACTTTAACCCAAGTTATTTTTCATTTAAAATATTTTTTTATTTTCTATTTCCTATGAGCTGCACAATCAGTCTTCCCGACGAGCAGACCTAGTGCTTTCTCCAGAAGTGGTATCCACTCTTTCAGGACCACCACAATGGGTGACATACCGTTGACCATGTTAATTTGAACATCTAGTTTCTGCCACACTAGATGGCAGCACCGAGACTCTATTTGGATGCTAAAGTGCACTAGGAATCTAATTTTGCCGGAAATGCCAAGAGCCAATAAGGCACTCGAGGGATCTTTTACATGCCGCATAATCATACGACATGGCCACTGAGGATTTTCTGCATCCCGAAAATCCGGTGTCTGGGCCGGGGATCGAAACCGCAGACTTGGGCTCAGAAGGCCGACGACAAACCAACTGCGCCACCCAGCCACTCGTTTAAAATATAAAAGTTTAAAATGAAGATTGCAAAAAGCAGTGCATATCAAATAACACTAATTCAATGAATAAATTTTATTTTTTTTCACTTTTACATGGGCTTAATAAGAAGTTTAATTTGATTACCTTTGAAGTTAGAAAACTATTTTGTTAAGAATAATAGTATTAGTATATTTTTAAATGATTCTATATAAACTATTTTTAAATCCATCTTATAAGCATTTTTCTTTTTTTACATAAGACTTTGATATACATAAATTTTATGGAATTACTCTTGCATCAGTCAAAAAGAAATCGAGTACATCTACGGGTATCGCTCTTTGTTCTCCAGATTCATTTGACAACGTCATAACATATTTCATCATCCATATGAATTCCAGTTACTTTCCAGAATTAATGTAATCTGTAACTAATTCGAATAAATATGTTAATTTGAATAATTTTAGTAAGCTTCTTGGAATTAACATACCTTTCTGAAGAATTCGAAATTTTTCCAATTAAAAGCCAGAAATACTTCTTGAATAAATCAGCTTCTAAATTGTGATTCTAAATCATGTCTTACCGTTGAATATGATTTTATTAATTAATTTATTAATACCATCCAGCGATAAGGATCGTACTACAGTGTTTTACAGTGCTTAATGTTCTCTTTTCCAAAATGAGACATTTTTCTTTACCATGCCAATTTTCGCCACGAATTCTGCAAAAAACGTAATTTTAACTTCGTTCTATTCAACGTTTTCACAATTCATTCAACCACAATCCATTTTGGCATACCGTCGGTCAGTAGAGTATGACAGCGTCAATCATTTCACATATTTGATGAAATACTTGCGGGTTCGTATGCTGAGCTGGATTCACTGGAAAGGATTTTAGCACTTTCATGTGCAACTCTATTGCATTTTGCGAGAGATTATCAATTTCAAGATTCATTTTCTGCCTTCTGAAATAAAACCGAAAATCTCTCTAATTTTACCTTGGTCACGGGGACCAACTAAACATTGCCAAAGCATTTTCCCTAATGCAAAGCATTTTCCTTATAGCAAAATAAAAAATTTTCTTTTCAATTTTATCACTGGTAAAGTGGATTCGTCTTCGTCGCTGGCAAGCTAATGACCTTATGACTCTATTCTGTTTTTAGATCAGTATTATAATCTTTGAACTTGACTTGGGGATCATTCACCAATTACGTATTTTCATGTGGGTCCCCAGAGCCGTCAAGAATCACAAAACTTCATCATCTCAACATTTTCCTCTCCTTTTTATCCATTTAATTTCATTTAGATAAAAATTATTTGAGATTTTTAAAAGCAAGATTTTTACTTGAGGGACCGATCACTTATTCCATAATTTTTTTTAAAACTTTTATTGTACTTATTTTTTATACTTATAACATTTTGCTATCGCATTATTACTTTTAAAATTTTAATTTCTTAATTTGTTTTATAAAAAAAAAATTCATAATATTTAGAGAAATGTTTTTAAAAAAAGTATGAAGCGATGGACTTTCAGTATTTTAAATGCAGCAAAAATTATTATGTTATTCAGATTTGTTTTTTCCAAAATTCATCTCTTAATGATATGATTTTTAAACAATTGCAATAAAAAAATTCAGTTATCTCATATTTTTTAAAAATTAGGAGCGTAGGGACCTAGGGACTATATAATAATTTACTTCTGACAAATATGTTGAGCTTCAATGCTCTTTGTGCTTACATTTCAAAAGTATTTAATTTTTTTTCATCTTTTAATTAAGGAAATACTAAACAAAGTAACAAATTTCAATAAAAATTCATTAGGATCCTTTCACTAGCTTACATTTGAAAGATGAATTTATTAAAGGTTTCCTAGTTAGCTTAATTATTTACATATCTTTATGAATTTGGTATGACCAATATTATTAAGCTCATAGAAGTTTTGTTGAATATGCTTTTATAAATAACTTTTTAAATCTAAAAAATACACTCGATTACCCTATTTAAATAAAAGGTAAATTAATTATGATTTTGAATTAAACTTTTTTTTACATGATTAAATAAAGTAATTATTACTTTAAAAAATAAAAAGCGGCACTTCATATTGAATATATTTAAAATTGCGTATAAATTATTTTTATGGTAGCTAATATAATGAAGAAAAGAGTTCTTTATCAGAAATTGGCTATTTTATCATGATCATGTAAAGTCTTTGAAAATTATATTGCATTTTTTTAATATTTATGTGAAAAACATACAACGATAGAAAGAAAAAAAATTTATTGCTGATAGATATATTACTAGATCCTAATTACATCTTTTAGATTGCTTACAAATATTTTTTAGATGCTTAAAAGGTGCTCTTTTGGTGGAAATATACTATATATATATATATATATATATATATATATATATATATATATATATATATATATATATATATATATATATATATATATATATATATATATAAGCAAAAAAATTTTGTAAATATGGAAAATACTAAAAAATAATAACAAGAGAAGAAAACTATTAAAAATATTTTTCAAAAGTATTTAAAAAAAATATATTATTTGATTATCAAAAAGAAGAAAAAAATTATTAAAATCCGGAAAACAAAATAAAGAAAAGATATAATCTCTTCATCAGCTCACACGATTATATCAGCAAAAAGGAGTGCTTTCTAATATTGTATTAATATAGCCAAAGCAAAATATATCAATACAATAGTGTGAGAAGCACTCAAAAAAATTAAAACGAAATTAGAAAAAATTAAGTAAAAAATATATACAAAAAAAAAAAAACAAACATATCAAGCAAAAAATAGAAAATAAAATGTAAAGAGATTAGAGAATAGTACACGAAAGGAAATCTGCATAGTGAGGAGCGAATTAAAATGAACTTACGCGCACCGTACTCTACCAAGAATGATTTAAATTATATATATATATATATATATATATATATATATATATATATAATCATCAGCTTAAACGATTATATCCGTAAATTATATTATTTTAATATTGTATTAACATAACCATACGAAAATATAAAACTAGTATGAGAAGCACGAAAGAAAATTTATACGAAAATAAAAGATATCAAACAAAAAACATAAAAGGATAAGAAGATACAAAAGAAACAAAATTTTAAGAAAAATACAAAATAAAGCACAAAATGTACCATATGTAGCTAGTAGCGAGATCAGACGTCCATTTACTTACTAACGTCGTGTAAAAACAATTTTAAAAATATTTTCTTAACCTAGTTTACCTGATTGCAAAAAATTGGATTGGCATTCTTTAGGTTTATTTATTAACCTTTTCTTAATTTTTTCATAATATTCTTAATTCTTTCATATAATTTCTTAGTGGGAACAAGTAAACCCTTAACTATTTGACTTTGTCCTTAGGAAGCTAATAAATATCAAATCTATTGCACTACTTTCACCATTGCTAATTGAAAATTATCATCACAGAATTTTTTATCAAGTGACAAATATCTTTTTATGTGTATTAAGAAAATTTACTACTTAGAATTGCAATTTTATGCTATAAACTACGCCTGACCACATAAAAAATAGAGAGTGTGAGAGAAGAATCTTTTTATAAATAAAACGAAGAAAGGTAAGAAATAAACCTTGAGAATCAAGATTTAATGCTTGAATAAGAAAGAAAAAACCTTTGAAAGTTATTTTAATGAATGTTTACAATTACTTTTTAAAAACATATTGAGCTTTCAGCTTTTTAAAAAATTTATATAGAATCATTATCAGGTTTTATTCCGAGGGATTAGATATTGCTATTTTAATTTCACCAATTAATTATTTGCTGTATCATTACATTTGTAGGATTGTACACTATTCTTCAGTAAGTTTTTAGCACTTGTGTTAAATTTATTTTTAATATAAGTTATTTTAACGTGAAATTTTTAACATGCCACAACAAACAGTTTTCTACTTTTTACACTCAAAGTCGTTAGTGTTGAAGGAAAATATCACCCAAATTTGTTTCTACTATACAAAAAGTTCACTGCTAGAAATTTCTTAGTAAACGTTGTTTAAGATATCCACTTCAATTCCATGTCTTCACCAGCCCCCTTCTACTCTATTTGACTTCTTATAGTTTCAACTGTATTTCTTAATAGCGACTTGTAGTTTAGTACATTGATGAAATGGTTGAATAGTAATTTATTTAATTGTTAATAGACGTATTCTATTAAAACAGTCTTGTAACCATAAAAAAGATAATATTGAAACTATTCAGTCTGAAAAAGAAAACATTTATAGGTTGTTTTTACTTAATGAGAGTTTAACAATTAGAATTCTAGCCCCGCCAATAAAGCTCATCTTATGAAACCATTTTGTTCCGAGCAGCTGGGTACATACCCTAGCTTCTACAACTAATCAGCAGAACAGGGGTTCGAAACCCAATCGTTATTACCACGATATTTCTTCTATTCCATCAATACATGAAGAGGGTCTAGTGTTCTGTGCACTTCAATCCGATTACTAGAAAACGAAACTTTCATTCACACATAAATACCGCAGCACCCATAAAGCTTAAATGTTCGTTTAAGTTTTATTTTTGTGGTTCAGATACGGTGACTGATGTAAATAATAATAACTATAAACTCCATGGTTAATCAAATGGAAAGACTGCTGCCGGTTATTTTGTCGTAATTTCAGAATGAAAATTCTAACTGTGTATTATAATACTCATCTTTTTTTGTTTTGTTTAATGCAATAATATTTTAAATGATTAAAATGCTAAATTTGTTGTTATAACCAATATGAAAGACTAAAAATAATTTTGAAAATTTTTAAACAAATGTTATTAAAATATTTATTTTTCAAGGAAACATTTTTACTTAATGCCATTATATTTTATCTTGAAATTTTGTATGAAATATTTTATAGGCATAAAAATACAATACTTCATTCTTATACATAATTTATTTCATGCGTTGTAAGGCTTTGCTTCGAAACATTTTGCGCGTTTTTCAATTTTAATATATTTGTTAATATTGCCACACGTGGTCATAGAAAGTACGTGACTTGATGTGTTATTACAACTCTTTGCGAGAGGTAAAAATATAAAATTGTTTCTTTTGCGCACTTCACATAGAAGTATTTTTTTCATTTGTTTTTTTTAGCACAATATGTTTACTTTACGTTTCTTTACCCAAGAAGCATATTGTGTTTTAAATTTCGTGCTTTGAAATCTATAAGGGTAACTGTAATTTTTTCGTTTTCCTTGCAAGCAATTTTACAAATACGTGAGCGTAAATATTTTTCCTAAAGTTATATCTTTTACTTTGTGAAATTTTTTATCACTAAGTACTGACTATATATTTTCCAAAATATTTCAAACTCTTAAAAATTCTATCAAATATTTATTTAAAATAATTTTTTTATAACTTTAAGCTTCAAGCTATAATGTCTATAATTTTATTGTCATTATAAAAAATAAAATGGATTTTTGATTGTTACTTTCAACAAATTATTTTTTAATATTTATACATTATTTTTAAATATTATATTGTTTAAATTGTTACTTTCAAACTACTGTAACAATTTACTACGATTTTTAAACACCAGATTGTTTTTTTTTGTTGTTGTTTTTTTTTTACTTTCTCTAAACTACTTTTAACGTTGTAATATTATTTTTCATTATTATATTGTCTTTTATCTCCGACAAATAATTTTTAAAAATTTGCCATTATTTTCCAATATTTTATAGTTTTAATTGTTGCCCTCAAAATAATTTATAAATTCACCTCTATTTTCGAATATGTTTTATTTGTTGCTTACAACAAACACAACAAACTACTTTTAAAAATTTACTATTATTTTTAAATATTACATTGTTTTAATTATTCTTTTCAACAAATTGCTTCTAACAAATTGTAATCACTTTCAAATCGTAAGAAGATAATAGATTTTCTCTAATTTAGTCTTTTTATAGCTGCATTTTAAATTTTTGTAGTTGAATAATGCAAATTAGTGTGCTTATAAAATTAAATAAAAGAACACACTTACGAAAAGATTATCAATAATAATTTCGAAGTTTAATTATTCAATTATTGTAATTGATTCAATTATTATAATTGAGGTTTCAATTATTATTTCTTAATAGTTTAGCTTATTTTTAATAATTAAATTTATTTTGTATATAGCTCATAATTTATTTCATACATTTTTTTCAAAGTTTAACTTTTAATTTAGTTTTTTTAAAAAAACAATTACTTTTAGAGAAAATAAATTGTTTAGCATTTTTCAAACCTATATAACATTTAAATTTCAGCACAAAGAATTACTCTATTCAAACATGCAGTGCAATCATAACAAACCACTGACTAACAACAATGATAATTAATTACTCCAAAATTCCATTCTACTTAATTCTATTCATCCTCTTAGAATTTCCTAAAACTAACTTATGATCATTAGTAATCGCTTAGATACAATTCCAGCATTTTGTAATCAATCAAACTCTACTCCATAGAATTCTCAGTAATCAGTGTTCTTCCTTTACTGATAGTAAGTATAACTAATGGTTTGAAAAGTTTGATTGTCGAATATTTAATGAATTTCAAAGCAGCATTTGAGCTTTTGGTTTAGCAATCATAAAATTCCTCAACTGGGAAGTCTAATTAAAGAGTTACATACTAATTTGTCATATGGGCTGCAAAAAGATGATATTGTCGTAATTTTTCATCTATTTTTCTTCAAATAATCATTATATCTTTAAAACTGCTTATATTCTTGTGACTGATTAGAATAGGAAACGAATTTTTTTTTGCACTTATACAAATACTTGATCTTGCCTAATTTGTGTGGGGAGATTTCAAATCTGAAATTAGTTTTGCTCATAAAGCTACTGATATTTTTTTTTTTTAAACTGACATTTTTAGACTATTTTATCTTGAAATGTAAAAGCTTAAAAACTTTATGTTTATAAAAAACATTGCAACAAACTTCTTCATTTGTAAGGGTACATTAACAGTATTGATATTGCGTGGGAAACCATGTACAGGAGTGTCATCTTACGCGGCTAGAGGCGATTTCTTATAATGAAAGAAACGGCTCAGAATAAAAAAAGCACCCCTAGTGGCGCATGATGACATTTATGGGCAAAGGTTCCTCTGTAATTTCAATCCTGATGATGTGCTTTAATTCCCCTAAAAGTTTATCACAACATTTACGTGCCCCTCTTTTTATATATAACGTTGTATATATAACGTTTAAATTTGTTGTATATATAACGTTTAAATTTAACGTTTTATATATAACGTTTTTAAACTTGTACATTTCGATATAAAATATACTAATATATATCATTAAGAAAAACTGTAGTTTATAATAAAAAACCGATTATAGATTTAAAATCAGCAATGCGGAAGTATCTTATATCTGTTAAGAAAAACCCCATACAACAGAAAACAGAAAGAAAAAAATTTCCCCAGTTTTATTTGGCTTGCCACTTAATTTACAACCAATTAAATAAAAGAGAATCAGTACGACTTTTTCAAGCTACTTAGTAAGCCAAAATCAAAGATTGTAATAATTGTGACCGTTTCATAACTTAATCATAAATAGCACACCAGCTTTCATGGGATGCCATTGTCAGTAGTTTTCATTCTTAAAAAAAAAAAAATTTGACCCTGAAAGAGACACCAACTGAAAATCACAAAACACTCAAATATCCGAGATTGCTAACTTCCAGCCGAACATATAAAAGTAGAATGCTTATGACTTTTTTCAAAATGTTTTATTACCCCTCAATCTACCAATAAAACTAGTCAGTCTAGTTTCCTAAATAATAAAAATTGATCATAACAAATATTTTTAAAATTATATTACACCCCTTGATTATCTGCTAGTAGATAATCCGACGCAGTGAGTTTTCTAATATGCCTCCTAACTTTTAACCAAAGAAAATTATTTATGACATTTTAAGAAAAGTTTTCATGCCCTTCCATCTGCCAAACTATGTATATCATTAAATCACGAGAATAGGAATCATGATGGTGGCATGGTGCGTGTGGCTTTTGCTTTATTTTTAAGGAAAAATTCGCTGTCTAAAGCAAAAAACAACGTGAATGAAGTACAAATGAAGGTTTATTAATGGACAAGCTTTTCTGGCTTTGAGTAGCCTGATTTCTTACTTTTGTTAAAACTTAAACAAAACTACTTCAAGGAAATCTCATATAACTATTATTTATTTAGCTTATTTATCTTCTTTCTTCCTGATTCTAAGAGGCCAAACGCATTTACATAAAAAAGGAATGACTTCTGTGTAAAATAATTTAATTTCAAAGCACGTTTCGTACTATAGAATGTAATATACGTTATGCAGGCGATAAGTAAATATATTCTGCAAACTTTGAAGAAATAAAATACTATGAATGTATAGATACGATGAAATGTTTTAAATAAACCTGATTCTTATAAACCTGATTTGAATTTATAATGAAATAGGAGAGATTTATGATTATTTCAAACAAAAATTCTTGCTGCGTAGTTGTGCGTTAAAATGTAATTAATAATAATGTTGAAATGTAAATGTTATTAAATGTAATTTAATAAATTCAATGTGGGATAAAATTTATTTTTCCAATTAGTTACATCGCAATAAATTAAAAATTATATTATAATAATATGCACAGTTAGAAGTTTAATTCTAGAGCCATGGTAAAATTACCTGCTGAAGCTTGTTAAGAATTATGGACATTTAAGAACATTTGGGTTAGGAACATTCTTTCATCTTTATGATTTTGAAACCGTTTACAAGTTAAGTTGTAATTGAGTTGCGTTTTTGCCAAGTGGACCCTAGAATATTGTTTTATTAGTTTATCTGGTGGCGCTGTCTATCATGAAGATGGTGAATATTAGACTTTTTGTCTTAATTAGCTATAAAATGCTACCATCTAAGCGTGAATGAAAGTTTTCGTATTTTAATAGTCCAGGGTAGCTAATTAGGGAATGCAGAGTATTGGGAGCACTGCATTTGTTGAAAAGACGGAGGTAATATTTTGGTGTCAACGCTGGGACTCGAATCTTTTTTCAGCCGATCATGAGATTGACAGATTAACCCTCCCGGCGGAAGTGTGTACCCCGCTGCAAGGAACTAGGTGGCTTTAAAAGGTGGACCTAGGTGACACGGTAAATATTCTGGTTGTTAAAACATATTAGGGGAAAACAATCGATTTACATATTTTGTCACAGTTGGAATACAGTATTTTTATGGTTATTTGACGGTTTTGATTGAATGTAGTAAAATAACAATTAACTGAATTGCTATTTATACAATTTTTTCCGAGTTATTTCTAACAGTATTATTGCTACGAATTATCGTGATTTCTCTAAACACATTTGAATATTTTAATTATGAATAAGATTAATATACCTTGATTGAGAGATATTTAAAACTGACGTTAAAAATACGATATATATTATAAGAGAAAATGAGACGATTATTTAAAAAAAATTTCAAAATACCAAAAAATGAAGTTCTACGTACTTAAGTAGCAGGCTTTTATTTGGAAAAAATACAGACATATTTATTTGTTTCTCCTTTTTGCTGAACGAAAACTTTTGCTCTAATCCTACACAAAAATATTATAATAATTTAATTACACTGTTATACAGTCATAACTAAAGAATTTCCTCTCCTGCCCCCTACATGCTCCTACCCCAACAGTTATTTTGTAATCATTTTTGTTTCTTGAAGATAAACAAATTTCTAAATCAAAATTAAAAACATTTTCGATTAAAAAATCTTTAAATGTTTTATTCTATAATTATGGGTTTAGTTCCTGATTCCAATAAGATTAAATTTCAATCTAATTATTTTACTTGTTTACCATTGCACTTTAATCTACATTCTTTACTTTATTCATTATACAATTTTTGGTTGCAAAAGAATTTCATTTATTGGCTTTCTCCTAAGATACTAATTAGCAATATAGTGAAAAGTTAGTACCCGCTATTTTTTTAATTTTTAAGTATTTGTTTCAACTAATTATTTTATTAGCATATAGTAACTGTACACAGTTTTACATAAAATATTTTAGAAAAATAACTGCACTTAACAGAAACTAAATATAACGTATTTACCGTTCAATGATCACAAAACGGGTATTCAGTATTTTTATTATAAAATTTTGTTGCAAAATAATGTCATAGAACTATGTCATAACGTTTCAAATAAATACCATTTTTTTATTTTATATATTATTTATATATTTTTTATTTATTTTCTATTTATATATTTATCAATTTTTTGAAAGAGATTTCTGCATTTAATAAAAGGGTAATGATTTTTTTTTTTTTCAATTTCAATAAAAATACAGCAAAAATAAAGTGATAAAACAAGTTATTTTTGAACTAGAATTGAATTGAATGCATGATTTAATGGCCCAAAGTTCAAATGAAAACTTGCTGCGCCAATTAAATACAACCAGTATCATAGTTAAAAATATTTGAAGACTATTCGATAAATGTGTTTTACCTCTGCAAACAAAATTGAACAAACAAACAAAAAACATTCAATGAAAGATGATTAAATAATTAACAAGTAAGTACCGTTATGAGTTTGATCTTCCTTCATTTAGAGAAATTAATTTAATTCTATAACGTTATTTAAAACCATTACAGAAAAAATCCTATTCCTAATCCTGAAATTCGTACTATCATTCAGACTTATTATGAGAACCTTCAGTTATGCATTAAATACTAAATATTAAACTGTAAACATGTGATAATTACTGATTCTCAACATTTAGAAATTTGGATTATTTACTTTTGAATGAGTTATTACGAGTTATATTATGTATGAGCATGCATGAGATATGTATTTTACCCAAATCTCCAATAACTAGTTTAAATTATCAATAAACGCAATTCATGATACCTATATTTCCAAATAATTGAATGAATAATTGAATAATTGAATTTGAATGAATTTAATGTTGAATTTGAAATTTGAATCTATTGCAATAAAAATCTTTATAAAATTCGTACTATTAATTATGCTTATTATGAAAACCTTCAGTTTCAGTTTATCATTGTATTAGTTTTTAGGCGTTAAATATTGAATAATAAACTATAAATATGTTCTAATTACTAACTCTCAAAATTAGAAAACTGGTTTATTTTTCTTTTTGTTGAGCATGTATGAGTTATATCTTTTATCCAATAACCAGTTTAAATTACCATCAAACACACTTCATCATGCATATATTCTCAAATAAAGGTATACTTGAATTAATTTAATGTTGAATTATTTGAAATTTAAATCTATTTCAGGAAAAACCTTTATAAAAACCGTACTATCAATGAGACCTATTGTGAGAATCTTTAGTTATTTAGGCATTGAATACTAAACATTCAACTATAAATATGTGCTAATTACTAATTCTCAAAATTAGAAAACTGGACTATTTTTCTTCTTGTTGATTTTGCATAAGTTATGTATAATATCCAATAACTTTTTACCACATCATTTAATGCACTTCAATGTTTCCAAACAATGATTAATTTTAATGCATGAAATTTAATGGTTAATTAGTTGAAATTTAAAATTATTGTAGAATAGATTTTTATAAAATTCGTGACTATCATTTAGTCCTGTTATAAGAACCTTCATTTAAGCATTAAATGATGAGCTAAAAATATATACTAATTACTTATTCCTATAATTAGAAAGCTGCATTATTTTCTTTTGTGTTGAGTATGCATGAATTATGTCTTTCATCCAAATATCCAATAACCAATTACCACTTCACCAAACGCACTTTATGATATCTATATTCCCAAACAATGGAGAAAATCCCTCTTGTGTGCTAAAGTTATTATTAAACTGAATAATGGTTCGCTTGATCACTTAACAGTATTGATGCGCAAAATTAATCCTAGTCAATATTTTAGAGCGCAAATATATACTGAATAGTTTAAATAGATAATGAACTCTTGTCTGAAGTCACTGTATTACTCAACAGTTGATGTTGCGTATATGCCTTAAAACGTTTGAAATTTTTATTAATTATGCAAACCTTTTTTACATTAATAAAAATTAACAGTCATTGATAAAAATAATGAAAATTAAAATAAATAAATGCTCTTTAAAAAGTAAAAGAAACTCTTAAAGTAATAAAAAGGGAATTTAGCAGACACACTTAAAATACAAAAGATGAAATAATATCAATTGCACTGTAAAAAATGAATACTCGAATTTCACGAAACTTTCATTTTTGACCAAACCACTGTCGGGTATATGTTCCGAGCCAGCACTCGATAAGACGAAATAACTATCGTCACATCGTCGAAGAAACTAATTTTGTCAATTGTAAAGAAATATTTCGTAATTCTATTTTTTTTTCCAAAAAGAAATCTCGTAATGTTTAATGGATCAGTATCACCTTAATAGACAAGAAAAACAGAACAGAAAGTTAAATTGCACCTAAGCCTGCAGCGGGATTCGAACCCGGTATTTTCTTGGTATGAAGCCAACTCCCTGGCCACCACACATGCTGGTCGGCTAATATCGGTATTTTATTCTCCATGGCTTTGTCTTCATTCTAGTTTCTCCATTCCAGTTCGCAATCTTCCCCTATTTCACTACGATAAGGTTTCGGGTCGATGAATTATTTTCGTCAAATATTTGAGAGTTCCCGCTTCGTCACAAATCGCATGATTTCATGACGAAATAATTCTTAAAATTAATGAGAAATAATTCTTAAACTTAATAAAATATAACTCAAGAATCACTGAATCTTCATAACTCTGAGTTTTATTTCTTAAAGTGCCTTGTTAGTTTGGAATAATTGTAAGACACAAATCAATCTCTCTTTTAAATCTAAAAAAAAGTTTTTTGATTTGTTACAAACTAATTGAAAGCGAATAATTAAAACTTTCGTTGTATCTTACACTATTAACTATTTGAAAAATTGGTAGTTAAACTTTGGTAAAAATGTAAAGAGATAGTTAAAGATTAGTTTCGCGTAACGTGATTTCCACCAATTCATTTAAAAGAGTTTTAAAACAACTTCAACATCTTGCAGCCTTCTTTATTTTTTTCCCTCATTTTTAGAGAGAGTAAATTTTTATTAGTCGGAGTTCTCATAATAATAAGTGTCACCCAACAATATAATGCAAGATGCTTTTAATATTTTGAGGACATAATAAGTAAACAATTATATAAAAAAAACATTAAACGCTTATTAAAGAAAATATTTATATGCTGTTAATAGAACACTCACTCCAAGTTTAAATAATGCTATTTAAGGATATGTTTAAAAAATTTTCAAATCTACAATTTATCATACTATTTTTTTAAACCCGGAAAATTTAATGCTATTAATATTGCTTTTAACATTTTATTGCTTCAGTTTTTCGGTTTCAATAAATAGTCATTAAACAACGATTTTAAATTCATCAAATTTTTAATACCTTCATCTTCCTTATTGTTTATAGAACATATGTCTATTATACAATAACAAAATTTAATTTAATTATTCTTCCGTTTCAAGTTTAGCTTTATTTTAAGTATATCTTTATTAAAAACTTTATTTTTAACTATTTTAAAATTTAAAAATGTAGCACATTGAAAGCTCAAAATATAGAAGCATTTCTCCATAGATTTGCCATTTTTTATGCAATATGAATATCTTTAAATTTGTTGAATTATTGCTTGTGGAGTTCCCTCAACTTATTAAATTATGCTTATAAAACCAGACTAATTATTGTAAGTTATTTCTACATTCATATACATTTGGATCGTTAATTAACTACAAGATTTGTGCACATAATTAGGCCTGTAACTAGGGAATACTTTCCCGTTCGTTTGATTATGATATGTCAAAGATAATTCTTATAATTAATGACAAAACATCCCTTTATTTAGAGAGTCACCCTTACACAATTTATTCTCGTTTTAGAGATGTTACATCCGTGTTTCATTTGTATATTTATTCCGAAAACAATATTTCAAAATAATATGGAATTTAACTATTTTAATAAATTATATAATAACTTTAAAGCTGCGTTTAGTTAGAGTTTGATGTTTTATCTAAGCTAGTTTTTAAATTTCAAAATACGATGTAACATTTCTAATAACATAATTTGCTAATTTTGAACTATTTCTTTCTTCTGGTGAGGATTTACTTATTTTTTTATTTATTTGTTTTTCAAAATTTCGAAAAATTTGATTTCTAAATTTACAATTTAAGAAACTATTTCTTAAATCTTTGATTTGAAAAATAAATTAAAACTCGAAGTCTAAATTTTTTTTTTTAAAAAAAGCAGTACAATTAAGCACTTTAACAGGAAAATCAAATCAAAATGATGTTTGAAAATTTATTTAGTATTTTCAGAAATAGAGATCTACATCAAAAAATATCATTTGCACATAAGCTAGGTTGATACATTCAACTCACCTAAATGGGATATAGTGTTTTACTTTTTTAAATTTATAGCATTTCCTAAAAAAAGCAATTTTCAACTGAAAATATTCAAACATTTTACTTGATTATAAATAAATCATTTAGACTATAGCAAAGCAATTTTATTTTTGTAAGCATTATCTTTTTAAAAACTACACTGAGAAAAACAGCATGGTACAAACTATCAGAATATGGCTATTGTGTTTCTTGCTATGTGGAAACACCAAAATACACTGGTAGTTTTTATTGAAGTGTTCTGTTCAAAAAGAATAAATCTTTCGGACAGGATCATAGAAAAAGTAAAATTCAATTTTCTTCTTTGTGAAATCTCGCAATCGCAGGATGTCGTGGCTGTCAGATCCAGGGAAAAAGCTAGGATTGGAAAATATTAAAGCTAAGATGAATGTGTAAAAGTAAGACTAAGTATGTTACACAAATATATATATATATATATATATATATATGGTAGTGTCGGGTACCCCCGCCCACTGTCAATTTCATATGTATAGAATATTTTTTCAAGTCAATGGGCCATCGGACATTAATTGTTATATTAAAAAAATATTATTTTCAAAGTTTCAAGTATTTATGCTGCTAGTAACATGGTAAACAATAGTTTTGAAAATATGTTGAATAAAGTAGTCAATTTTTTTAAATTTCTATTTTTTTAAGTTAAACTATTCTTTTTTGGTTTATTCTTTTTGCATTATTTAATTAGATGATAAAACAATAGAAACATACAAAAATATTGATTATTACTCAATATTATACAGAAATATAAGCAATAATCCTTAAGTGGGCGGGGCTACCCGACTCTCCCCTATACATATATGTATATATATATATATATATATATATATATATATATATATATATATATATATATATATATATATATATATATATATATATATATATATATATATATTGTTAACAAATTATTTTTTCAATTTCAAGCTAGTAGAATTGAAGTTAAGTAATAAAATTTTTTTACATATTTTTTTTTTAAAAAATACCTCAAATTTAAAAAAAAACATTTATTTTTAAAGTAATGTGCTATTAATTAGAAAGATAATAATTTAATACTAATGAAAATTCTCTAAAATGTTTCTGGGGCATTCAAGTAGCAAATCTGTAAGATTTAAATTTAGGCTGAAATATTTGAAAACAAAGTACTTAATTTTGTTACGTTACAAAACAGTACCTTAGAAACAATTTTTATATTTAAGACACACTTGGAAATTTTGGAGAGCTTTAAAAAATATTATCAATCAATTTTCTGAAATAAGATTTTAATTTAACCACATAATAGAACTTATTTCGTTTATGCTTATTTTTACAAACTTATTTCCTATATTTAACTTTATTATGGTTCAACGTGAAGAAAAATAATATTGTTCAATTAATCATTTTATTATCATTACAGCCAATGCTTACCATTTTATGATTTAAGGTACCAATTTTATGGGGTTTAAAGATCAAATAACTTTTAAAGGAGTGCAAACACTCTGGTAAGATTTGAGAGATTAAACATGTGCATAAAATTTTAATTGTGTATTTTTTACTGTGTGAAATCTGTCAAACATTTGTCTTTATACTAAATGTACCATGAAGGCCGAACTTAATATGCATTTTTAGGATCCTTATAAAAACTGTATACACATTGGGGGTCAGAAATGAGGCAAAAAAAAGTTTTTAAATGCTGACATATACCAGTATAAAAGCGAATGCAATAAAAAACGGATTTGGTTTTATCGTGGGAGGAAACAAAAAGAGTGGAGAGTTTCAAGTTTTAACCTTCAATTAAACTCATTTTGATGTTCGTTACATGTGCCTTCATCAACTATAATTTATCAGATTTCGATAGCGTTTTCACTTTCTTAAATATTTATTAGCAACCACGCATTTAAGGCTTTTTCTTTTCCTTTCTGAAAAAAGGCTGCAAAAATGCATATTAACGTCAGTCTTAGAGGAACACTCCTAACTCATTGTAGTTTACTTAAATAAGTAAATAAGACAGTTCTGCTGATCATTGTTATTTAAACAACTAAATTAACTTCTCCATAGATACTTTTATTTTAACTATTGTTTAATTGTTCTTACTGCAATGATAAAAGTTGTTTCTTCTGGAAAATAAACCTCCCCCTCCCCAGAGAAAAAAAAACCTCATATGTATTTAGATATCTTCATTTCATTAGAAGTGCGAAATAAAAATAAAAGTTTCAGCTTCAATTTGTTCCCCTCTGGTGGCAGCACATTTGGTATCGTTGACATGTCAGAAACAGCAGAACGAGTTTCCCTACTTTTGGTTTTTATCTTTATTTCTTTTGATCAAAGACACGAAAGTTTGCAGCTCCAGTTTCTTTTCTTGATGTCCCTTTCTAAATTTAGTCCCGGAAGACTAATTTATTTGTTGAGAATAAGAAAAGAAAAATTGTGTTGTGTTAAAGAAGGAAATATTTTACTTTTATGTCAAGTGGGTGTGGGTGGGATATTACAGTAATAATATATAATAGGTAAAAATATATAATATATAAATAATTTTAGCTGGAGTTTATTTGTTATAGTAAGTTTTTTTTTATTATGACATTTTTGACAACAACATTTTTGTTTAAGAACAATAAAAAGGAGATTAATTCTTATCGAACGCTCAGATATTATGATCCTATTTTTTTTAAATGGTTATGCAAATGTATCTCCAAAACTAAATACAATAGATGCTGATTGGTAATCGCTACACGGGTAAAAAAATCCTGTAGAATTACTATATTATATGGTAACTAAAAATCCTGGTATAAAAAGACAACATAATTTTGGCTAATAAAATCTAAATACATGGTATTTAAAACTTTCGTGTGGTAATTATTTGATTTATATGGTAATGATTTAGCAGAAATTCTGGTTTTCAAAATTATAGTTTTTATTACCATACATTTTGAAACAAATATAGATTTGCATAAGTAAATTTAACCGAATTAATGATTTTTATGCATTGTTTTAAGGTATCATAATAAAATTACCAAAATTAACTAAATTTACCAAATTTTATCAAATATTTTAAAATCATATTTTATTGTTAATTTTAACAAAAGTCATCTTCAGTAAAAATGCCGAAATTGTCTTTATTCTCATAGAGCCGTAAACGCGTTAAATTTTACCATATTTTGCTAGTTTTTACCGTATTTTTTTTTCTCAGTGAAACAATCTGACATGGTACAGAAAATTTAATTTGTATTAAAACACTTTTTAGTTTCAAGTCTCTCCAATAAAATTTTTTGTTTTGTTTTATTTAATTTTTCATATGTTAAAATTTCTTTTTTTGTAATAATTTTCTTTAAATTATTGCTCGATTATTTAAACATCAAAAAATCTAAAAAATACTTTTAAAAAAGTTTTAAATATTTATATTGAAAATATTGTGGACTTCCACTTACTTAGCTGTCCTACAGTCTTGTTTATTAGAACGCATATACTAATACAAAATCACTTGTATAAAAAAACATTTTAGTGTTCATGTTAGTTCACGTTCGTTAAAGAACTTTCTTATATTCTCAAATTCACATTATTTCAAACTTATTTATAGAAAAAAATATAGATTCCATATTTTGACTGCCGAGAGGAATGATGACTGTAAACAGGAGATGTTAAAAACTTAAGGCTGATATTAATCAGTCAATGGTGGCTAATAGAATAAGTTCACCAAAAGTAGTATAAGAAATTAATGGAAAAAGTTCATTAAAATATTTTTACTCTCCATCAGTTTGATGGGACCGATTGGAAAAGTTTGCGTGAATTCAATATTTCATTTGATCTGAAGCTCCAGAATATCCCCTCCAGAAGAAGACAATTTAATAAAGCTATTGAACAATAAAACTTTTAAATAAATTTTGCTCAATTGAATTTAAAGAGATTTGGATATCTGTTAGAACTTGCTGAGCTGAACTATGCAAAAAAGTTAAGATGGTTCTTATTCAATTTGATAAGAGGGTTCTTATACCATAAAGCAGCTTAACACAAACAAGTTTAATATTTCATTTTATTTTATAAAAAGTTTAATATTTTATTTTATTTTATAACCGTCGTTGAACGACCAACCCAATTCTTGGGCTTACGAATACTAATGATCAACTCCGTAGCCTTTTGAGTTTTCAGAACCAGTAAACCAATCCAGAAGACAAGAGGACTTCTTGATCAAGGGTTGGGAGAGATTTGCCTTCGTGAAGGACTTTTTGATAGAAATAACCCGCATTTGCGTTACAGAGAAATCAAGACCACGAGAGCCTTATACGATAAGCCTAAAGGTAAAGGGGCTTTAACCCTATGATCCGTCTACTACTGAGGTTATTTCACGACAGCACTGTGGTCGGTGCAAGCCGGATGCGGATTCGTATCGACCAGCCATTGCTGAGATTCGAACCCGGTTCACCTCATTGGAAGGCGAATCCCCTCAGCCATCATCGCTCCCTCTCCTAAGATGGGTAAAGCAATCAAATAAAAAGAGTAAACCACATTTCACGGTTCTTTTAATAAAAAACAACTCAACCGCAACTTAACTCCAATGCCCTCTCTGTAGTAGCTTTCGTAGAAACGCGTAGCTCTTATGTCCAATTAAATTTTTTAAGGTTCTGAAACAATGTTAGTAGTAAATGGTTAAAAGCTGTGTGGTTTTGTATTCATGTTTTTATACTCATACTGATTGTAAACGTTTTCAAAACCGTAACTTTGAAAAGGAGTCTTTACCGTAAACTTTACGGTAAATTGGATGGACAAACTGCTGCCTGTTATTTTAGCATAATTTTCGAATAAAATAACAGTGCATAAGAAATGCGAGTGACAATATTGAGTTTTTTATAAAAATTTGAAAATTCACGCAATAAGCAACAATGCTCCTCGAACTCAATTAAACGAATTCACGTTACCTTCAAACATTTATTGCCCTTCATTTAAAATTAACTTTTGTTCCTTCAGCACATATTATTATTAATACTTTATCATTAATTGCAATTATAACACTTCAGTAGATTTTAAGCATGAGATAAATTGTATTTTTGCAATACGTTTTAAATTTCCTAATCTTACTTACAGAATTTCTGTAACATAGTTTTATACATATTAGATATCCCAAATTTAAATTCTTGATGGTCCCATCAAAAAATTTTGATGGTTTATGCTGGTTTCAGTACGATTCATGATGGTCCAACTTCATCTGAGGGTCACCAGTATCCAACATTTTCCATTCTGGTCTCGCAGATTTTTGATATGCTAACAAACTTCATCATTCCATGATTCTACTTTAATACTAGGATGGTTAACCATCAAGAGAAGTTAGACTCTCAAGGACCAACAATTCATACTGATCCGTGATGGTCCATGATGATTCCAGCTGTACATTTCCATGTTTGTTTAATGGAAATTCTTGTTGGTTCTCAGGAATATGTCATTAAAACAATTTGTTTGTTTTTTCATGTTGGCTCATCATACATCAGTCCGAATTCTTACATTGGGGTGATGGTTGCTCACGATCGTTCCAACATTTAATTTCTAAGAAACTATTATGGAAATTTCTGATGGTTTAACATGAACAAACCATCGAAACAAGTTGCTATTCTCATGTTGGACCATCATAAATCAGCTCGAATTCTTACTTTGGGGTGATAGTTACTTATGTTGATTACCATCAAAAATATAATGGTTCATGATTATCAAAATTATGTTGGTCCATCAATAGAAAATCATCAAAAATTTTAACTTGGGATACGTTATATGAATACAATAAATGTTATGCTACGTACAAATATGACTTGGATGCAGTGAGACAATTTGAAATCTCGTAAGTTTGACACAACTTTAGAAAAGTTTTTAAAGTCTGCTATTCTACACTGAGAAAAGTAATACGGTCGTAACTACCAGCATATAGTAAAGTAGATCGTGTTTCTGGCTCTCTAAGGGGAACATCAAAAAGCTTGGTATTTTCTACCGAATCGCTTTGGAAATGATTTTGTTAAAATTAACAATAAAATGTGCTTTTAAAATGTGTGATAAAATTTGATAAATGTGGTAAACTTGGATAAATTTTGTCATGAATCATGACTCATGATATTGAATCATGACTCATGAATCATGACTCATGATCATTAAGGTATCATGACTCATGATACCTTAAAGTATGGCATAAAACCATTTATTCGGTTAAGTGTGCTTTTAAGTTTTGTATTTCTTACTACAGGTGTGGTAATAAAAAGTATAATTTTTTTTAACCAGAATTTCCGTTAAACCGTTAATATAGCAAACGGTAAAACTACCAAAAGAATAGTTCGAATAACTTATATTTTGGTTTTATTAACAGAAATATGGTTGGTATTCATTAGCCAGTAATATCAGTATCATACTGTAAGGTAATTTTACCAGAATTTTCTCTCCGTGTGCGTTACGGAAACGATCTTATTATTTTATGTTTTTTGCGGCTATGCGAAAAAATGTTTTTATACTCCAATATTGATATATTCTTTAAACTAAATTTACTTTTATGTAAAATATCATACATTTAATATATTAGACCTATTTATTATCGTTATATATTTTCGATGATTATTATTAAGTGTATCTATAAATTAATTTACCTTATAGTCGCATCTTTCAATTTAAAAATAATAAATAAATTGATTTTTTTTTTAAATAGTCCTTTACAAAGGGGAGGTTAACAGTTGTAATTCCTTTGAAACTCTTCAGTTCAATAAAATATTATATTTAACCAAATTCATCAATAATGTTTCTTTGATAAGCATTTCCAAAGTTTAAAAGATTCAGATTTAAAACATCTCTTTTTATTCAAAACTTCAACGTTTCTAAGCATTTCTTCTGGTTTTATTATTCCTACTTAAATTTTAAAATATTATGTGTTAAAATTTCTTTTTTTGTAATATTTTTTTTTAAAATTTATTGTTCACATTTCTTTAATATCAAAAAAACCTAGCAAATAGTAAAATAAAAAGTTTTAAATATTTATATAGCAAATAATGTAGTCTTCCACTTATTTAGCTGTTCTAAAGTTTGGTTTATTAGAACGCATATGGGTGATTCTCACGAAATATGACAATTCACTGTCCATTGCTCCAAGATCTAATACTATTATACTAAAAGAACTTTTTTTTAAAAAAAATTAGTAAATAGCATCGCTGTTAACGTTTTAAAATGACTCTGCACTAGCAATGACTGTTTTGTATAGTTAAAAAATTTAATTGAACTTCAAAATGTCATTTTCCTGGCATGTCCCAAACAATGTTTCCAACAATAACTAGCTTCAAAACTTTCCATAAATTTTTCAATAACTATTTTTTTTTATCTCAACCGTTGTAAGCATTTCTAGAATATACGCAGAGGGTATTATTTACAAAAACTTCGTTTAAAATAATTTTTGCTGTCAATAATTTGTTTGTTCCAAGAAAATCTGTCATTTTCCTGGCTACTTTTATTCAGTGGTTTATAACCAAAATAGTTAGAGTCAGCAATCAATATCTTATGTTAATAGATTGATTAGATACCCTCCTATATGAACAAGTCTTGTTACATGAATAAAGAACCAGTTTTCTGGTTCAAAATCTATTTCAAAAAATCTTTCATGGTGAGTAGGTTTTTATGTTGTCATTATCCTGGCTTTTGAAATCATAAATAACATAAACTACATAGATTTATCTGAGTTATTTTAAGAAATCCTGTTGTTTTCTGCAGAATATAACCGTCTTAGGCCAAAATATTAAATTAAAGTAAAGTTATAAGCTATAAAATGGCGAATTTGTCATTATCCTGGCTGTCATTTTCCAGGTTTATGAATGACATGACATTGAAACAGTTACCAGAAATTTTTTTAAACAGTTGAATGTAAAGCAAATATTAACCTAATATCAAGTTTATGTAAGATTGTTATATGACTGAATGTAATCAAAGTTTTTTTTAATTTAATGATTGATTACTACGCACAATTTTATTCTATACATATCAGCAACAAAAACATTTTTGATTCTTTCTACAGTGAATAAAATAATTAGTTTAGGCAATTCATGGTCCACCTAGCATAAAGCCCTAGGTTTTGTTATTTACTATAAACTTAAAATGACTGTTTTTTCAAATTTATAAGCTGATATGTCATTTTCCTGACATTCAAGATTTGTTGAATTTCTATTTTATTTTTTTTCTCGAGCAAATGTCAATAAACTACACTGCTGTCTCTATGGTATTAATAAGTGTAACTAAATAAGTATACAAAAAAAAAATTTCGATTATTTTGAAGACTTTAAATTTGAAAAAATTTTTTGGTCCGAATTGTCATGTTTCGTGAGAATCACACATATAATAATACACAATCACTTGTATAAAGAAATATTTTAGAGTTCAAATTGGTTTTGTTAAACAGCTTTCCTATATTTTCAAATTCATATGATTTCAAACTTATCTTATTTATATAATAAAATAACGATTCCACAAATTGCCTAACGAAACTTTTCAATCAAAACTTCAACGCTTCTACGCATTTCCTCTTTATTTTATGTCAACGAAAATCAAATATATCTAACTAAACTATTAATCAATACCTAATTAACTTGTCTTTCTACAGATACAACCAAAACGTTTAAGAACATCGACACTATAGTTATTTCAAGAAGATTTTAGTTAAATTTTCACGTTAAGTTTTTTTTGTCAGCCACAACCAGTAGCGTTCTTTATGAATTTTCTTTAAGAGCATTATTATCGTTTAAAAACTACAACTCTTGTAATGATGATTTAAAATTGTAACTTTAACACAGTCATTCATGAAGCTTGAACCGAGTAAAAAAGTATGTACCGTAAACCGGGGCGAGTCTACCCATTTTAGTTTTATTTAATTTTCACTATTTTAAATTGCAAATAAAAAATTTTTACCGATTTTTTTTAAACGATTACTATTTTCACTTTGGTTAAGTGATAAACTTATCTAAGACTAAGATTACATTAATTTTAAGTAATATTAATATACTTACGGAGCACCAACTAAAAGTTTGCTGATTTTCAATACAAATCTCTCAAAAGACGTTTGAACAGGTCGGTTAAAAAGACACCAAATAAATAAAAACGGATCAAACTACTACAGCGCCATCTTCCTTAGAGTCTGAACTAAGTCCTCCGTCGGAAAAAAATTTTTATTTGCAGTTTAAAATAGTGAAAATTAAATAAAACTAAAATGGGTAGACTCGCCCCGGTTTATGGTATGTCAAATACAATTTTTAATATTTTTTTTAAAAACTAATAATTCTTTTTGAATATTCTTAAGCAAAACTTATTAAATTATTATTATATTTATTGTTATTAAAACTTTCATTAAAATGAATTTGTTTCCTGATTTTAGTTACGTCATAAATAACTATTTTCCGTTTGTTAAACAAACCCTTAAATTTAATATAAGCTGAGTTATATACTTTCGGAAAAATAATTAAATCCTAAAAAAATATTTAAAAATATTTAAATATTTTTCCAAAATTTAAAATTAAATAAAGAATCTCAAATTTAAAAAGTAAATTTAAAGGTTATCGAAATGTGATAAATAAAATAAAACGACTTTATTAAATTGATCAAATTAAATGAATTTTCAAAAGATCAAAATTTCTCTACGTTGGTACTGTTCATGAAAAATGGCTTATTATTTCCATAATAATTTGCAGCATATTTATAAATTGCTATAACATGTTTCAATTACGTCGTCTCTATGTTTGCCCGTAAATTTGGGTATTTTAATTAAATTTTTAGACACAAGAGCAATATTTAAAAGCCAATTTCAAGAAAACAATTTATCTAAGTATATTAAACAAGGTTTAAAACATTCGCACCCCGTATATCATAGTTATGCCATTCTCATCCCCTATGCCCAAAATAAATAATCACTTTCATAACTAATAAGCTATACAAAATTATATTAAGAATTTATAATGAATACCAATGACAAAGATTTCTTATCCTATGAAAACTAAATTATTATTTCCGATAAACTGTCGGCTTTTATTTGTCTTTTACTTAACATAAATATTGGAAACATATATATATTTTTCGCAAATTAATATGCTTCATAATGGTGTAATTTAAAGCGAAATAACTTTGAATCTTCTCCAAATGAATTGCTTTTTTAATTTAATTATTTTGCCACTTGTATAATATACAAGTGTATAATTTATTTCGCTATTGACTTCCATAATATTATGACTTAAAGTAAAATATCACGTCAAGGACTTTGCTTAGTTAAAATTTTATTGTTGTATATTTAAATATATAGTTTTAAAAGTTGTAGAAAACATTTTTAAATTTTTAGAAGCAGATTTTTTAAGTATTCAAATAAGTTTTTTACAATTTTTTATTTTAATGATTTTTATACATGATATTTATTTAAAGAAGGGAATAAAACGACAATGGTAATTTAAAGTTCAGAAAAAAAAGCCAGCGATTTAATTTTTTTCACGTTATTTTTCTTTAAAATAATCTCTAAAGAAGAAACAATTTTTTGTGAAAAAAATATCACCCTTGATAAGAAAAGTGTTTTGTTCTTTTTTTAAACCTCATGATTCCTATTTATTCTGTTACCTTTTGCGTTTCATCATGAACTGCAGATGATCCACTGCAGATTTATCTGATATGAAATGGAAAGCCGTTTTAACTTTTAACTTTCAACTTAAGTTACACTAATAATAAACTAAGAAGAAAACAGCAAAAATCGTGGTAATTTTTTCCGAAGCGCCATCGAAATAAATTTTGTAAAATTAACAATAAAATATAATTTTATAATATGTGCTAAAATTTAGTAAGTACGGTATAGTCTATCAATTATATCGTGATACTTTAGAGCATGGTATAAAAACCCTTATTAAGTTAAATTTACTTTTCATTTTTACAATTTTACTAAATTTGTGGATGGTAAAAAGAGCTATAATTTTCAAAACAGAATTTTAGGTATACCGTTAAAGTTTGAATGGTTTCAATACACTATATTTTGGTTTTATTACCAGAAAGATGTTTTTTTTTTTTATCAGAAATGTCCTTACCATACAGTACGGTAATTTTACACGATTTGTTTTTCTTAGTGCACTGATTTACTTTTTTTTCATTGAATTTTTAAAGAGTAAAAATATAGTGAATTGCTATTTTTAACAAATAACTTTCTAATTTGAAGACGAATATATCCAGTAAATTTACTCTAAAATGCCTTCAAAAGATAATTTTTCAACGATTTACAAGCATTTTACTAGTTCAATAAAAATTTTCAATTTTCGAAAACTAACGCATTTATTCGGAAAGTACTTTTTAAAAAGTTCCCTGAAATCCTAATACCCTCACCACAAAAAAAAGGCATTCGAGTTTGGACAAAAGTTTTCTCTGAGGAGCTATTAGTATCAAAATAGTTTTCTATGAAGACGTATTTTAGAGAATGTCTTCTAAGAGTATGCCATATATATTGAAAGTATTTGGCTTTCATACTCCAGAGAACTTTAGTGTTTTTAGCCAAATATGGTTTCATTCTTTTGTGGAATATTATTTATTTAACTTATTTGTTTAGACTCTTTTGGAATTCGTATTTTTGGTAAATAGTTGTCTTTTGTAGTTTAAAAAAAAAACTAAAAAAAAACTTGTTTTGAAACTCTAAATAATAATTTTTTATCGTATCAAGATTGCATTGAGAAAAAAAAAAAGTATTTTCGAAACTACCAGAATATCGTCAACTTTACCGTTTTTCAGGCTCTATGCGAACACCAAAAATCTCGGTAATTTATATCGAAGAACAGTGGTTAAGTTTTTGTTAAAATTTACAATAAAGTATGCTCATATAACAAGTAATAAAATTCGGCAACAGTGGTAAAACTCGGTAATTTTATAACGATAACTTAAAGCAGGGTATAAAAACCATTTAGTTGATATTACCTTCCAGTTTTGTATTTTTAAATAAATGTGTTGTTATAAAAGAACTATAATTTTGTAAACCAGAACAAACTGTTAGAATAGGGAACGAAAGAAAAAGCTAATTAATGATTATATTACTGTATATTTTGGTTTTATTGACCAGAATTATGTTTTTTACTAGAGTTATTAACATATATCACGGTAATTTTAAAAGAATTATTTTTCTCTGTTTTTATATCTTCGGTTATGGTTTTTATCCTTTATCTAGATTCTCTGAAAAATTGGTGTTTCGCTTAACCATGATATCGGTACCTTTACTCGTAATAACATACAAATTTGTAGCAATTATAGTAAGGTGTAAAATTAAATCCTGCTTCATATCTCATAGATATCATATTAACTTTCAAGTAATACTATTTTGTAAAGTTTGTGCAAATGATAGCGATCAATAATTAATTATTATTATTATTATTATTATATATATATAGTTAGGAACATCTCATATAGTAAATTATTATAGCTTTTCGGGCTAGCTGATCATTCTAGCTGTGAAATGTAAGACATTTCTGGGTTGTTGTTGTTTCTAGCGAATTTAAGGCAGAGAGGGTGTGTTTTTTGCTTTACAGTGGCGCCAACTATGTCTAAGAATGTGACTTCAACCACACACACGTCACAACCTGTTTTAAATGGCCAACCCATTCATACATCCAGTCATTGATCCACGAATCGTCATTTGTACCTGAACCAGAGGAGGATCAATCTCAAATTTAGTACCTCCAGAGGTATTGATTTTTTATGTGAACTTGGAGGACTTAGGGATCCGACAGATTTAACATGACCTAATCACTATTTACTTTGGCCGGCTGGGATGGAACTCAAGACCTCTTGGACATGAGCCCAATGCCTTACCTAACCCGGCTAACCCGACCCAATTTCACATAAGACATTTTTAAACAGATTTGCAAGTTCGAATTTGTGTCATTGTCATCTTGCGCCCTTTCACCTCATAAGTAAGAACAGGGTTCGGGTAAGCATATGTAGATAACAACGATTTAAAATCACACTGCGTAACTATGGCATTACATCTCCTACGCATATAAATCGCAAGATAGCAAATTCTAGAGCAATATGTTTGATTTTCTAAATGTCAGAACTGTTGCTCTTTTCCATTTACCATATTTTTACTCATTTGAGAAATTCAATCTAAATCAACTGACAGTAAATAAAATATTTAAGAAAACTTGATTAAATATTGCATGTTGCAAATAAAAGTTATTATTTCAATCATGAAGTATCTCATAAAGGCAGACTTTATTTATTACTTTCAAAATCTTTGGGACATCTTGGTTTAGCACATACACTTTTAACTAGATGTATGTTTTCTGCCTTCAAGGCATTATTATGCACAAAATTAAATAAGTTTTATAAGTTACGTGACTTATATTTTTTATTTATGTTACATCTAAAGAATTCTCGTTAATTCAAAATTGTTCAATTTGAAAACTAAATACTTAAAGAAGGAGAACTTTTTCTCAAGCATACTGATTTTGTTATTTTAAATGCCTTTGAGGGACAACTCTTCATTAAGTATGTTCCAGTAAAATTAAAAAATAAGAGAACTCATCAAAATTCATGAAAGTTTTATAATGATGCTGATATTAAAAGTAACTTAAATGCTTGCGCTTAGTTTACTAAAAATTTTAAAATTAATGAAAGGATATGTATATAAATATATTGGAAGATCATTTGCAGATCTTCGTTCTTAAGGAACTAATAAAGAAAAATCAATAAGCAATTAAATTAATAAACAATGCCGTAATTTCGTTCATTTGGAATACTAAGCGTTATACTTTATAATAATATTAAAATATGTTATAAAAGAATTTTTTTAATTTCAAATAGATGAAGAAAAAAATTTTGAAAAAATTAAGAGCTAGATAAAATAATCAAATATTTCAATATTGTTCTTTCACTTTTAAAATCTCTGTATTAAATAATTATATACAATATATTATATATTTATAATTTAACTAATATGCAGTAGGCTACTATATATATATGTGGAGATTCAACGCCTTAGCTGCGAACATTACATCATCCAACATCATGTAATACTTTAAGATAGTTGCATCATCCTTTTTGTCATTGAGAGGCGCCAGCGAGACCTGACGGGGAAGTCCCGATGGGAAACTCCCGAATCTCTCTGAACTTAATCCATAGAACATTTTAATTTCTTATTCACATGCGATTCGGAGACCACTGCGTGAAGGCAGCCCTCCCGTATCATGTCACTCACTGTTAAATATCTATTTCCTTTTATTTCTATTAAATGTTAAGTTTCAATGTTATATCATCGTCGTTATTTCAACTTATGCTGCACAAACCCCTACATATATATATATATATATATATATATATATATATATATATATATATATATATATATATATATATATATATATGATGATTAACCATTTAACACCGGTTATAAAATTATCTAACATACATTTATGCGTGAGTAATGACAATACTGTTTGACATCAAATACTTTATCTATGTAAACAAATACAATCATACAAAAATATAGATTCGATATTCTAACAAATTTTAGACATGAATTAGACAAATATGCAATTGTAAATTATAGGGATTTATATCTTGAAATTTCTTAAAAACTCTTAATAAAATACAAGAATATAGTTCTTTTTTTTTTCAATGGAAAATGACTCGTACTATAGTTTTCTTGCAGAGTTTTCAAATTTTTTCAGCAACAAAATTGAACAGTTCGCCAGATGCCACTTTTTTCTGCCTATACATCAATAATGTCGTTCGCCTATCCTTCCAGGAAAATAAAAAGCTTCCTTGCTTACAAAGCCGGAAATTGGTTCCTTTTAACTTTCTCAAGATATTCTGACACTTTTAAAAGCAAAATATCTATCATCATTTTCCTTCTCATTTGTGCTTCAGAAATTTAGTTGCACACTTTTAGAAAATGAGTGTAGCGCCTGTCTCAGTAATGATGGATAGTTTAACACAAAATAGAAAGTATTAAAGCATAACAAAAATTAGAATTGTATTGAAGAAATTGTAATAAATTGTATTGTATTTTATTTGAAATTGTGGACTTACATATTTTAATAGTTAAATTTATAGACGCTTTCCTGTTTAAAAAAATCACTTAACTTTGATTAGCACCCATGATGCTAGTAAATTAACGGACTAATTAATAGATTTTGTTTTAGACCCTCACGCACACACACACACACACACACACATATATATATATATATATATATATATATATATATATATATATATATATATATATATATATATATATATATATATATATATATATATATATATATATATATATATATATATCATGCTCTTATAAGGAGATACGTTTCGATTTAAGTACTTTCTAAATTGCACTTTCTTACAATTTTAATAAATTTATATATTTTTATTGATAACAATACATTACATTACACAATTGCTGCATGATTGTTTATTTCAAATAAAAATAAATTTTATGCATACTGATTTTTCATTCTAATATGAATGAATTATAAAAAAGAAATAGAAATTTTATAATCCTGTTTTGGAATCTTTTAACCTGATTTTCAACAACCACTAAATTTGCCTGATAGAATAAGAAGAGTAACCTTTGGTGATGAAATTGATTAAAGAAAACGCTTAAAATCACAAATAGTAATTTTTATCTAAAAACCTAAGCTCTTTTTGGTATCACATTGAACTCTATTGTCAATAAGACAAATATTATTCAACAGGCGTTGCATTGCTTTAAATTGATTGTACAAAATCATTGTCAATTATCATATTCAGTTAAAGTCAATTATCACACTGTGCAAAATCATATTCAGTCGAGTGTAACAACATTAAACTAGCAGTAATAGTTAAGAAAATAGATAATTTCTAAAAAATTTTAAAAAATGGAATTGAAGTAAGATCATTATCAAAATTGTTCACACTCAGGAATTTCAAATAAATGAAAACTTAAAACAAAAATAAGCAAAAAAAGATCACAACACTCTCCGAAATAAAACTTCCTCTTTTAACGATTCAGCAATCTTTGAGCAATATTTCATTAATTATGCGAAACATTTCATCACGAAATTCCGTGATAAAACGCGAAAATACATGACGAAAATGTTTCCTCAACTCAAGACCTCATTGTTGTGCATTGCGGAAGATTATTAGCTAGAGTGATGAAACTGGAGTAAAAACTAGCGAATCGAAAATAAAGTGACAAATTAAGCTGACCGGCGGCCATGGTTGTCAAGAAATCGGCTTTATACCGAGAAAAATTCTGCTTCGAATCCCGCTTTGGACTTGGGTGTAAATTGGACATCGTAGATCGGGCATCTGTGGAAGATCATTAACTAGAATGACGTGACTAGTATAAAGACTAGACAATTGAAAATAAAGTGACAACGTAAGCTGACTGGTGTGCATGGTGGTCAAGAAGTTAGCCTCGTACGCTTCTTTTTTGAATCCCGCTTCTTTCAAGGGCGTAGTCAATCTCTCTGTTCTATCTGTCCTTATCGCGTTGATTTATTTTAATAAATACATTTCACAACCCTATTTGTTCTGAACAGTTTGAGACCAAATTTTTTATCAATATTAAAAAATATTTCCGGTGTTATTCTCCAAAACCACTTATATCTTCCAGAGTTATTCTATATAACTTTATTCTATATAATTATTTTGTTACCAATATTTTTCATTAACTTATAAGTTAACATTTAATTGACTTTGTTTTTTCCTTAATTAAAATCAATTTCGTGGGATTCCCTACTCTACCAGGTTTACTCTTAACTGATATTTTCCTTCATATTATCATGATATTATTAATATCAAGTAAATATCTAAATAACAAGGTTATGTATATCAAATATGATAAAACAAATATTTCGGACATTTTCTAAAAAGACTAAAAAGGTGTCAGAATTCAATAAATTTTTTTATTGAATTCTTAACATTTACATTTAACATTTACTACATTTCCGACATTCACTGTAACATATAGTACATTGTCGAGCAATTTAAATTCAAACACATTAAGACTTTAAGTGTCCCATTTATAAACATAAGATGTATGAAACTGTATTGAGTTTTAAAATTGCAACGTAAACTGAATCGTGCGGAAATACGCAATATTTTCTGATTAACTTATTTTACTCATTATTTCAACAGATTAATGAAACTTAATACTGTGATAACTTTGTTTTTTCACTAAATAAAGTTACTCGAGATTCCTTGCACCAGCATTTTAAGTTCAAAAGCCATTACCAATGTTTACCCATTGCTGATATTTTTCCTTATCTAACACATTATATTATTACTAGTATCAAATGATTGTTAACATATCAAAGATACGTACATCAAATTGGATATAATAAATAACTCGGATATTTTTCCAAATTATCTACGCGACTGTCAAAACGAAACGCATGCTGTTAACTTTCACCAAATTTTGGACTTGTAAGCATTTTCAAACATATTTTAGACTAAAAGCATTAAGCGTTAAAATGTTTTTTTTTTAATAAAATAATGATTCACGAAACTGTATTACATTTTAAAATTACAACGGGAAGAGAAAAAGAAGAAAATATGATAAGACTTTTCTGTTGATTAATGCAATTTATTATACTCATATTTCTACAGAATAATTTAACTTTAAGAAGCTTTCATAAGACCCTCATGCAATATTCATAAACTTGAGTAACATTAATTTAATCACGTTTACTAGAAATTCTGAAAGTAAGTTTAAATAAGTTAATTGATAATTCTTTTCAAAGCGATAAACTTATCTAATAAAATTTATTTTTAAATTTAAACTCTTAAATCAATTATTCTATTCCACGAGTTTTTTTTTTTTTTCTATTTTATTGATTAAATTCACAGAAACAAATCAAAATAAAATGAGGAAGCTCCCCAGATCGAGGGGATCTGAACAGGAGCTTATTTCAAGAAGTAATGTCCTCAGGGAATTAAAAAGTTACTTTTGAAACCTATTTTTAATTATTTTCAAGGCATTCGTATACCGAATATATGATGTATATTTGGATCAAATGTAAAATATAGGATGAAAATAAAGACACCAAGATAAGTATGGAGCAACAAAATTAACACAAAACATAGCATAACATAAACTTTTGATATAGTAATCGGATTTTGACGTACTAAGATACTATCTGCTATGTTCAATCACTAAAAAAAATATTAATTTTGCCAAAAAATATCTGTAGGCAATAATTTAGGAACGCGCGAAAAAAAATTCTTATAAAATTATTATGTACCATATGCATATAATATTGCTGGTCAAAAAATAATCCCAATGAGATAACCCAGGCTCGAATCCCGGCTGGTTGATATGAATGACGCATCTGGCTTGCACTGACCACAGTGCTGACGTAAAATATCCTTGGAGGTAGACGGATCATGGGTTGAGTCCCCTTTCTCCCAGGCTAACCGTGGACGGTTTTCGTAGTTTCCCTCTCCATGTAACGCAAATGCGGGTAAGATCCATTAAGAAGTTCTACGAAGAAAAATTTCCCACAATGCTTGATCCAGGTCTTCTTCCTTGTCTTCTAGATTGGGTTCAAAATTAAAAGGCTACAGATTTGAGCATTAGTTGTCGTAAACCCAAAAAATTGGGTCGGCTGTTCAACGACGGTTATAAAATAAATAATAATTCTGCTTAATAGAACCAAAATATACGATATGTAAACCATTTATTTGGTAAATTTTCCGTTCGTATGGTAACTGTTTACCGAAAGTGTTGATTTTCAAAATTTTTGTTCTTATTACCACATATTTTGCAAAAAATTGCAAACAATTTTATTGCGTGCTCTAAGATATTGTGATAAAATTACCAAATGTTTGCCATATTTATCACATTTTTTAAAACTATATTTAATTGTTAATATTACAAAAATCATTACTTAGGTAATGGTTTTGAAGCACTTAGGTGATTCATTAAAAACTTTTCTTTAGATTCGGGATAGAGAAGAGAAAATTTTCCCATAGAGCAATTTTATCATATTCTGGTATCAAATAAATGATCCCAAGAAACTGAAGCAGTAAGATATTACTTGGTTTAAAACTTTATTCGGTAAAAAACTATACAAATGTTTAATAACAGTCCACACGTTTCAGGCATTCAAAAACAGGTGCCCTTATTGAAGGTTTGCCAGACGTGAATGACAAGTTTGAAAATGGACGCCGATTTTCGTGCGCTTGAAACATGGTGACTGTTATTTTAAATTTGCATATTTTTGTTCTGAATGAAGTTGTTAATCACTGAATATCATATTCTGGTAGTTTTGACCATACATTTTTATCTCATTGAATCGAAGACTAAAGACGAAAATACGAAATAAAATACAAAAAGACGAAATTACATTCAAAAATGCTTTCTTCGAATAAATAAGCATTTTTTGGCCGATTTGTTTTCAGGATCCTCAGAATACGCGGGTGGTCCGTAATTAAGAATGTATATAGCATAAATAAAAATATATGAATAAAAAAATTTTTTCACTATTTTATAACTCGTTATTCAAAGATAAATCTACCACCCTTTTAACTTCTTATAAATAATTTTTTATCACAAAATTTAAGAAAATTGAAACTAAAGTTTACCTACTTTTAATATATTAAGACAAAATACAAAATTTGCATAAAAACTGCAAAAAACTCTGCTTAAGAAAATTTCTAAAATGGCATTTTTTGTTAAATGTAGTATAAAAACCGTTAAATGTAGTATAAATACCGCTATCCTACTTTAAATGTTCGTCTTCGAACTTTTAATTAAGCCCTTAACTTAAGCTCGATATAACTAGGGCTTAGATAATTATTAAATTAAGGGGTTAATAATAATCATTCTCTACGTTCAGTAAAAGTTGTGTTTACTAGAGATCGAGAATGATTATTTATTCAAAGTGCAGTTTTTTTTTTCGCCTTTTGCAATTTTTTAAAAAGTGATTATTATAAAACAAAATATTATTATATAATTTTTCTCTACATTGGTGTTGTACGATCTTTTTTTTATTGTATATTTCTATGAAAAAATTTTTATGCTTTGCAACTTTTTTTTAATTATTTCAACTATAAAAACGAAATTTTTCAAAAAACTATTGTAATAAAAAGTCAGAGAAATATTGACTTATCTTTGAATATTCCTAAAAGCAAGGTCAAAGAAAAATTTTTTTTTTAAACTTGCTGACAATATCGTACAAAATGTGCCTTATCGAACGTAATACACATGGCAACAGGCAGAAGATAGAAAGAAAAATAACTGTATTATTATTTTGTCAAGTGAGGCGAATGGCGGCAATGCCCATAGAAAAAGAATAGCATACTTACTGAAAGAATCCATATGTTACTACCAGGTGTCACCGGCATCTGATTACCGGAAGCAAGATAAAAAGCCTTCCTATAAAGAAATAATCAATACGAGAGGATACATTTTCTAAAAACAGTTGACAATAAATATTTTATTCTGTATTCTACTACAATACGTATTTTATTATTGTATGTTAAATGAAATATTTACATTTTTTAAATATTACTTATTATTTACAGTCAATAATACAGTCAGAGGCTATTTCATATAATTTACAAAGTGAAACTCAATAGAAATGACAATATTTATTTAGACATTAATCACAACGTAGTGACACCATGTAATACTCAATAAACAATTTGAACCAATTGCGTTCATTTACTCCATCGTTCATTTGAAACTAATATCCCAATATTGCTCTAAGATAGGAATGTCACATAGAAACATTTAGGCTAGATAAGAGGTGACTCAGAACATTCCATTTAAATTTCCGCTGTTCTGGTTGTGGATGTTCTAGAAACGAGCTAAGAGATGACACCAGAAGAAATTTCATGGAATACTTAGTTTATTTAACTGTCTCAGATTGGTTATCGTTTCAAATTTTTTTTTCTATTTGCTGACGTCCTGCAGTGGGCTGATCATTAAGACACGGATCCCAGCAGATCACTGAAGTACTTACTGCGGTGAGGCTAGGCTACCGAAGCGGGGGTCCAAGAGGTCGTGGGTTCGATCCTCACCGGAAGAAGACTCTTCGTGTAGTAAATAAGGATTGATGCACGTTGAATCTGTCGAGTCACCAAGTCTTCTATGTTCCCATACCAAACCATATCTCTGGGGGTACTGATCCAAGAATTTCCTTATGTGCTGGATTGGTTCAAAATTTCAAGGCTGTGGAATTGTAGTCGTTAACCCAAAATTGGGTCAGCTGTTCAACGACGGTTATAAAATAAAATTTAAAACAATTACTGAGTCTGTAGCTTGTAGCAATCCATTTCTCCATCACTTTCAATAAAGAAATGAATGTGCTGACAGTTGTTCCTGGTAATAATCAGTGCTTGCTTGAAAAATAGCGCCACCTGGTGAGTAGAGAGCCTGTGAACACTTTTTGTCTCACCAGTAACTGCATAACATTAATGCTTCAACTAGTCTTTATTCAAACACTTTTTATTAAATAAACACTGCCTCGTAGTTAATTGAATGTACCAAATATTATTTATTTCTTCTAGGTACGAATATTTTATAGTGGATATTTTATAGTCATATAAAAATATTTTTCTTTACTTGTACTACACAGGTGCGCCTGCGCACGATTTTTGTAAAATTTTATTATTTGTCATTAAAATTTGTCTTATGATATAAAATAACATTTGCAAGAAAACATTTATCAATTAGAGTTTTCTTTTAAAAAGTACAAACACTACTTAAAAAATTTCCTAAAACTTTTAAATTTTTTTATCGGTCCTCAAACCTCTGAAAGCATTAAACTTTATTGCTAAGAATAAAGCACTGCATGAACTAAACACCTCAAAAAATACAAAATAATCCTCCAAGTACTACATCTTGAGAAATGTAAGAAAATGTCAAAAACTAAAAATGCCTCTTCAATTATCGTAGGGTAGTGAATGTTTTGTATTTTAATATTGGAAAAAACTAAATGTGTCACCAAAACAGGAATAAATCTCCAAGCATTGAATCAAATGCGAGTTACGTATGTATTTATATATTTAAAATATTTTCAGTATTCCCCCACCTTGTTAGTAACCGTAGAAAAATATTCAAATCTCTCTTTAAATTAGCCATATATCAGTCTGCTTTAATATTCTCGTTCTGTTCTTTCCAGGGAGTTTCTTTTCAACCCGATGCTCTTAGGAGTAATGTTACCTCGATTTCAATAAACCTCCAGGAAATATGAATCTTCTGAAAGTTCTCCAGAAATCCAATCGGTAATAAGGAGCCCTGTTATCTTATTCTAAATCCCTCCCAATTTTGAATACCGCTTCATCTATAAAGCTATGGGAAGGACTTTACTTAAGATTTCCCTTCTGTTTATGCAAGCAATTTTAGATATATTTCTGCATAAGATATTTCTCGGACTGAAAGTTTCAAAAGCGTAAGTTATTATGTATGTTTAAATGTATAGTCTCTTGCGAAAGTATTAGCCGCACTCCAAGATTCTATGGAAAATCTTAATTATTACGTGATATTATACAGCTTTATTGTTTTTACGCTGATGAAACTGGTTCGCACTTGTTTACAATCCATTGTAAACAAGTGCGATACATGAACAATGTATCCATTGTTCATGTATCCACTGGTTAAATTAGGCAATACATAATTTAAGTTAGACGTTTGGATAAATTAGACGATATATTATAAAAATATAAAATATTTATGATATCAGGTATTATATTAGTATATTATAATAATTAGACCAAATTATTAGACGTACTGTAGTTTTTTAATAATTACATGCTTTGCACTAGTTTGTATGCAATACTTTTATATTTAAACATAAATGTTATGGTTTTTTATTCAGGAGATTTTTTTTTATAAACTTTCTATTTGTATTTATTTTTTACGCATTGCATTACAATGTTAACCAATTGATACACCGACGTAAACAAGAGCAAATCGGTTTCAGCTGCGTAAAAACAATAAAGCTGTAGAGTATCACCTAATAATTAAAATTTTACATAGAATCTTATAGTGCGTCAAAAATTTTTGCCAGAAAGAGCAAATGCCCAAGTTTATTTCAAAAATTTAAAGATAAAGATAAAATCTCACCACACGTTTGATATCGCTTAGATTAGACAACACAAAACGAGTGCTGAAAAATGTATAAACAACATAAATAGATTTTGATTTTACAAATACCTTAGTCACGTTTTCAAGTGTAATTTTTATATATCTAGGTTTTTGAATATACACCTAAAATTTTAGAATAGATTAAACCATAATATCATTCAAAATTGCTTTAACCTTTATATATGACAATAATTTTAACCATGATATGTTCAAATAAACGGCAATATTCCTCTGTGGATATGATGCTATTATAGGCAATATATTTTTCCTAGCTTTTAAAATTTCTTTAAGTTCATATTTTAATTTTTTAATCATTCTCACAATCTCGCTATAATTAAAATCAACTAAATATTTTTATCAGATTTTGTAAAAGGCGAATTTTAGAAAATATTTGAATTTATCTTTAATCCAGTCCTATGTATGTCTACTTTACATTTTTTAGCACTTTCTAGATAGTTTCATTCCTTCAATACACTTTAGAGCCATTTTACTTCTATTTCAATTTCGAGAGGAAATTAAGAAACTTTAAATTACGAAAATTTGAAGTTTCTTAATTTCCTCTCAACATCTATTCGATAAAAGGAAATCTCGCTACCTTATATTAAATCCCAATCTTGAATACCAAGACAGTGGAGTTTATTTAAGTATCCTTTTCTGTGCATGCAAGCATTCATAAATATATGCTTCACTAGGAAATTTCTCTGGCAAGGAAATTTCGAAGCATAAGTTTTCAATAAAAAAAATTATCTCCTTTAGCATATAACAGAAATTCAAGTTGCAAATTTAGGTTTCATGAATCTTTTGATATATATCATCTCATGCAACACACGATCAATGTAAAATAAAAAATCTGAACAACTTTGGTTAAGTGATGATAATAATTAAGTAATAATAAAATTAAAATAAAATAATTAAAAATATATAAATTAAAAGGCCAAAAAACAAAGAAATCAAAAGATATAATCTCTTCATCAACTCACACGATTATATCCGCGAAAAGAGTGCTTTCTAATATTGTATCAATATATCCAAAGCAAAATATATCAATACAGTAGTGTGAGTAAATTAAGTAACACATTAAGTAAAATATATATACCACATAAAAAAAATAGAAAATAATGTAAATAGAATAGAATGTAAAGAAAAAAACAAAATAAAACACAAAACGAAATCTATAAAGCGAGTAGAGTGATTTAAAGTGTTTTCATAATTAGATTGCTAGATCACAAAATAGGAAAACAGAAGCGCTAATGGAGCTAAAAGAGTAAATAGAGGAAATTTGTTATACAGCGCGTTCGTACTGCAGTACTTAAGCGTGTTCAATTTCTTAGTTATCAAGAGTTGGCCTGAAAATGGATGTGTTCAAGGTAATAATATTATATTAGATAATTTAAAGAAGTTTATAAATAATAAGTTTGTCATTTAACTATATAACTTTAATGATTTCAGAAAATTCACATTTATTTTTTGAAAGAGAGAGAGAGAGAAACATGATTTGCCCATTTTGCACTGATTTTTAGTAACGGATGTGCCTGAATTGGATTTGCACATTGTGAAAATATAAATTAACAAAGTTTTTAGTAAATTTATTAATAATAACATATAGTTAACTCAATGATTTTATATAGAGTTAAATTACTTTAGCTGGGTATCCACTATTTTTTATCAAGTTTTGAAAGAGTGTCTATTTTTTTTTTTTTTTTGGATAAATAAACATTACTACATATTCTTTTAATTTTATTCATTTGATTAACAAATTATATATTATATGTATATATAATATTTTTTGCAGTTCTGTTTGTTTGAAGTTCTATTCGGTACTTTATCTCGTTAAATCCATTTTGCAATTCTATCAAATCCATTTACCATAAAATCCACTTTGATAATCAAATATTATACCCTCATATTTACAGTAATATTTATTCAATTAGAATGATTTACTGATTTCACGGTTTTAGTAACTGTAAAAATTATGGTATATCAGATTTATTTTTTTCCCGTTACATGTTCCGGTAAAAATGGATTTTACGGTGCAAAGTACAGCCAATGTGAGTACCAGTACTTTTTACCATAATTTGATTCAGAATTTATTTACAGTGCAGTAAAGCACCTTGTTAATATCCTTAAAAAGAGGAATTTTTCTGGGGAATTCAGATGTAAAATTTGTATATGCTAATTGTTTCCTGGAAATTGTGGGCTCGATTATGCGATTTTATACATTTTTAATAGCAATTATTAGTGCTATTACATTTATTTTTGTGCATAATTTCTTAAAAAAATTTTAGTATCTACAACTAACTCAGTTACGGAAAAAAGTGATTTGATGAACACGTTTTTCATACTTTTAATTTTACGCCAATTGTTCGTCGAGTTTTATGAATCTAGAATTTCAGGAATAGTTTATTAGAATTTATACAATAAAGCTTTTTTTTTTTTATTTCCAATGGCAGACATGAAAGTCAAATTTGTAGCTGAGAACAATACAAAGAAAGAACAAAAAACGGAAACAACAGCTGCAAAAAGAAAGTCTATAGGTCTCTAATAGTGTATCTCGCCCGCCAATAACGTTCCCACAGGGGCCCAGGAGGAAGTGCAGGACAACGTCTCAGGTGGCCAGGTCCATTTCTTCTTGTAGGTTACATAATGGACAAAAGGGGTTTGTAAAGATTTTGATTCCGTACAGGTGTTTTGATAAACAGTCATGGCCAGGCGAAAAAGGGCCACAGATTTTTCTCTTGGCCATGACGGAATATCTTTAATTCCTTCCAGCCAGTCCTTATCTTTATTTGCTTCTTGGAGATCTGCCTCAAATGTTGTTCGGAGAGATGTTTTTATTAGCCTTTTTGCGGTGTAGAAAGGAACTGGCTTAAGAGATATTTGTAGAATCTTGATGGCTTTTTGGCCAAGAAATCTGCTGTTTCGTTACCCTGAAGTCCACAGTGCGCTGGTACCCATTGCACGGCGACATTTTTGTAGTGTCGGTCAAGTCTGTGAAGGGTTTGACGACAATGTAAAATGTCAGCAGATGCGGGGGGGCTTCAGAAGAAGCAATAGATTGGAGTGCGGCTTTGGAGTCAGAGAGGATGACTACGTTATTGAATTTCTCAAGGTGGTTCTGAAGTTGTGATAGATCTCATACAATAAAGCTATATCTCTAAATAAATGTGCATTTTCTTAATTTCAGATATAATGTCATCCGTAATATTTGTCTAAAAATTTTTAACATGATCATACCAATGCATGATTATAATAATTATACAAATTTTTCTGGATACTTTTATTTATGCGAGTTATTTTCATCTTTAATTCATATAAATTATGAGCTTAGCTTTAAAACGAAGTATTTTGGAAATTTATAAATGACTAAGCTTACATCATACATCGAAAAAGTAATTTCAATTCGTTGGACTTGTAAGTCCTGGATTATTTAAAATAATACTTCTAAGAGATCTTAGTTTGTTTTTTTTTTTTTTAAATTAAAAGTATTCACTCGTAACTAAATTGAAAGATATTCTAAATTTTTTTTTTTCAAAAAAATATTATTAAATGAAAAATATTTAATAATCTTGCTGGAAAAAAGTAAAATAAATAGCATAGTATTAAACACGGAAGATATAATGGACAACTTTCTGAAGTTATATTATGAAAATATTAATAAAACGAGACCAACTGGCGTTTCGTTTAAGTAAAGTTTTGCCAAGAAATACACTGTTGTTCTTGTACAAATGTAATATTTATTTATTTATACGATAGTTTTTGTAAAGTTCCTTTAACAGTTGAATAACTGAACTGTCAGCATTTTTCTGGACTTACTAAAATGCAATACTGCATTCATTTTGTTTTTTCCTTTTATTCTGCTAGCAGCTGCAAGTTTCTAAACTAGTGTTAGAATAAGAAACATTTCTTGACATCCGTCGACTGGAAGATTATCTTTTGACGATTTTGTCAGCAAAAGTTGTTGACCTTCATTCAGCAAAAAAGGAAAATGTTATTTTATGATTCTGTTAAAGTCACTTGAAATCTAAAATAACCGAATTCTAAATTTGATTTATACTTTAACTCTACACAGAGAAAAAAAATCTGGTAAAATTACCATGCTGTAGGATAATAATATTTCTTAATATGATAATAATATTAGTAAAAGGAAGGAAAAACATAAATCTGGTTAATAAAACCAAAAAAAATGAGTAATTTAAACCATATATTTGGTAATTTTTCCGCTCAAATGGTGGCGGTTAATCGAAATTTTCGGTTTTAAAAATTCTTCTTATTATAGTTCTTATCACACATTTAGTAAAAAATACAAAAGTGACGAGTAAATTTAACTAAAAAATGGTTTTATTCTAAAATAATTGTTTTAATCCTAAGTAAGGAAAAATGGTAATACTTAAAGGTAACACGACAAAATTACCGTGTTATCCAAATTTCATCACATATCATTCCATTATCACAGTTTTTAATTTTACCAAATTTATTATCTAAGCGTTTTGGTAAAAATTACCGTGCTTGTTAGTGTTCCCATGGAACCAAAGACACGATAAATTTTACCATATTCTTGAAGTTTAAAACATGCTTTTTTTCTCAAAACTAGACAAAAATAACTTAGTAAAAAAACTTTTAAATATTTTAAATTTAGTTTTATTTTGACTGCTAGTTTATTTTATTATCAAAGTCTAACTTGATAGTTTGATAGAATAAAGTTTGTACAAACACTGCTTAAAAACTGGAGGCACAAGCATTTGTACTACATATATTTAAACATTTTTCACAATTGGGTACTTGTAACTCGAGAAGAAGTGAAGTGATTATGAACTACCATATGATTTAAATCTGATTTCATTGGATACCTGTACGTGACGCGTGTGTCGAACCTAATTACCTTCTGAATCAACAAATGCCACAATTCGCCTACAGGTACTCAATTACAAGGGAAAAAATATGTATCAATACTTTATTTCTTGTTCCAGTTAAGTGCGCTCTTTGACTCTCAATAAACAAATAAATGAAACGCAGTCTTGAGTTCAAAAGATGAAGAGAAGGTTTTTCAAAATTGAAACAAATTGAAACTAGATATAAATTCTGGTTCACTTGACGAAGAAGCATTTGAATGCATGAAACCTTTTGAATGCACACTTTTTAACTAAACTATATTTTGATGAAATAATGATTTGAAAATTGGTTCACTTAACATGGAAAACCTCAACACTTATTTTGAACATGAATATTTGGAGGATTAGTTTTTTTTTTTTTTTTATGTGTGATTATGCATTTCGTACGAAATTTATTTAAAACTACGAATTTAAATCAACAAATGAACATCAAAACTGTTTCACTTAATGTTAGATGACACAAAACATTTTTTAATTATTTTTCAACGTGTGAGGGTAGATCTAAAAACGCTTAACTTGTAACGCAAAACGTTAACTTTAACTTGTAACTCAAATTTTTTTTTTTTTTTTTTTTTTTTTTTGTTGTTGTTGTTGTTGCTTTCAACACTTGATCGTGAATTTTGTAAGAAATCTCATTAAAATTAAGAATACTTTCATAGTTAAGCTTGAAAATTGATTGACTTGATATGGTATAACTTTAAATGTATAATTTTGAAATGACAAGTATCTTCCAAGCATTGTCCTGCTTTCTTTACGAAATATTATTAAAACTAAATAGTAAGGATACATGGGTAATCTAGTTCATTTACGCGGAAGGACTCAAACATTTCTTTTTTTTTTTCACCTTTTTTAGAATGACTGTTTTTAACCCGACGTGTTTACTTGCAATTATGTTCCTAATACTAAATTTCCTTCACATTAAAAACGAAAAAGTAAGAAAAGATCTGAAAATTAGTTTACATGACGGAAAGTGACGCATTACTTGTTTTCATATGATTTTAATCGACTATTTTTTACGAGTGGTTTATTAGGATATTAAATTCATAAATAATATATTTAAAAAACGCAATGTTTAAATTACTTTTCATTAATTTAACCAAACAAGCTCACCTAAACAAGATTTAATGATATTATATAGTTTAAATTTACTTCCATCCATTTTTGTTTTGCACAATTTTTGCTTACTTTTATTAATTTTTTTTTCAATATTAACTTATGACATGATAAATAGATAACAAATTTTTCAGAGTCATTTAGTTAATTAAAATGTTTTTAAACTCCAGGGAATTTTGTTTCCCACTTCAGCACTTCAGCATAAATTATCATAAGTTTTCTTTTTTATTTGTTAACATTTTTATTTGTTAACATTTTTCTTCATCTTAATTAAATTAATAAATCTAATTATTTCTGTCTTTCCCCAAGCAATACAAATTTTTTGCAGTTTTATCCATTAATTTATTCTAGAAGTTGACTAAACATAATTATTTTCTTCAGATTTACTTGAAACTCAGTATTTTTTAATTATATCTAACGGATAAAATTTAATTAATTAAATATTTAGTTAATTATAAATTATTTTGTAACTCTGTATGCGTACTACTTATATATATTACTTATTCATTTTTTTATTCTAAAAAAATTAGCCATAACAAATTTTATTGCCTTATAAACCGAAATAGCTCATTTGCATGTGCATTAGTTAATGAAAACTAATTTTTCTTAACTATTTTAAATGAAACTAAAAAACTTTTTGGTAAAAAAATAATTAACCCTTCATTTATTTAAAAAAAACTTTTCAAATATTATGAAAATTAATGTCTTTTTTTCGCAGTAAGTAACGTATTTTCTTTCATAATGCACTTTTCATTTTCATTATTAAAATACAAAAGTAGAACTATACAAAATTAATAATAAAATTAAAGTAAAGTAAGAAATTTAAAAAAGCTCCTTCTTTGAGATTTAATTTTTTTTAAGACATGATGTTTCTTTTGGTAAAGAAAACATGTTTCAGCAAATTTCTATATTAAAAGGTGGTCTTTAAACATTTTAATTTTGACAGCGTATTTAAAATTTCACGATTTTATTAACAAATTGAATTATTAGAAGGTGTCAGTATTTTGTTATTGTTAACGGTAAAAATAGCAACTTTTTCTTTAAAAATATTCTTTTTCTTTCATTTCTTGATAAATTAATAAAGTCTAACCACGTGCCCATTTCGTTCAAAATTCAATCATTTCTGAAAATAATAATTTGTTAATTTTAATTTGAATGTTACTTTTGAAGGAAAAAATGTCAAACAATTTATCTGATTTTTACTGACTGATAAATAAATATTTACCTTGTTCTCAGTATTTTTATGTAGGAAATCTTTTTATTTTAAGAAGTTTGTATGGTCAAAACATAAAAGCAATTGCCAATTTAAATAATTATTTTCAAGTACAAATTTGAGTTTTTATAAATATTGTTGTTTATTTAGAAAGTGTGTCTGAATTTAAAAAAAATTAATAATAATAATTTTTCCGTCTTTTATATTAATCAGTTTTCAATCATTTTTTTTCTCTCGTAATTTTTCTTAAATTATGCTTGAATTATGCTTATTATTACACTTGAAACTCAATGATATTATACCAATAAACACAGCATAACTAACAGTGACAAATAAAATATTTTCATATTTCCCCCTCTAAGCAGTACTCTAAATTAATAGAATTCTGTTGTTGTCGTCGGATATTAAAGCAGAAAGTATGCCATCGTTCTTGTTTTCCAGTGGCGCCATCTATGGCCAAGAATTCGAATTTTGTCACACGCATTTGTCATACCCATTTTATAGTGCTGACCTATTCACACATTCATTCATTCATCGTAATTTTGACCTGAACCAGAGAACCATCAATCTCCAATTCAGTTCCACCAGAAGTATTGATTTGTTATGGGAACATGGTAGACTTTGTGACCGACAAATTTCATGTGCGCCAGTCACCATTTACTACACGGGGGGAGGGGGAGTCTGCTGTCGGCTGGAGTCAAACTCCCGTTCTCACAAAAGTGAGTCCAGCGCCCTGCCAACTAGGCTATTCCAGCTTAAATTAATAGAATAACAGTCAGAAATAAAATCTGTACACATTTCAAAAATTCACTTCTTTTCCTCTTTATATTTAAAAACACAACAAGGATAAAATTTTAGATTCAACATCGCATAAAAATTATTTTTATGTTTCAATAATGCCCAGATCTTCTAGAACAAGTATGACTCCTCCTTGATCTTAAAAATATTTTTTCTGTAATGTTATCACACAAATACAATAACTTTGGTTTAGATGAAAGCTTATTGAGTGTTATTTAAAACCGTTTGATTTTGCTTACATTCACATCTTTCCTGGCTCGTTTTATTTAAATTTATTTAAATTTTTTTTTATGATAGTCAAAATTACGAAATTCAGAAAAAGAAATATATATAGAGATGTCGTAATTGTTAGTATTATGACATATATAATAATATTATAGGTTGTTTCGATTTCTTAAATGTTTACAGTTTATTTCAAGTATAAGTATTAAAAAAAAGCACCCGTGAACGCAAATTAATATTTAAGGCAACAAAAAAACGCCGTTCAAAGCAAAAAAACAAAACAAAAACGCCTTTCGAATCAAATAACTCACTATTGTAGAAGGCGGCATTGATAACTTCAAAAACTGTTTGATTGCAGGGAGAAACAAGGAAAAGTTAAAAAACGATTAACAGAAAAAAAAAGACATTTAAGATTTGAAAGTGGCGTCTTTAAAGTGGCAGTAAAGGTGCCACGTGACATGACATGTTGTTCCGTAGCTAAGAAACTACATTATAAATAGATAAAATGAACACATTTCTGTTTCAGTTATTTTCTACAATCTACTACGAGTTTTTTTTTTTTTCTGTGCCTGTTTCTAAGCAAAGGGGGTGCGATTGTTCTTGTTTTTCAGTGGCGCCATCTATGGCCAAGAATTTGACATCTGCCACACCACACTGCCACTAACCCGTTCATAGGGTGGGCCACATTCACACTCATTCACGCAATCACGCAAAGGAGAAAGGACATAGAAAACAGAGAGAGAAAGAAACATCCATGCCTTTCCCGGGATTCGAACCCAGAACCTTTCTGATGCAAGTACAGTTCCCTGCCCCCTACACAGGCCGGTCGGCCTGCCGGAACTACAAGTTTACAATATGCATTTTTCTCTCACGTTTCGCTTGCAATTATAATAAGATTGCAAAGCGTGTTGTATTGCTCTGGAGTTACCTTCCATGAAACGGAAACGAGAAAAAAATAGGCAACTAAAAAAAAATATGCATTACCTTCTTATTTATTTATTTTTTTTTTCTATTTTTCTTGATGAGAATCATCAAACACAAATGTGGAAAGATTCATAAATCTTAAAAACAAAATAGCATCACTGAGAAAAAAAAGTATGGTAGAAACTACCAGAATATCGTAAAATTTACCGAGTTTCTGTCTCAATGAGAATGCTAAGAACTCGGTAATTTTAACCGAAGAGCTTTGGTAATGATTTTGGTAAAATTAATATTAAAATATTGTTTTATAATGTGTGATAAAATTTAGTGGATGTTGAAAAATTTAGTGGATGTGGTAAAATTTAGTGGATATTTTAAAATTTAGTAATTTATCATAATGCCATAGATCATGGCAAAGAGCCATTTATTCGGTAGGAGTTACTTTTCAGTTTTGTAATTTTTATTAAACGTGTGGTAATAAGAACTATAATTTTGAAAACCAGAATTTCCTGTTAACCTATACCATATCAACAGAAAAATTAGAAAAAGAAAGATTTAATACTGTATATTTTGGTTTTATTAATCATTATTGTGATTTTCTTTTACCAGAAATGTCAATACCATACAATGCGGTAATTTTGCGAGAATTTTTTTTCCCTAATAAGTTCTTTCTCGCTAATAAAAATGAGTTTTTTCTCGGCTTTCTTAAATTCTATTCAAAATAAAATAAATAACTTTATTAAACTGATGTTAAATTAAATTAAAAATATGCAAATTGCCCTTGTTTAATCAACATTAAATTTAATTATTTTTCTCCAATCTATGTGTTATTAGATCTCAATTTCTAATTAAAGATTTTATTTCTCGCAATTGTGGTTCTTTCTTTCATGAAAAGAAATTTTCAATTGAAATAGTTATATGAAACTATTATTTGTTTTCAAGTATTTCCACTAATTAAACTTATAATTAAATATCAATTTATTTTCTGCATATAGTTTTTTCATTTAAATAAGATTAATATTTTTTTTAAAAATATCACTTCATTGTTAGTTATCAGAAAATATTTATAGATTTTTTCATTTACTTCTAAGCAGTTTTATTATCTTATTTATTATACATTGATTAAAAGTAATAAAATTCTCCAGTAATAATATTGCTAAAAAACTCAAATATTTTATAATAATAATTATTATTTCATTCAACAATTTATGTTTCTTTTCATACTATTTTCAACAATGCACTAAGCCTTCACCTTCTTTTTTAATCAAAAATTTGTATTATGGATTGTTCCAATCTGTCATTAAGAAAGAATCTGAATTCAGTTTTTTTCAGTGTAACATAAGAAAAGCAGTGGGTTCAAGTATCGATCAGGCGATAAAGATTTTGTATGCAGTTAACTTTAGAACACTGTTTTTTGTTAACTGAAAGCTTCACCAATCTTCTATCTAAGAACGTGTAATTCTTGACGTTCACCAGAAAAGTTTGCCCACTTTTTAGTCAGAACTCTCGTCCTGTAGGTTGCTTTTCTTCAGGTTTCCTTTGATGGAAAAGGATTAAGACCTACCTAAATGTAAATGCTGAAGAATTTTGGCCTTCTGGTTTACCCTTGTCTGGGTTTCCTCTAATGGAATAATCTTTTTTTAGACGTTCTTTGTCGTATTCTGCGATTGCAGAATTCTATAAAATATTTATTTAAAAATTTATACTGTTGTTAGTTTCTTTTTTAAGTTCATTCCTTTTGCCACAGAGCATTTATTTGGTTCGGTAATGTTAACGAATTCTGGAAGGTCCCAAGTCCTTTAATAAGCAAATGGAAAGGTTTACAACAAAAACAGTTACTACATGTAACTTGCACTTCCTTGGTTAAGCAGTTGCAAAATATCTTGCACAGATTTCTCTTATCACATATCATCCTTATCGAGCAAACGTATTTGTCAGGAAAATACATTGTCGGGCGAATGCTCATGCCGGAAAAATAAATTGTTGGGCAAATGAACTGTCGGAAAAAAACTGAATCGGATATTTAAGTTTTCGAGCAAATGTCTAGATAATAAATATCAATTTAGTTTTGAAAGAATTTTCTTTTATCAACCATACGATTAATTTAAAATGAGTTATTGCCGTTGTTTATTTGCATATTAAGTTATTATGCATAAATGTGTTAAAAAACCACTGCACAATTTCAGTGATTGACTAGAGAAAATAACTTTCTATGCAAGACGGCTACTAATTGTAAACACGGATTGCATGTATTGTTACTAAAGCATTAACAATGATTACCAGATGCTTAACTTTCCACATATTTACTGGTAGAACTATAGGGGCCTTCTAAAATCCAGACAATCGGTTGTCCAACTTCATTCGCTCAACAGGGCTTACTCGACAGCTTATTTGCCCTACACGTACGTTTCCCCATCATTTACGTTTACCTAACAGGCTGTCTCATTTGCTTGACAGTACATTTGCTAACATTTTCACACGGGAATTAACTATCTTCCAGAATTTTGGAAGATCCTAAGTCCTTTAATGAGCAGAGGTAAAGGTTTACAGCATAAACAGTTACTACATAAACAGTCAATAAATACAGCTCGCACTTTCTTGCCGTAAACAGCCCAGCCTTTATTTAAAATCTTAAACCGATTGCGAACAAATTATCTTATACTGATTCCTCTTACATGTCAGCCCTATCTAGTAAACGTATCCGTCAGAACAATACATTGTCGGGTGAATGTACATGACAGGGAAATAAATTGTCGGACAAATGAGCTGTCGGGAAAAACAGAATCGGACATTCCAGTTTTCAGGAAAATGACTGGATCTGGAAAAGTAAAATGACGGTAACCCAGACCAGTTCAAGTCAAAAGAAAGTTACTCTTCAAAAGCGATGTCGTATTAAATGGTGCATTTTAACAAATAAAGTTTTTTTTTGTAATTGTTGCGAGTTTTTAATGGTCATTCATGACTGTTACGTTTAGTCTATTTTATGGCATTAGCTCTATTGATGCCATTAGTCTATTTTATGCCATTATTTTATGTCATTGCTCTTTTTCTTATTTCGTTTAATTTTTAAATATTTTTTCAAGTGATAAAAAAAACAATTTATATTTTTCATATCTTTTTTGACATTAGATCGTATTCATTAATTAAAGAATCTTACATTTTGTTCGAAAACTTTTCAGAAACCACTGCACCAAATAAGGGATTAATTAAATTTATTCACCTATCTGGATTAACGGGGCAAGATAGGAGTTACAAAACAGAATTATTAACCCTTGAAACGAGATTTCCATTGTTCGTTTTTGGATTAACTGGGTGTTAATAGTTTTTAATTTTAATTATTTGCGTTTGTGTAATAACATGACAAGACTATAATTACAGTGTTTGATTAATATTACTTAAAATTACTTTTATGATATACATTTTTGTAATAACTCTACTAGACTGCAGTTACAGTATTGGATTTAATATACTTAAAACTATATCTGTAAAACTTATCTCGAGTCCGACACGAAGTAAAAAAATCTAAATTGATTGTGTATCCTTCAAATCAATGACCCATAAACAAATTTGCCATTATGAATGCTACAAATTACATAGAATCCCAAGAATATTTTGCACGTGCTTTAGCATTACAATTAGAGATAACTCATGCAAGGAAATATTTATCTGTCAACATTTTCCAGAACAAAACAAGTCATAACAATCCTTTTCCTTTAGAAGTACATCAATCATTGTCATATGCAGAATGTTTGATCTCACACAAAAGAAGACTACATAAACACATTTGTTAACATAACAATCGATCGAACACTGTCAGCGCATCTCCTGGTTTACATTATAAAATAATGAAATTTCTGTTTAATGAATGAAATATTTAATGATAAGGTAATGCATAGCAATAATTGTATTTTTTGAAAATAAATTTTTGTTTTTTAAGTCAATGTCACAAAATTAACATTTCTATCCTCACCGGTTATACCCACGAAGAGAAAAAATGCTGGTTAAATTACAGTACTTGATGATAATATTTCTATTAAAAAAATAATTCCGGAAAACAAATCAATATACACGGTATTTTAGTCATTCATTTGGGAATTTCTTCGTTCGTATAGTAATAGTTTAGAGAAAATTCTGATTCTCAAAATTATAGTACTTTTTCCCCTCATTCAGTAAAAGTACAAAAAAGTAAATTTAACCGAATAACTGCTGCTATGCAATATTCTAAGAATCATCAAATTTTACCAGATATAATACCAAACAGCATAATAATCAAACCATATTTTATTGTTAATTTTACCAAAATGTCATTACCAAAGTGCTATGGTAAACATAGCAGTGCTTTTTGGTCTTCCCAAAAAACCAGAACCGCGGTAAATTTAAACCAAATTCTGGTAGTTTTTACTAAAAAAATTTTCTTAGTTTAGAATAAATATACCTGAAGGTAGATATTGCTGAATTTTGCGAGGAATAACAAAGCATAAAAGACAAATAATTATCTTATGCATACTCAAAAAATGAACAATAGTCGATTAAAATTAAAGATAATTTTTACTGTTCTTTCAGCGTGGAAAGTTAGTGTGACGTCATCTATTTACCCGCACAAAAACAAAAATAATAGATTAAAAGTTTAAATAGTTTTTCAGGGTAGTTTGCTCCCTTTTACGTCTATGATATTGTTAAGAAAATCAATGTAACATCGTTTACACAATAAACAAAAACAATAGACAAAATTCTGAGTCACCTTCAGGGTTTCAATTGTGGGGAAATAATTGTTATATCTTCTACCAATACACGTAAATTGAACAATGATAAATTAAAACTCTAGACATTTTTATGGGTTTTAAAGAGCGGGATTTCCAGTTTAATGTTCAGTTTCGTGGATTTTCCAGTATAATGTTTTATTAGATAAATTACGTATACTTACTAAAAAGAAACAGTATTACATTAAAATTATAAATACATCTTATAGTTTTAACTGTGTTAGAGAATTTATTACATCACCTACTCGTAATAAAACGAATTACTAAATAGGCAATAATAAAATAAAATTTCAATGCTTTTCAGTCTTTTAGTAGTGTTAGACAAATACCCAAAATAACCCAAAATTAACTCCAAAGTACAAAGTACCAAAATTAACCCAAAAAACAATATTCCATTAAAATTATAAGTAATTTTCACGATTTTAAAAGTGTTGAATGAACTATTAAGGCATCATCTATTCATACTCAATTGCTAAATAAACAATAATCGAATAAAACTTCAATAATTTTCAGTGTTTTAATAGTGTTAGACAAACTATCGCGACATCATGTAAGAATATTCGCCCTAAAAACAATGTTGCATTAAAATTATAAATAATTTTTAAGGCTTTAATAGTTTTGGATGAATTATTACTATATCATTTTTTCTCACTCTTTTACTGAATAAAAAATAATGGAATATAATAAGATTAATTTTCAGGATTTTTGCAAAAATAGACCAGGCTAGGGAAACATTATCTATGTATAATCGCTTAAAACGCAACAACAGATTAAAATTTTCAATAAATTTTAAGGTTTTAATAGAATTGTACAAACTACTGCAACATCATATAAGCATAGACATTCAAAATATACTATTAAAATAAAATTATAAATAATTTTCATAGTTTTAATAGAAACTTATACTACATAATCTACGTATACTGATCCACTAAATAAACAATAGATAAATATTCCAAATAATATTCAGAACACTTCAGTTTTACGTTCTTTTCTTTTATTTAATCTTCCATTTATGTATAAGTTCTGCATAAAATTTTCTTGGTTAAATTAAATATTAGCTTGCATTACGGTCTGCATCTCTATTTAAGCTTTAATCTCTTGAGGTTTGAAATAAATAAGTCCGCTTTGATGTCTTTATTTCCCCTACAAACTAGTTCTCGGTTAAAAGCAAACATGAAAAGATGCTTTGACATCGAATTTCACTAATTAACATTTTAATACGTAGCGCCCGACAACATATTTCCGACTTTAATATTAAAATAGTATTAAATGAATAGAGAGGAATGTATACTAAAGCCTGTACAACTTAATTGGAAATATGCTCTATTCCTCTAGCGTTTCAGAATTTTTTTAAATATTAAAACTGATGTCGGTTTCGGCGTTATCTCGCCATTTATTACATTCACTGAAACACTCATTAAATATTCAAGACTGCAAATAGGCAGTATTCCTTTTAATAAATAAAGATAGAATACTTGAATGATTTAAGCTTTTCAGAGAATGGGGTACTGTAAGAAAATTGTGAAGCAATTATATCTTTTGCGCTTAAGTAATATTTTGTGTTTCAAATTCAGTTAAAATATTTCCTAATGATTATTTCACTCTTCAACTGTTTCAAAATAAAATCCTCCCACAGTGGACTGATTTGTAAGACACGGTTCGCAGTAGATCACAGAATCACGGACTATGGTCAGTGAGTGGGTGGATGATCACTTAGATCAGTAAGAGGCAGTATATGTCCACGTTAAACTTTTCTACCGTTAAGTGTGCAATCTGTCGCTCAGACAGTCGGGCTATCAAAGCGGGTGAGCCATCTTCTCTGCGATCAAAATTATAAAGACATACCTTCAGATAATTTTTCTCAGACTGTCGCCAATAGTCCATTGTGCAGTTCTAGAGCGGCGTAAATAAAGTATTACTGTTCAATGATGGAAGAACATGGTAATTAAAAACATTTGACTTTCTCATATCACCTTAATCTACTGTCTTACATGGCTATGCCATCGCACATGGATCGAATAGCATGGTAATCTAAACTACGTAACATCTAGAGTAGAGTCCCTCATGGTATAGTTGTATAATTCAAACCTCAGTTTATTTCGGTTATTTCGGTCAAATTTGATTTTTATCATGTAAAACGAAATATAAAAGTAATTTTTAACAAATATTAATTTTTTTAAAATTTTGAATAAAAACATCAAATATGCATATAGAATAATCGTTTTCTCCGTTTTCTTATGAGAGAAAAAAAGATCAGCTTCTGTTGTTGCTTCTCATTCCCAAAGACTATCAGGGCTAAATCAAGTCCATGACTTAGTGTACCATCCAAAACCAACAATGGATTACTGCTTAAGTATTGCCTGGAGAGCCCCAAAGCATGCAAGAATATGTAAGGGTAGCCTACTCGAAAAACACCTTGTGCAATTTTCAAATCACTTAGTATCCTCATTATATTCACCCGAAGTATCCTAAAAAAAACAAATCAAACTGGAAGTCTTGCAGTCGTTCTAGCGTCCTTGCGTATTCTACATTCATTTGATACAAAACTAACCTGTATTGAGAAGTAATCGTACGATGTTTGGCTAATACGCAAATACAGCAAATTTTTTCTTTGTGTGTGACAAAATCATATATTTTTGATGCGTTGCTTACTACCGCAAAATTTTGTAGCTATTTTTTTTTTTAATAAATACACACCTAAAATCCTTTTTGAAAGTAGTCTTGAACCATAAATTTTGCTTAATATTTATCACAAAATGAGTTGAGACATTGGAATAGTTACATTAGAATAGTCACATCATCCGTCATAGTCATAATTAACTATCATTAATTGTGACTATGACGGAGCGACACGAAATTTTGAAGTCTATTTTATGAAAGTATTTTACTCTTTTAAAATTTCAATAAGAGTGAATTAATGGTTACCAAAATGTATTTTTTCCTTCTTTGATTATTTTGCACAAAATAATATTTTTATAATACCTAGGATAAAAGACTTGTACGAAAACAGAAAAGAAAAATACATATATGGTAACTGTATACAGTTACCATATATGTATATATGGTAACTGTATATACATGTAATAAATATATTTATTCTACTTTGCAAACAATTATGACTTTAAGGCATGATAGTTTTTGGACAAACAAAGTCTAGACTTGAACAGTTAACAGTTAAAAAAGAGAAAACTAGGTCCATTAAATTAAGATATTGCTTAATATTTATCACAAAATGAGTTGAGACATTAGAATAGTTACATTAAAATAGTCACATCATCCGTCATAGTCATAATTAACTATCATTAATTGTGACTATGACGGAGCGACACGAAATTTGAAGTCTATTTTATGAAAGTATTTTACTCTTTTAAAATTTCATTAAGAGTGAATTAATGGTTACCAAAATGTATTTTTTCCTTCTTTGATTATTTTGCACAAAATAATATTTTTATAATACCTAGAATAAAAGACTTGTACGAAAACAGAAAAGAAAAATACATATATGGTAACTGTATACAGTTACCATATATGCATATATGGTAACTGTATATACATGTAATAAATATATTTATTCTACTTTGCAAACAATTATGACTTTAAGGCATGATAGTTTTTGGACAAACAAAGTCTAGACTTGAACAGTTAACAGTTAAAAAAGAGAAAACTAGGTCCATTAAATTAAGCCATTGCTTAATATTTATCACAAAATGAGTTGAGACATTAGAATAGTTACATTAGAATAGTCACATCATCCGTCATAGTCATAATTAACTATCATTAACTGTGACTATGACGGAGCGACACGAAATTTTGAAGTCTATTTTATGAAAGTATTTTACTCTTTTAAAATTTCATTAAGAGTGAATTAATGGTTACCAAAATGTATTTTTTCCTTCTTTGATTATTTTGCACAAAATAATATTTTTATAATACCTAGGATAAAAGACTTGTACGAAAACAGAAAAGAAAAATACATATATGGTAACTGTATACAGTTACCATATATGTATATATGGTAACTGTATATACATGTAATAAATATATTTATTCTACTTTGCAAACAATTATGACTTTAAGGCATGATAGTTTTTGGACAAACAAAGTCTAGACTTGAACAGTTAACAGTTAAAAAAGAGAAAACTAGGTCCATTAAATTAAGCCATTGCTTAATATTTATCACAAAATGAGTTGAGACATTAGAATAGTTACATTAGAATAGTCACATCATCCGTCATAGTCATAATTAACTATCATTAAATGTGACTATGACGGAGCGACACAAAATTTTGAAGTCTATTTTATGAAAGTATTTTACTCTTTTAAAATTTCATTAAGAGTGAATTAATGGTTACCAAAATGTATTTTTTCCTTCTTTGATTATTTTGCACAAAATAATATTTTTATAATACCTAGGATAAAAGACTTGTACCAAAACAGAAAAGAAAAATACATATATGGTAACTGTATACAGTTACCATATATGTATATATGGTAACTGTATATACATGTAATAAATATATTTATTCTAATTTGCAAACATTTATGACTTTAAGGCATGACAGTTTTTGGACAAACAAAGTCTAGACTTGAACAGTTAACAGTTAAAAAAGAGAAAACTAGGTCCATTAAATTAAGCCTAAGATAAACTGTAACCGAATGCTATTCATTCTTGGCAAGTTGTTTTATAGCTCCCTGGAGTCAACTTAAGAGAAACAGAATTTTTCCCAGTTAATCGCTTTAAACACACTCTAAGACTGCATTTCGAATTATATTTCCCTATCTTTCTAATATTAAGTCTTAACGAAACATTTGCATTTAAATATCTTTATAACAAAGTTTAATCCCCTTTTTTTCCCCTGTTACTTCTAGAAATTTGCATAATGGAGCTAATTTAAAACTAATTTGAATTGAGTTTAGAAAAAACATATCTAAATATTTACTTGAAAAATAATCTAAAGAAAATGTGCATACTAGGGATTATCAAGGAGAAAAAATTTTCTCCTTGATATTCAACATTAATGCAATTAATTTTGATGGCATGCTCTGATAACAAAATGCCATTTTAACAAATGGTAAGTTTCGGGAGATATTTAAATGAAAAACATTAAAGCAGCAATAGTAAATAACTAATTCCTTGAACTAAAACAAAATTTATTCGTACATTTCGATAAAAACTTATAAGGTATTCTCAGAAATAAACATCTTATATTTGGCGATTAGTTATTTATTATATATATCTCAAAAAATTTTAAATTTCGTCAAATATTTGGAAATTAACGGTTCATAAGACATCACGTGATTTCACGAGGAAATCTCAATGACAACTCGTTATAATGGACGTTGTATCATATTTATCCAATATTATATTTGACGTCTCGTTATTCGTAAAACATTTATCAAATATTTGGTAAAAAATGTGTCAAATATTTGGAAATTAACGCTTTGTCAAAAAATTTTTTCATGAAGAAATGATTGAGAAAATTATTTTTAACAATCATAAATATTTGAAATTTCGTCAAATATTTGTAAATTAACAGTTCCTCAAAAATCACATGATTTCATGATGAAATTATACATAAGACATCACATGATTTCATGAGGAAATCTCAATGACAACTAATTATAATGGACGTTGTATCATATTTATCCAATTATATTTGACGTCTCGTTATTCGTGAAACATTTATCAAATATTTGGTAAAGAATTTTTCAAATATTTGGAAATTAACGCTTTGTCAAAAATTGATTTCGTGAAGAAATGATTGAGAAAATTATTTTTGACAATCATAAATATTTGAAATTTTGTCTAATATTTGTAAATTAACTGTTCCTCAAAAATCACATGATTTCGAGATGAAATTATTGTCAAAAGCAACGATTTCTTTCTAGATCTCAATGTCATCTCGTTATATTCGACGTTATATATCATGTCGTATTAATCCTCTAACTTTTATATCATATTCAACCGCTTATAATAGACGTTTCGTTATTCATTATGCATTTATCAGATATTTGATAAAAAAATTTCAAATATTTGGAGAGTAGTTTTGTCATAGATAAAATGATTCTGTAACGAAAGGATTGTCGAAAACAAAGAAATTCGCTATACGTTTTATTATTTTGCCAATAATTTCAAACAGTGTTTTTGACAAAACCCCTTTCTCTCTCCCATGTTAGTTGAATGCATTTTGGGAGTCCTCCAGCATTTTTTAAATCTAATTTAGAATGGTTCCCAACTCATGACAGGATTACACTAGGGTTAATGCTTTGTTAGCTAAGTCAAACCGGACTCCCGTGCTAAATTCCTAGTTATGCCGTAGTTGATTATAATATTCATTTACTTATGCTCATTTTATTTTATGCTATACTTCCTTATCATTTGCGTAATGTATGTGTGCATAGTTATATTTTTAATTTGATGAAATGTTCACACAGAAGATTTTCTAGAAATAGTTTCGTTAAAAATGAAGAAAATTTTGAGTATACATTTTTTGTGTTGTACTTTGAATTTCTGTTCTTCTATTTAAATATTGACTTGTACTATTTATTTATAACTTTCTTAGTGAATTCAAAATCTATGCAGGTTATAATATTTTAATCATGGACATGAAACTAATTCTGAAATATTTTTATATAAAATAAAATTATTAATTACAAGCTGGATTTGTTTCTAATTATTCTGAACCGGTATAGTCAAACCGTTTTCTCGCGTTAAATTCTAAGTTATGATCGAATATTCAATTGCTCATGTTCATTTAACTTTCCGCTCTATTTCCTTATCTATGTCAATTTATGTGTACATAGTTATCTTTTCAATTTGACGAAATGTTCACTCGGAAGATTTTCTAGAAACAGTTTCGTTAAAAACGAAGAAATTTTTGAGTTTACATTTTTTCAGTGCTGCACTTTTAACTTCTGTTCATCTATAAAGAGTATTTTTTTTCAAATATTGTTTTGTAATATTTATTTACAACTTTCTTTTTAAATTCAAAATCTATGCAGGTTTTATTGTTTTAATCAGGGACATGCACATTTAATCATGGCAGGAAACTAATTCTAGAATATTTTATATAAAATAATATTATTAATTTCAAACTGGATTTGTTTTGAATTATTCTTACCTGTATAGTCAAACCGTTTTCTCGCGTTTTGACCTAATATTCAATTACCAATGCTCTTTTAATTTTGAGCATTATTTCCTATCTATGGTAATTTATATTCACATAGTTATGTTTTCAATTTTCGTCTTTAAAAAGTTTTTTTTTTTTTAAATATTGTCTTGTAGTATATATTTTAATAAAATTTTTTTTAATTCAAAAATCTAGGCCGGTTTTATTTTTCTAATCATCAACATTTGAAACATATTCTAAAATATTTTTATGTGAAATAGAAATTATTAATTCCAAACTGGACTTATTCCTTATTATACTGAATATGAAGTTGGAAAATTTGGACGAAATTGGAAAAAATAAAGTTCATTTCAATGTACTCGAAGCAATTATAGTAGACAAAAGGCGTGATTTTAAATTTATTCACTAGAGGTTGGTTTTTGTTATTTTCATAAAATGCATTATTCATGCAGAGTTTCATAGTTTGTCTTAAGTGGGAAACTGAAATTTCAAATGAAGTTAAAACCCAGCATCTGATAAATTCAGCATTAAAAGGCATAAATTTTATAATTTCTCAGAAAAAAAGTAAAAGAAATAAAATCCTTACAAAATATTTGTTTAAACACGTTTCGTGCTGAATAAATCTTTATAATGAATTTGAAATATTTTCAAAATTCCACTTTTCCAATTGTTTTTGAAGTCGTCATTTAAACTTACATCAAAAATAAAAAGGCGAAATTCAACCAAATATAAGTTAAAAAGATCATGTAAATATCATTGTAACTAAGACAATGCTGAATAATGTTATGAAATGTTAAGGTAAATCTTTGAAAATTTATATATTAATTACCAATATGTTTTTTCTTTTTTGTCCTATACAATAAGCACATATTTCTTGTTTATTTCAGTTAACTATTTATTAGAGGAAATAGTGTTATATATTATATTTCTACGTCACCTAGATAAGATCATCATCTTAATGAATAACTTTTCATAATTGTATTTTATGTCATCTGCATTTGAAAAAGATATAGTCTAAAGAATAAAAATCCTGTTACTGAAGAGAAGGAAATGAATGAGAAATAATTTCACTCGTTGACGAGACTTATATCTGTATACGGAACGGTTTTTATCGCTCTTAGTAATTTCTTTTTTTTTTCTTTTTTTTTTTTAAATTTCAATATAAATGTTAAAATTCGTATCTGGTATCACGTAATTTTCCATCCTTCGCTCTTTTTTTTTACTTATTTTGACTTACATCTATTCGAGAGCGAATTTATAGAATAAAGAATCAAAGATCTCATGAGGAAAAATAATAAATTTTCTGCAACATTAGATAAATATTCAATATTCAAAGCAGAAATGTTCAAAAGAATCATGAAAAAGCACTAAAATTTACAATAACTTTCAAATATTTGGAATTGGAACAAAATTGGCGCTAAAATCACAAATTGAAATAGCTGCTTAAACTTATATTTTATTACCGTAGGTACATCTCAACTGTTTGCAGATCTAGTAAATATGGTGCTTATTTCCCACAAGTTTAGCAGCTAATAACTTTCGAACTAACTATGGAACGTTATTAATTTTAATTCGTCGCACTATCTGTTCTTTTTTTAAATTTTTAAATGCTATATTTTTGCTCAGCAAAACAAATGTAACATAAAGATAAAAGTGAGAAAAATTTTGAGAAAAATGCCATTAAGAATTCAATAATATTCGAACAAATTTTGATTTCTAAAAAATCTCGTTTTTTCAACACATCAAATTTCTGCTTAGTAGTTGCATTCCTGTAGTCTACAGAGCAGCCCGTGCATTATTTTTTTACGTTAACTTTAACAGTTAATAGTTCTTGAACTAATTATTGGATGCTGGCTTTTTTATTCCATTTTACAGCCAGTACATTTTTCTACAAATTTAGTAGTTTCAAGTTTCCAAATCTTATAGCTTTTGCGCAACAGAACAAAGTGTAACTTTATGTTTAACACACAAAACAGTAGCATCGGTTCTAAAGAATTTTTAATTTGGTATTTCAGATAGTAATTTACGAATTTATTATGAGGTCATGTCCGAGAGGTCCTGAATTCGATCCCCACCCAGTGTATAAATGGTGACTGATGCATGCTAAACTGTCTAGGTCATAAGATCCTCCAAATTTTCGTAACAAATCAATACCACGAGGGGTACTGGATCGGAAATTGACCGTGTTCTAGTCCAGGTCAAAATTACGATTTACGGGAGGTTGGATGGTGTGTGAAAGCGTCCTCCTTGTAAGACGGGATATGACGTATGTTTGTTATCTCAGAGTCATCCTCAGGGATATTTTCCAGACCGTCGCCAGAAGCCCTTTGTGCAGCTTTAGAGCTACATAAATAAAAGTATCGTTTCACTTACAAATTTATTATAAATTACTATTTATCTCAATAGTATTATATAATTTCATTGTTGTAAAGCACTACATTAACAATTTTCAAATAAAAACTATGTTTATTATATTTTGAAATAAAAATTTCAGAAATCTTCTGCAAAATATTCGAAATATTTCATTCTGAATATAATTCAACAGTGTACATCGTTGAAAAACAATTTTTAAGAATTATGATTTTCTTCCCACAGGAATACAAAAGCATAGAGTCTGATGCATCGTAACCACATTCCCCATCATCTTAAAACTCACAACCACATTTACTATCTTCCTGTATTTGATAAAATTTCTGAATTCGTTGAGCTTAAGTTAGAAATGTAACTGTTTCTGTTTAAAGAAGTATTCTGTCTGCGTAAGTAGTTTTAGACAATTGTAGGAAATAAAAAATGAAAAACTTCACCACCCTGATAGTACACATATATATACATCCGAAATTCGTTGCATATTATTTTATAAAAATCTGATAGGTAACTGAAACTACATCAATAGCATATATTGTGGTAAGTGTTTAGTTAAATCGGGTGAAAATTGAAAGATATATTAAGCCCACCACTAGCTTACACCCCTTTAGGGAATATTAATATTATCATTTTATTATACAAAAAATTATAAATTCAAAATATTTTATCTTGTGGAATAAGCTTAAATTATAACATATATACATAACGTTTAGTAATCTTAGCCCTAGAAAAGTTTTTTTAAGTCCTTTGCCAAAAATAAAGTCAAAAACTTAGACTCTCAAATCAATGCAAAGGAGGAAAAATCGTCATCAATATTTGACGAACTGTTACTTGCTGCAACTGCACAGACAACTTAAAGTTGTCGATCACACTACTAGTGGAGAGCTAGGGATCCTGTGACCGATAATTTTGTCAACAAAGCTAACGGTATGTAAATGTACCAAGGTGTTCGTTAATTCCATAGTGGTTAAAAGTGCTCTCGTTGGTTGCTGTGTGTATATTTGAACAGACGTACCAGCTCAGGCTTGATCTATGTTGTCTGACTGGAGTCATTGTTACGCGGAATTCCTACTATGGTCTTTAAGAGATTAAACCTTGAAAAATAGTGTTGGTTGCTTAGTCATGATGTCAAATATATTTTGATTAGAGTGGAATACTGGATGCAGGTAAAAAACGATTATTAGAAACATCTTCAAGTTTCCCCAGGTAATCGAAAGATGATGTTTCTTTAAACTTCAATTTAGTTTTTATCTCCATTAAAGTTTTTAAACATTATTTGGGACAAGTATTATATTTAGCAAGTATAGCAAGTATTGAACTTAACTAACTTTACTGAAATATGAAAAAAAAACGAGTTTTTCTGAAATCAAAACATATTTATTAAAAAAAACATATTTTATTAAAAATGCTGCCTGCGAAAAGTTTTACCGAATATTATAATATAAGCTTAGAAACCAAACCCTTTGTTTAGTAATCTATTTCAATGCACAAATTTAAAAGATCTTTTAAAGCAGAACATTCATTTGAGCCAATGCTTATCATGAAAGTATAAAATTATTATTGAAATATTATGACTTGAGAAACAATGTGGTATAAACTTTTGTGTATATAATATAATAAATGTAACAATTCGCATATGTTTTGACAAAAATGAGCCTCAAAGAAGTAAATAGTGAAATTATACTATATATTGTTGAAATAGTTTGACTGATACATGAAAAATACAAAATAATGGATATTTTATTAATACTTTATTGTAGAATATTTGGTTATATAATTTGAAAAGATTTCAGTTCATTGAATTCTATGCTGATGAATCAAACATTTAACAACAGATTTTTCTAAATGTATTCACTTAAAATTAGCATTTGAATATTTTGAAGGCTTTTATTCCTTAAAAGAAATACTTTATTTAGTTTAAAATTTAATACCTCTCTTTTTAGAAGGAAACATGCAAATGCATTTATATGAAAGAAAAGAACGTTTCTGTAAACTAATGTCCTTCAAAATGTTGAAAGGCTCCATTTCAAATTTGCTTAGAACATGCTCTAATGAATTAAACATTGCGATTGAAATGATAAAGACCTCACTGAAAATTGAACTTTCCTACTTTCTTTGTTAGAAATCATTTAAATAATTCAGCAAAAAAAAAATTCAACAATGATCTCTATATAATATTAAAAAATTATTTCAAAGGAACATGAAATTAAATAAATGCAACTTAGATGCCTCTATTCAATAATAAATAATATTGATTGTACGATGACAGAGTGATTAAAGTGTTAAGCTGTCATAAAGAAAGATTGGCTTCTGTTTACTATGGTAGTCAGAAAACTACCCAAATTCAGGTCAATGGGTGTCAGCTTCTCTAAAAAGTTTAAGCGGCCGAATTATTCACCAAATTTGGTGTATAATTCTTCACCATCATCATGCCGTTGGTCATGAATTTGTGTAGCTTTAACCCTCTGAGTGTTCGTCCCGACTTTTTCCAAAGGTTTTCTGATTCGAAAAATCTGATATATCCATATAATTGAATGGGAAAATAGTACGTAGGAGAAACCTTCAGTACATTTTTACCCATGAGCTCAACCTTTCATGACCTCCTTGGCCAATAATGACTGTTGTGGAAATGCTGTACTTACAGATCTTCGGAGAGGTTTTAAATCTGGTTGAAGTTCAAAGTGCATGATTACCAAAATTGAGTCAGCAAAAATTGCGTTTTTTCAGGGGATCAGAGTGGCTAGGTATATTACAAACGTACGGTTCTTTTCAGGTGACGTCTTTGTATTCAGATCTCTAAACGCTAAATTGACGACTCTGAATTCCGACAACGTAGGCTTGCATGATTACTATCACTATTATAAATTTGCATTATCAATGGTAGCAACTGATGAACTTAAGTATTTGAAAAAAATGACTAATTTATTCAAATGTGCCGAATGATTTATGCGAATGGACGATATCATATTAGAAATTCATTTGGATTCATTAGTTTATTCTTCAATAAAATAAAAAAAAATAAAAAATAAAAAAAATAAAAAATAAAAAAAGGAGTATGAAAAACAGAATCAAATGCTATGTCTAATTTCCTTACATTTGTCAGTTTTAGTAAACATGCATTTCGAGCTATGCCTATTTCCTTTAACACGCATTTCGAGTTGCCAATTTTCGTAAACACGCATTTTACGTTGTGTTCATTATCGTAAACACTAATTTATAGCTGTGTCCATATTTAAAAGCTCACCGACTTCACTCCATTCTACTTCTATTTGGCCTCAAATTTATTTAACTGATTAAAATTGTAAAGCAGCGAGGATATGAAGAATGCTGGCTCTTTTCTTCGCTAATGAATTTGCGCTGTTTTTTTTTTTTTCTTTTTAATTAAAAAATAAAGACTCTTACAGAAAGCGATTTGGAGTGATTGTACTTACGCAAATAATCCTAAAATGTGCTTTGGTGGAGATTTGGATCTCCCTCAATGTCTTGAAATGAAATCAGATTATGCATATCCTACAACTACTTACTTTGACTGTAACATCTGTATTAAATGAGCATTGCTCCAAGCCAAATGTGTAAATTTTGAAACACTCAAGAGAAAACGGATACCCCACTTTTAATCGTTGCCCTGTATTCAATGTTGGTTCGATTCAAAAGGGATATTCGGAGACGAGACTCAAAACGAATTTATAGATGTGTTACTGTATTCTAAAGTAAAATGCGAAGTCAATAAAGTGCATATCAAGTAGATAGTTGAACAAATTGTACTTTATTTGTGTTATTTTTCACTGAAGTATACTTAGCACAAAGTATACCCGATACTTTTGGATATATACTATAGATTGACGTCATTTTGCTGCTCACTCGTTACAACTTTTTTTTGTTATAAGTTAAGGTCTGATACTTTTCATTGACTTTGAATTCCTTTATAGCCAATAAAATTTTGTTTAGAAAAGACATACACTTAAATCCCAAAACTTATTAGAATCATTCCCGCAGATAATTCTTGATAAATTAAAAACAAACTGTGATATTGATTCAGCCCTCAACTCTTGACATAGAACCTCAGTCAAAATCTAAATCACAGAATTTAGGAATTGAACATTAAAAATAATACATCTACTATATGGTTTGGCTATTTAACGATATGTTAATAAAACTGGTAAAGCATTTTCAATGTATTTTATGAAATAAATATTTTTTAAAAAATCTGCTTATTCCGACGTATAATGGAATTGCTTCTTAAAGAAATAAAAAAGAAAGTAAGTTCTATTCTACTCTTCCAATTTCAACACTGAATAAGGTTTCTTTCCTGAAAACAGATAAATCTGAAGCAGTTAAAATAAATTGTTTCGATTTCCAAGTTAACAATAATCTTCAATTCATGGGAAAAGAAGTGTTTTTCGAAAGATCTATTTATTCAATTAAATTAGTAAAGAAATATTTTATAAAGACTAGAAATAACAAACTGCCTACTTTAAAACTATTGTGCAGTAAAGAGTAACGTAAAGCGAAACAATGTTTGAAAATTAAAAGAGAAGAATTTTTTAACGGATTACATTTGTTTTACTTAAATATGTAAGATAAAGTTATGAATGTCATGCATTTGAGAATCAAAATGCTAAGACTTCTTGTGCTAAGATACCTATTATCTTCTTGATTTCAAACCTTGATTGAGTTTTTCTTTTGTTAATGCTGAACAATTACAAAATCTTCTCGAAAATTCCATTTCAAAGTTCTAAATTCAAGTTCTAACTCACATTTAGATGTTGAACATCAAGAATCGTACACCTACTATATATATTCTATTAAAAGACTGCAGCAATAAAACTTATTAAATATATTCACTACACTTTTTTAAAAAGAATATTCCTGAATACACTTAGAATTTTTATTCTAAAATTACGGGAAAATAACCAGAAGTACGTTGTTTAGTCAATTAATCATAAAAGTTACGATTGGAAACATTTCTTTACCTTTACGGGTTGACAACTGGTATGATTAAAATTGTGTGAAGACGAAACTACGCTTTTCTAACCATTTTCAGCTTGAATGGTTATAAAGCCATGAAAATGAAAATTTAATGTAATTCATTTGACAGAATTAATTTATTTAGTGGTGCAATCCATTATGACGGAGGGAAAATACAAGCTCCGTGGTGGCATTTATGCCATTGGTACCATTTATGTCATTTATGCGTGAATGAAAGTTTCGTGTTCCAATAGTCCATGGTCACCAACTGAGGAGTGAAGGACACTGGTAACTCCTTTTTTTAATGAATGGAGGAAATATTTTGATGTCAATGCTGGGATGTGAATTCCTGTTCCTGCGGTTTATGAGATTTAGGTGATTACCTCTCTGAATTAAAATAAGAATCCAGCTACTAGGACCTGAATAATTGCATAAGGTGTTCATCACACACTTATTACTATGAGATAATTAGGCATCCTCTGTTGTGTTAGGCATCTTATGATGGAAAATAGAGATATGAATTCGTAGTTCTTATCACATAGCGTAGCTTCTAGCTTTCATTGAACGTACGGTAGTTTCTCATGGGCTTGAGGCCTGATTCATGGGGATAAAATTCTAGTTGCTTAACAGTATAAGGGGGAAACAGTAAATAAACGATTTTTCTCACCATTAGCTGGTTGAATACCATCTTTTTCATGCTCAATTGATTGTTTTGGTTGAATACGATAAAATGAAATTTAAATAAATTGTTTTTCAACCATTTTTTTCATACATTTTTAATCATAAAGCATTCCTGTAATTCTTGATTTTTAGTGGAATCTTCTCTGAAAGAAAAAAATCAAGTACCTACGCATTTTTATTTGGAATTTTTAGAATAGACAATCTATAATACCCCAAAACAAATAATACTGAACCTCTAAAAAATTTGTGTTTTAATTTTACTACACTAATGGTCGATTGCATTTCAGCGGGAAAGATAAGTTTTTCAAACTATTAACTATTTAAACCAATAAAAACATATTTTCAAAAGACTATAGGAAAAAACTAGTAACCCTTTTTAGGCTTTGTTATTAAATTTCAAACAAAACATTTTTTTTTAAATCTCTAATGATACTTTTTGGAAATGATACGTGAAATACACTGTTAGAATTTTCATTCTAAAATTATGGTAAAATAATCGGCAGTAGTTTGTCCATCCAATCAGCCTTAATGTTTACGGTAAAGAAAAATTTTTAACTTTACGGTCTTAAAACCATTTACAACTAGTATGGTTAAAAAAACCAATGAATGTAAATCTATACGGTTTTTTAACCTTTTACAGATAACATGGTTTCAAAACCGTAAAAAATGATTTTAACTGAAGATTAGAGATAATTTAGCAGCTTTATAGCTCTGCCATCTATGCACGAATGAGATTATCGTATTCTAATAGCCGAGGATCACAAATTAAGGAGTGCGGGACACTGGAAACTTCGTATGTGTTGAAGAGAACGGAAGAAATATTGTGGTATCAACTCTGGGACTCGAACTCGACTGTTGTATCGGTCATGAGACGGATGGACTAGCCCACTTAGCTATAAAATATACGTATCTGTGAGGAACTAAATGGCTTCATAGGTGAGTCTAGTAGGTGCGATGAAATTCTGGTTGTTTAACCGTATTAGGTGAAAACAGTAAATAAACTTTTTTTCTAACAGTCAACAATTTGAACACCATATTATTTATAGTCAGTTGACTGTTTTGTTTGAATATGGTAAAATAATAATTAAATAATATGCAATTTATAACAGTTTATGTACTGTTTCTGAAAAAGAGCTCTGGATGAAAATTTGTTTAATTTAAATCTATTATTGAATTAAGTTAAATCCATTACATGAATACGTAGTTTCGTTTTGGAACAAAATAATTTGTGTTCAAAGTAGTTTCTAAGGAAATAAAATTGTTATTCAAATTATAGCTTTTATTTTTCTCATTTTAAATATTATTTAAATAAAAATATATCATGTTTTTAAAACGAATTGCGGAGGTGGTATTTTAAACTTTGTCATAAAACTTCTCTAAAGCACATAAAAATATAGTAATATGTTGAATATGTATTTAGATAATATAGAAATATAAAAATTATTATTCATCAAAAATTATTATAATCAAAGTACGAGTTTTAGCAACCAAAGATTACGAGAAATCAAAACAACAATTCACTCCTTTTCAAAAATAATGTTTTGAAAGGATTTTGATAAAAAATAAACCACTTCAAGAATGGTTAAGTAATAGATCAATTTTAGAATTCCATTTTTAATAAAACATTTTCCGAATAAATTATGGCTAATTTATTAAATCTTTTATTTGATTAAGCATTTTGCAACGTGTTTGAAATGTGGCTAAAAATTTGCAAATAAAAGAACGTAAACGAATTTAGAGAAAGCTATAGAATAGTTTAAATAATTCTAAACATTTAAAATGTAAATTAGGAGGGAAAAGAAATTCTTTTAATTTCCAAACAAACTGCATCTTAAGATTACAACAAAATGAATAAGTACTTTTACAATCTAAACTCTTTTTTAATTAAAAACTACTTTGAAGCACAAATTACTTATACTGCGAAGCACGATTTAGGGAAAATTTTCAAAATTAAAAGCTCATGTAGCAAAAACGTTAACAGGCTTTAAATTGAATGTAATTTAACATAGAAAACAGAGAGCATTTATTTTAAATTTCTGTCAGAAAGAAAACAAAATAACTTTGCAAGTGGTTTCAAAACAAAAATTAAATCAATTTTACCTACTAAATAATAAACATTTACACTTATATCCATTATCAAAATGTTCTTTACTTACTTAATCAACTATTTCATTCAGAATTTCTTTATAAATTGAATATTATCATGCATTCTTATCAACATGTGTAAAACATATATAAGTAAATTCAATCAAATTTCGATTGTTAGTTAGTAAAAATTGTTTAGTTAAAAAATTGAGTAAAAATTTTTGGTAAACGATTTGCTATTCTCTACTAAACTACTTCTACTCCAGCCATATTTTTATCTCATGTCTAAATTGACGTTTTCAGTTACTTTAAAAATAAAACAAAATTTAAAATGTTTTGGCTTCTTTAAAATAACGCTTATTAATAAAGCTAAATAAAAACGTATTAAAATACTTAGGTAAATTTACTTCAGTTCCTTGATAAACTGTGACTAAACACAGCAATGGTAAATTGTTTAAAGATGCTATACAAGCACAAAGTTAATCAAATAAAATCTCCACTTTTTCTTGAAAGTTTTTTTCTTGTACTCCAAAAAAATAAAGTTCTGAATATTTCTGCCCGTAAACTGCAACGAAACACTAATTGAAACAGTAAATCTTGTTTATGTTCGCAAAATCAATAGAGCAATCTAAGGCAAAATCAATAGAATAAAATTTTCGTTGGATACCTTTCAATGTCCTTCCCCACTAAATTTATATTTAATCTATATTTTTATATAAACATATCAGCTGATCCCAGGAAAATATATTTTTAAATTATGCCAATGTAATTAGCTTAACAATCAATTTATTTGTTTAATGCACATATGTATACCATATTAGTCCGATTAAAAATGCAGCAAAAATTTACAATCACAAACAATCTTTAAAATCAACAATTGGATATTTATTTGAACCAATTAATATCCATCCTCATGCTAATATAAGCTTGTTTATATTTAGTTAACTCACAACTATTGGGTAATTGCAACTCGAGCAAAAATGAAGTGATTCTGAATAACCACGTGACTTAAATCAAATTTAGCCCTTTGACTCAAATGGAACACCGGTGTCCCCTTTTATATAATTTTTACTGACGATATAATTAAAAGTAAAAATATAGTACGCATTTTTTAATTATAAAAACTGACTAATTGTTATTTAAAATATAAAAAATCCAAAGTCCAAAAAAGAGGTCTGAAATTTTTCTTTTCATTCATATTTAAAAATTTATCAATAATTTATTTTGTAAATTAAATGAATTTAAATAATGAATAACTGTTTCCCTTAGATCTAAATAACTGAAACTAATTGCAAATTTGAAAAATTAATGTTTGGAAGTAAGCCGCGCTCGAAAGATTTTACCTTTAATGCATGAAATTACGCCGGTGTTTTCTGCTGTATTCCATTAACACAAATTATTAAAATGCTAAATACTTTTCACTTATTTTGATCTAAATTAATGCTAAATAATGAAAAAAAAGTATGAAAATTATATTTAATAAAAATTCTGCGTCAATGGGTTTAATTGGATACCTGTATTCGACGTCGTGTGTGACGAACCTGATTGGCTTCTGAATCGACAGATGCCATTATTTACTGATGATGACATCAGTTGCACATATCCAATTCATAAAATGCTATCACACACACTTTTTTATTTTAAATTTTTTATTTGTTGGAATATGTCTCTTCTTGAATCCCACAAATTTTGCTAATTTTTTCACAAATTTTAATCTATTATTTGTATTTATTTCAGAAATTTGTATATCTCACCTTAAGAATTTTTGACACTGCATTTTAATTTAACTATGTATTTTGTGCATTGTTTTTTTTCCAAAGGTCAAAAATGCCCTGCGTTACTATTAACAACAAACATAGATTATGAACCTAACTTAATTGTATCGTTTTTGAAAGACACATCACGTGTTTAAGTTTGTCAGATACTTTATATTGACTTTACATTCACTATCTACAGCTTTTTACTTATCAACTAACGACCTTTTCACCTGTGCATGACATCTACTGAAAAATGAAGAAAAAAAATATTAATGTCTGCAGACACGTATATGATTAAAAATCCCAAAATGTTTTTGAGTTTTGTCTCATGTTCAATACTAGATCATTTCTGAATTTCTCGAAATCAAGTACATTGTAAGGAACTTCAGATCATATCTATATATATATTTCTCTTACACGGCACCAAAAAAAAGCCTCATTACAACTTCCCGAATGGCAACGTTAGAAAATCGACCAATGATTGCATCTAAAAATGTCACATGCCAAATCTAGCTGAGGTGGCTCAACATATAGCGCTTTTAAAAACGGAAACAATAACCAGAGTGAGCATTATCAGGTTGTTCAATTCAGCTGCGGCAAAAATAAAAATAAACAACTTAAAAAATAAAAATGCTGTTACCAGCCATGGAATTTTTCTAAAGTTAACTTAGCAACATAAATCAAAATTATGATACCTGAGCGCTTGACGTAACAAATCCTTCAATTCTATAAGTGTTGTATCGCCAAATGCCCAAATTAACAATTGCAATTTCAAATTAATATTGAAATCTACAGGTTTAGAATTTTCTACAGTGAAAAGTTTTCGGAACTTCAGTATTCAAAAAAGTATACAAAAGCTAGACGTTAAGAACGTATCCAATGAGCGAGCAAAGCGAGCATTGGATTGCGAAGCAATCCAAATTGAACTGCGAAAGCAGTTCCTGGGGTTGGTGAGCGCCAGTGAGCAGGGGGCGAAGCCTCCTAGTTAAGACATAAAGTACAGGCACTTTGTTTGCATTATTCTAGAAATCCATTTTACCGTAAAATATTATACCATAATTTTTACAATAATAATTATCGTAAAATAACTGAATCACTCTAATTAAATAAATGTTACTGTTAAATTTACGGTAAATTAAATTTTTTTGTCCCGCAACATGTTCCGGTAAAAATGAATTTCACGACAGAAAGTACCAGTACCCTGACTGACGATTCTTTTTACCGTGATTTGATCCAACGTTTTTTACAGTGCAGTTCCTCTAATTTTGATTTGATAGTTCTCTGAGTTAGATTCAAAATCCGATACAAAAACAAAAATCTATTTTTTGATAATTAAATAATACGTGAGCTGTATCTCGCTGTCTATTAAAGTCATTGCGGCACGAATTCACATGATTTTTAACGAAAATGACGGTTCAAATATTTTACGAAACTTCTTATTCTCTCATGTGTCTTTTCAGTTCATTTTCGGAAGAATCCAACAAAATTTTTATCTGGTTTAAAACCAGCCTCACTATACGACGCCATGGTTCATAGGTGAGTACGTTCACGTATAAAGCAGTTTTTCCGGATTTAATTCCCTCCACTCATTCACTCTTATTCTTTTATGTTATATTTCCTATTTAATTACGCTAAGCTTACTTCTCATTACAAAATTTTTAACCTCAAATAAAGGAGAATGATCATATCCCCGTTTTATGTTAGTATATCACTGAAAAGGGTGTTGTCAGTAACGAAGAAAATTTCGTGAATTTCGAGTTTACATTTCTTACAGTTCAGGATTTTGAAATTTAACACTAAGATTACCACAGCAATTATATAGATTGGTTGTTAACAATGATGTAGAAAAATATCTATCATCTTCTTAAAAAATATTCACAAAAAAAAGTTATAAATTCCTGATTTTTAGTGATAAAACATATTGAAGAAATAAGAGCTACTCCCGGAAAAGTTTAGAAAACTATAGAAAAAAAAGTAGAAAATTTAGTAATAAGAACAATTTGATTTAACTTCTTTTTCTTTCGAGATGTAATATCCATGACTTCCCTTTTTACAGTTATAATCTGCATGTCTACATCTACTACTATGAAAAATTAGAAAACTACCGGAAAAAATATAAAAATTGGTAGTAAAAACTTTCTTTCGCTTCTTTTTCGAGATGTAATATCCAAGATCACCATTTTTATACAGTTATAATCTGCATGTCTACATCTACTACCATAAAAGATTTGAAAACTACTGGAAAAATTAGAAAAATTGGTAGTAAAAACTTTCTTTCGCTTCTTTTTCGTGATGTAATATCCAAGATCACCATTTTTATACAGTTATAATATGCATGTCTACATCTACTACCATAAAAGATTTGAAAACTACTGGAAAATTAGAAAAATTGGTAGCAAAAACTTTCTTTCGCTTCTTTTTCGAGATGTAATATCCAAGATCACCATTTTTATACAGTTATAATCTGCATGTCTACATCTACTACCATAAAAGATTTGAAAACTACTGGAAAAATTATAAAAATTGGTAGTAAAAACTTTCTTTCGCTTCTGTTTCGAGATCTAATATCCAAGATCACCATTTTTATACAGTTATAATCTGCATGTCTACATCTACTACCATAAAAGATTTGAAAACTACTGGAAAAGTTATAAAAATTGTTAGTAAAAACTTTCTTTCGCTTCTTTTTCGAGATCTAATATCCAAGATCACTATTTTTATACAGTTATAATATGCATGTCTACATCTACTACCATAAAAGATTTGAAAACTACTGGAAAATTAGAAAAATTGGTGGTAAAAACTTTCTTTCACTTCTTTTTCTTTTCGAAATATAATATCCATGACCACCATAGTTTTTGCAGTTATAATCTACATGTGTATATCTACTACAGGAAAATATTAGAAAACTACGAGAAAAAATTAGGAAAATTGGTAGTAATAACATTTCACTTTTACTTCTTCTTTTTCAAGACACAATATCCATAACCAGCATTCCTTGTCAGATACCTCTACACGTGTGTATCTATAAAACTAGATTAAAATTAATGTATATCTTTAAACAGACAATTACTAGAAGTACACATGGAAAAAAAGGACTGTAAAAGGTTTTGTTAACGCTTGAGCTATGGGAAAGATGTTTTTCTTAAGAGAAGTAGCATACCCAGGAAATAAAAGAAAATTTCTTTACGTATTGTCATTTGAAATTTCAACAACAAACAAGGATTTTTCCCCAAAGACACATAAAGTTCGACCTGTAAAAGGAAAATTTTTTCAATTTACTAAATCGACGATAGCTTTCAGTTCAACAAAAAAGGAAAAAAATTCGAAAGCCAACTGTCCATTTAAATCAGCAGGAAAATGTCTGATAAAAACTGCAAAGAACTAGCGGACCATTTTAGAGCCATTGTCGAATTTCAAAGAATAGATACGTATTTTCAGTCTCTTAGATCAATGTTAGAAAATTATAGCAGAACACTGTGCTGTTTGCAAAGCAATTCAACTGATTAGGAGTTCTTTTAATACAAATTTATTATACTTAGATATATACATTGTTTATTAGCCTCAAATATTTAGTTCTAAAATTAGTACGTAAAGAAAGAAATTTGCACAGGATAATTTGCTTTTGGCTTTATTTGGTTATTATTATTTTTTTTTTGATTTTATTATTATTTTATAATTTTATTATTTGTTATTATTTTTTTTTATTATTTTATCATTTTTTTATTATTTTATTGTTTTTTTATTATTTTATTATTTTTTATTATTTTTATAGTTTTTTATTACTTTATTATTTTTTATTAATTTATTGTTTTTTTTAATTATTTTATTGTTTTTTTATTATTTTATTATTATATTATTATTTTATTGTTTTTTTATTTTATTATTTTTCATTATTTTACTGTTTTTTTATTATTTTATTGTTTTTTTATTATTTTATTATTTTTTATTATTTTATTGTTTTTTTATTTTTTTATTATTTTATTGTTTTTTTTTATTTTTTTTTATTATTTTTTTTATTTTACTGTTTTTTATTGTTTTATTATTTTTTATTATTTTATAGACTGTTTCATACAAATTTTTGGAAACTGATATATCATTTCAGTTTTTTGGGGAAAGATGTCTAATATGAAACACTGTTTTTAAAATTAATAATATAACATAATTAATCTGATATTCATTATCATTCTTTTCCTCTGTAAAAATAACCAGTGTAAATCGTCTATGGGTGTAGAAATTTTTGAAATTCAAAGCCCTAGTGTTATCTTTCCAACAAATTTGAGAAAGTTCAAAAAAGTGTTCCACGATGCAATAATAATAAAATATCAACAAAATATATTAAATACGTAGCTTTAATTAACCTTATTAGAAAATAGGTTTTATAGACAATTTTATGACAATTTATAAAATTCAAATCTCACACCCATTCATATTTTTGAAAAGCCCCTCTGAGAAAAAAGTAAGGTAAAACAACCAAATTATAGTAAAATTTACTGCACAACTGACTCTGTGGTAATCCCTCGGTAATTCTTATTAATGCGCTTTTGTAACGATTTTTGAAAGGTTAACAAAAAATATGGTTTTATAATATAGGATAAAATTTTTCAAAAGTTGCAAAATTCGGTAATTTCATCGTGATACCTTAGAGCATGGCATAAAAACCATTTATTAAGTAGCATTTAATTTTTAGTCTTATGTTCTTTAATAAATGGGCAGAAGCAAGAACTATAATTTTGAAAACTAGAATTTCCGGTAAACTGTTACCATATGAACGAAAAAATTACCAAATAAATGGCATAAATACCGTATATATTTATTTTCTTAGGCAGAATTACGGTTTTTTTACCAGAAATGTTAATACCATACAATACGGTAATTTTTCAAGATTTTTTTCCCTTACAGGTTCTAAAGTTGAAGATTCGTTACTCAATCTTGCGCACTGTCATTACACATGTTTCGTTTTATACACACAATTCTTTAAGCTTCGAAAATTTAATTGCTATAAAACAAAGACGGTGACAAATTAAAATATTAAGTAAGGCCTTTTTTGTGACGTTATAAAATGTTTTTTATGTTGCATAATTTGGGTAATTTTATTTTTGATCATATGTCAAATGTAGAATTTGATAGCTTATATAAGTTTCAATTTGTTCTAAACCAAATTAAAACATATTAATTAAAATATACGGTATTAAAAAAATAGGCTTCCTCAATCGGTAAATAATAGTTATTAGAAATTTAAAGCAAATATTTCTTTAACGAGTACATATGTTTTGAACAAAAATTAGTAAATTATAATGTTCAGTTTTTTGAACGGATTTATCATATTGACTCAAATTTAAAAACTAAAATAAAAAATTTAGCTTAAACTTAAAAATTTTAAAATGTAATTGATGCATCGCATACACCAAGATTCTATATTTTTACAAATACAAACTCGCAAAGAAAATCCAATATTGTGTTTTTTATTTGCACAAAGAAAGCAAAAATTTAATACTTCAAAACTGAGGTTGAAGTAAAAAAGATAGAAAAGTTTTTAAATACACTAAAGAATAAATAAAAGAATATACAATAAATGAAAATGACAATAAATAAATAAATTTCGTATCTGTTATAAAGATAAACATATTGAAGGAAACATCTAACTAACTATATAATAATTATAAATTTTAAATGTAATTTTGAAAGCAGGGGTTTTTTAAAAATAAAACTGGTTTCTTTTGAATTGATCGAATAATCGACTGTAATAGAAATAAAATAAATATTGTTTCACTTCTGAAACATTGTCTTGTATTGAAATAAATAATAGTGAAATAAAATAAATAATGTTTTAAATGTTTTTTTACTATACTGTCGTAAAAAAAAGTACATGGGGAAAAAATTTAAAGTATCAACAATTGCAAAAGAAATTCAATAATTGACTCAAACTTTACATGGCACTAGAATAAATTTAAATATTATAACCAATTAAAATATTTAATTTTGCAGAAAAAAAATAGCAGGTAAAGAAAAAAATAATATGTGCATTTTTTAATGTGATAAAAGTTATAATATTTAAAAATATGACAGTGATGTGAAACACATGAATATATATATATAAGACAACCTATAGAATAAAATACAGCTACACGTTTAGAAAAGAACGACCTTTTTTCATCTGGAAATTAAAAATATTGCTTTTCTTCATCAGATATTAATTAAAAAGTGAACAAAACAAGTTTTTTCCGAAACGTGCAGTTTTTTTTTTTTTTTTTTTTTTTGAATAAAATTTTATTAAGTCTTGATATTGATTTTATTTATCAAATAATATTAATGTATTATATTAAAATTATTATATCGAAACAATAAAAAATATCAAAACGATCATCAATTTCCAAAGTCTTGTTTCTTTTTATTCAATGTGTACTTTGCAATTTCTAATTTTTTTTTTTTTTTTTTTTTTTTTTTTTTTTTTTTTTTGGCAAAAAATATAAAAAATATTTCAGAAATAAAAAAAAGCAGAATTTTAATTAATTCCAACTCTGAATCACTGAAGATAACTATTTTCCGACAAAATAATAAAATAAGCTAATAGACACGTTTTCGTTTGACTTAAAGATTATTCTATGCTTCAATGAGGGTTAAATATTTGGTCTATACAAATATTTGCACAGCTTGGGTGAGCGATGGCTAACCTTTACTGTCAACTTATCACATAGAATTAATTGTAACAATATGCAACTCACTGAAAGTAATCCAATATATATATTTCAATTTGAATATATCCTTTAAAATCTAGTATTTTAAGTTACTGATTAGTTTTAATTTATAAATGAAATTTAAGCCATTTAATTTAAAATTTAATACATTTTTTATCTGCATACATAAAGAGAAATTATGCTAAGTATTTAAAAAAATATTTTAAAACTTTCGAGTGCTTTAATTGTTAAAATAACAATTATTATAGATGTAAATATCCTGTATATTATCCCTGAAAACAGGGACATATAAATATTACTTAAAATAAACATTTTTAAATAATTTAACAGAATTTTAACTACAAGTACGTGGAATAAACATTTCTGGTAAAATCACTAGTACCGAATGGTAATGACATCTCTGGTAAAAAAAAATCATAATTCTGGTTAATAAAGCAAAATAGACGGTGTTTAAACTATTTATTTGATAATTTTTTCGTTCTTATGGTAACAATTTACCAAAAACTCTAGTTTTTAAAATTATAGTTCTTATTACCACACATTTAATAAAAATACAAAGCTATACAAAGCTATATAAGCTATAAAAATACAAAGCTATATATATAAAAATACAAGAGTACATTTTACAAAATAAATGGTTTCTATGCACTACTCTAAGACAGTGTTTCCCAAAGTGTGGTACGCGTACCCCCAGGGGTACAGGAACAGTTTAGCGGGGGTACGCGTTCTTATGCAAAATATCTGGCAACAAACGAAAATTTTAAAAATTTTTATTTACAAACAAAGCTAGCCATGAAAATTTACGATTACGTATTTTTCTATTGCCTATTTTTTGCAGAGTTAGCGGTTAATAATTAGTGGTGTCAACAGTCAGTTGTGAATTTTAACTTTTGTGCAATTTTTTTATAGTAAAAAATACATTCATTTTTTTATTAGTGGTACACAGCGATACGAAAAATTTAGAAAGGGTACACGAAAATCATAAGTTTGGGAAACACTACTCTAAGATATCATAGATAAGCTCTAAGATAAGCTAAGATACCAAATTTTACCATACTTAAAAACAATATTTTTTTCGTTAATTTTACCATAATCATAACAAAAGCCCTTCAGTAAAAATTACGGAGCCTTAAAGTTTTCCTATAGATCCAGAAACACGGTTAAATTTTACCACATTCCGGTAGTGTTACCATTTCTGTTCTCAGTATATAGTTATAAATTTAAAACTATGGCTAGTTATGACTCTATAATATGGCTTTAAGAAAAATAATCAGGAAAATGTATCTTAAAAATTCTAAACATTTTACATTTCTCTGTTTTTAAACATGCCTACAAAATAGTCTCTTTAGTTTTTTTTAAAGAAAAAGTTTAATACCGGGTATGTTTATAGCATGATGCAGTAAAAAAGCGTATGGGGAATTACAATTACATTACAAGTCTATCACAGTGTCGGAAAGATGTTGAAGATCAAAATATCAATAACAATCAGAATATTTTCCAAATAGTGACTAAAAATACAGTATATTTTAAAAACAATAAACTATTAAATCATGCAGAGACTATTTATAAGTTTTTTCAGGTAGAAAAAAAAAACAAGTGTCTTTAATGGATAAAAACAACATCAATAATGTATATAATATTAATACTAAAGCTATTTTTATTTAATTGACGAATGAATTTCAAAACATTTCTAGCAGTTCTTAATAGCTTATTAATTTGCTAAACTTTAATATTTCCATAATTTGTATTCTGATTTTACAGTTTTTCAATTTGGGCATTAAATAATAATGGAAACAAAATAAATAATAAAATGATAAAAAAGGAATGATTTATAATTAAATTAAGATATATAAAGAAAAATATTTCTAGTAAAAAAAGATTCTTTAAATTTAAATATGTACGTTTTGTAGTAAAACTTATATTGAAGTGAATTGTGTTTGAGAAATTTAGGAGAAAACTTAATACAATGGCTTAAAAATTACCATGATGTTGGTGACCAATTTTGAACAAGTTGTATTTTCTGCGTTAAGGATGCAATAATTGCTAATTAGAAAGCTATTAGGTTTTGATGAATTCTAAGAAGCATGTAACAATTTATCATACTTTCCATTTTTGTGAACATAGTTTATTATTTGTTTGGTTGACTATGAAGTAAAATACAAAAAGGGAAATTACAAATTTAAAAATTGTTCTAATTTATCCTAAATTATACCAAATCTATTTTTTAAAAATTAAAATAAAAATATATTTAAGAGACATTTCATTGAAAGAATTAATATGAAAGGAAATTGTAAAATGCTTGAAATACTTGATAATAGATTATTTAAATTAATTTTGATAATTGTTTATATAGTTTCTGTAATTGGTTATCTATTATTGTTTATCTAATTTTGGTAAGTTATTATCTATCTTTGATTAAAGAACATTTAATATTTCTTTCACGCATTTTAAACCTAATCTTCCATGCTATTCTTTATTATTAAATTCGTCCTTATAAACACCTTTTTTTTCAACACATTTTACTTCTTTTTCTATGATTGATTATTAAAAACAATTCTAAGTTTTGAAAAAAATAAAGTCGTGACTTCTTGATTGAAATATTGAAACCTCTTTATTTTAGCTGACACTGTATTGCTAAAACATTATCACTGAAGTGTGTTTAATATTAATGTTTAATAAAAGATTATGAAAAGAATATTACAAAATATTTTAATTCACAAGCTATATAAAAATTAAAAAAGGAACTACAATAAAATATAGATAAGAAACTTTGATAATTTTTTAAAGTCATTACTTTCCTATTTAAAAAATAAAAAATAGCTAATCATATTGTGTTTGAAAAACTTAATTATATAATTAGTAACGATAGATACCTATTTGAAAAATATTTTTAGTTGCTGTTCTACACTAGCGTGCAAAAGGTTTTGGTCAACGCGTGAAAGGCATTTTAACCTTTCAATGTGCTTTTTTTTTTTCTGTAGAGATGATTTTCGTTTAATTCAGTCAAGCCAACATATATATTACACTTGATTTCAGAATTTTTACTTTTCTAGCAATTTAATGAAAAATGTAATCTTTGTATTAAATTTAAATCTTTGCACTTAGTTCAGTTGAATATTTCTTTTTTTATATAATTCGAGTCTGGTTAGAACTAATTTTTCAAAAATTAATGTCAATATTAAATTAAAGTTAAAATCACGATTTCGTTAAATAAATATGCAAATTTTATGCTTATTTTTTAAAATTGTATCTTTCAATTGTATTTTCATCCTTGTAAATACAATTGAAAGATAGATGTTATTGGTAGATGTAATAGATATAAGAAAATTATGTAAGAATTCTTAGATGTAAGAAAATCGCTTCAAGAAAAACAAATACCGGACCGATATGAAAATTGCATTTTATTTAAATTGACTTTCAAAGCACTAACCTTACTTTCTGGTTGATAAGCATATTAATAACGTTATGGAATAAAATTATACATCATTTATTATAATTCCAATCAACCATCTATATTATTGAGTTTGACCAAACACTTTTGCACGCTATTGTATATGTAAAACTTTATACTTAAAACGTTAACATTTCTTATAATTTCTGAACCGTATTATCTCACGTAAATCTAAAGCATTTGATGTCCAAAAAACATATTATAGGAATTTGAGGAAAGCAATTTCAAGATTCAAAACATTTTTGAACATTAAACTTTTCACCACGTACAAACTTGTCAGCAAAGTCATACTTCTCTGAAAAATAAATCAGTACTATATATAAGCCACTGAAAAAGAAGAACAAAATTTTCGATGTTGCTCTAATCTATTTTATTCACATCACGCTTCTCAAGTGCATGTAAAGACATTACTTTTGAATGTAGAAAGAATATTTTCGGAAATACTTGGGGGAAATAACTGCATCAAAGCATGAAATAATAAGAAAGAGTTTGTTGGGCAGAATATTTAAAGACTAATTCAGGAGAGTCTTCAAAAACATGTCCGGTTGCAAGCTACTCCTTTTTAAGTAATATTATTTTCAATGTTTGCTAACAGAAATCCCTCTTATTATCTAATGAGCATGTACAAAAACGCACTGTATAAAAATCCAGATCAAATTACGGTAAAAAGTACCGGCACTCAGGTTGCTGGTACTTTTTCCGGAAAAATCAGTTTTTAACGGAACATGTATTAACATTGGATTGCCTGTGAAGACTTGGCCCTCAGATAACAAACTCTCAATTATTTACGATCTCGCCTTGCTACATTCAAAAAATAGTCTGCTCAATTAGCCAAGTCGAAACACAAACACACCTCTTCTGCCAACCAGCAAACCAGACTTGAGGAAATATTTTAGCTGTAATAATTTCGACAATCACTACACGGCAAAAATTTTGCGAATAAAATTTACGGTAAAACGTTCCGTCATTCAAGGTGTCGGTACTTTTTACCGGAACATGTTATTGGATAAAAACTCTGATATTCTGTTATTTTTGCAGTAATAATTACCGTTAAATTACTGAATCACTTTAATTTAATAAATTTTACTATAAAAATTACGGTATAACATTTTACGGTTAAAATGGATTTTACGGATGTACCCAAAGAGCCGGTACTTTATACCATAATACCATCCGGAATTTTTACAGTGTATAGGAAGGCACGTAAATTACAACTCTCAATTTTAATTTTTAAAAGCCTTATCTAAAAATAATTAAAAAAAGCATGTGCATAAATAGTCTTAAACTACACTCTATAAAAAAAAACGACGCACCAAGAAGGAGTTGTCCGATTGAAACGAAAATTGGTGGATAGGAAGACAATTTACAGAATAGTAAATGATTAAAATTTCAGAACAATTGAATGATTTATTGCAGAGTTACAGTAACAAGTTCAATAAGGTGTTGACCCGCCTCTATCCTGGATACAAGCTGCCACACGGCGTGGCATAGACCGATAAAGCTCCCGGGTAGTCTCTTGCGGTATTTCCTGCCAAATTCGATCCAATTATCGAACGAGGTCATCAACATTCCGTGCCAGATGCAATCGCCTTCCCATCATATCCCCGACATGCTCGACGGGAGAGAGATCTGGTGATCTGGCAGGCCAAGAAGAGTTTGACAAGCTTGCAGACAGTTCACAGCAACACGTGCCGTATGTGGTCTGGCATTGTCTTGCTGAAAAACCAGCCCAGCGCGCTTCAAAAGGAACGGTAGCAAAACAAGTCTTAAGATGTCGTCGACGTACCGCTGTTCAGTAAGTGTACCTCTAATGACGACCAAAGGGGTCCGGCTGTCAAAGGAAATGGCACCCCAGACCATAATGCCTTGTTGAGGGCCGGTGTGTCGTGCAATAGTGAAGGCAGGATCCCCCCTCTGCCCTGTGCGTCTCCAAACACGTCTTCGAAGATCGTCAGGACACAGTTGGAAGCGGGATTCATCGCTAAAGACTATACGTCCTCCAGTCGGCATCATTCCAGCCTGATGGAGCCATGCACCACTGTAATCTGGCTCGGCAAAGCAATCGGATGATTGCTTTTTGGTGCGTCGATTTTTTTCTTAGATAAAGTGTATTAAGGGGACAAGAACAAAACAAAAAGGTATTGAAATCACGCTGGGAAAAAAATATGGACAAAACTAGCATAATATGGTTATTCTGGTTCTATGGGAATATCAAAATCCTCGGAAATTTATACCGAAGCACATTGTTAATAATTTTAAAAAAATTAACAATAATGATAAAATAAGTTTTTTTAAGATGTGATTAAATTTGGTGAATGTCGTAAAGTTAAGACATTTTATCATGACACCATATAGCATGGCATAAAACCATTTATTTGGTGAGAGTTACTTTACAGTTTTGTGTTTTTTACTAAATATGTGGTAATAAGAACTATTATTTTGAAAAGCAGTATTTCCGGTATACCGGTAGCATACAAACAAAAAATTTACCCAAATAATAGTTTAAATACCATATATTTTGGTTTTAATAACAAGAATTATGTTCTTTTTATTTTTAACCAGAAATATCATTATAATTGCTGAAGATTCGTTATTTAATCTTGCAAACTATCATAACGTATATATCTTTTCTTAGACCCAATTCTTAAAGTTTTGATTTTAAATTAATTGCTTTAAAATAAAGGTTGGAACAAATTAAGATATTGAAAGATATTAAGTAAGGACATTTTAGTGACGTTCAAAATTATTTTCTATGTTGAATAAATTGAGAGCATGTTCTAACGTTCAGTGTAAAGAAATGATAGGGAATGATATAAATGAAAAATAGATTAACGAAAATCTATGTTACTACTTTAAATCAGAAAATGAAAGCAAATACTTCTTTGACGAGTGTACATTGCTTTGAACAAAAATTAGCAAATTATAATATTCAATTTTAAAACGTATTTATCATATTAATCTATATTTTAAAATAAAAATAAATATTCAATATTAAACTTGGAAATTTTGAAATGCAACGGATGCATTACCTATAACGACGTTCTATATTTTTACGAATACAAACTCAGAAATAAAATCCAATATCGTGTTTTCTATTTGCACAAAGAAAACCAAGAAAACCAAAATTTAATACTTCAAAGCTGAGGTTAAAGTAAAAAATGTAAAACTCGCTACAACCGCACAGTTTTCAAATACACTAAGGAAATACTTTTTCAAAAGACTACAAAGAATTGCCTCCAGGATAAAGGCATTTCTACCATTTTAAATTTTCTTGCTCACTCAGTAAAATAAAAGGTATTTGTTTTTAAAATACAAAATATGATTTTTACCACATATTTATTTTGTTTTGAAAGAATGTATGTTCTTAAACTATTACTAAAAACATTGTTATTCTGTACATTGTTATTCTGTACTCTATATCTTGAAGATTTCATAACTTTTATTTACTACTCCAGTGAATTATATTCAATAGAAAATAAAAATTAATGTTATTTCGCTTTATTTAAAAAAAAAACATAAATAAATTCTCTGTTTATTAAAATTTAAACTAACTAAATTAAATAAACAGTTAACACTATTTATTTAATAATTAATAATAATCGTTATTTTTTTATTATATCATATGATACGTGTTTTATGTTCTTTAATCATTAATATTCCGAGAGAGTTTATATATATATATATATATATATATATATATATATATATATATATATATATATATATATATATATATATATACTACAAAACACCCTTACACCTACAAAACACCTACATAATCCCAACTCAAGTTTAAGAAAATATAGCTCAATATAGCTAGTTCGACTCCAACCATGTTCCAAGCTGTATTTGTGGGCTGTCTTTCTCTTTCTTGTGCCATCTTTATATCGATTAGATAAAGAAATATTGGCTAAGCTTTTTAATGTTTGTATGGGAGCGTAACAATCAATAAATGAATATAAATAAACAAATAAAAATAAGTAAAAATAAATAAATAAATATAAATAAATAGATACATCTAGGATTATGGTTATGTTTGAACCCGTTAAATCTATTCTTCCATTTTCGGATTTTGGGCTTTATAATCTATTAATTTTATTTAACTTTATGTAGTATTTATTTAAGTTGCTGATTCATTGCAGCCTTGTCCAAGTATATGAACATTTGCAAATACATAGTTTTTTATAATTTTAAATTTTGGTAGATGTTAACTTACAGTTTGCTACATTTTACCAAAGCGTTTGGGTACTAATTTTGGTAAAATAAAAAATAAAAAATGGTTTTATAATGTATGATTAAATTTGGTAAATGTAGTAATGGTTTTGTAATTTTACTATTTTAGACAATGGCAGAAAAATCATTTATTAGGTTAAAGTTATTTTTTAGCTTTGTATTTTTTTACAAAATTTGTAGTAATAAGAACTATAATCATTAAAACCAGAATTTTGGGGAAACCATTACCATATGAACGAATGATTTAAACAACATATATCGTGGTTTTATTAACCAGAATTACACGGTTTTTTTATGCCACAAATGTTTTAAACATACAGTAAGGTAATTTACCAAAATTTCCTTCTCAATGCAGTATAATTTGAAGTGAAAAAAGATGAGCTAAAACACAAAAATTGGTTAGATTTGACTATTTCTGTCACCGCTAAAGTATTAGGGGGATTGGAAAGTAATATCGTTTCGGTGCATTTGATATTTGTTTTCAAAATTTTATTTTTAATCAATAATGTATTCAACCTCGGTAGCATTAACCTCTCAATGGCGGATCGAAAATGAATTGAAATGGATCGAAAAAATGAATTGATTTTTAAGACTAACGAATATTTAATGCGTCGAAACGACATTACTTTCCGGTCCTCCTAATATAAGAATGAGTTATTCTACAGATTGCACTGGGGAAAAAAAATTTCTGTTGCATTAGATTTTTTTTAACAAATCTTAGATACTTCCGTATCGTTGATTTCAATTCTGTGATTGGTTTCCCTCAACAAGCTACAGTTTTTGCTTAAAGGATATTTTTAAACATTGATAATTGATGTTTACATTGATTGATTTGAGAGTTGTAAACATTGATTTTTATTGATGTTTACAACTCTTATTCCACACAGAGATTAGCAGATTAGTCCGTTGGCCCCCGATTTCTTATACTGTAATGATATAAAAAACAATTTAACGACTAGTAATGCATTTATATAGCTGGGGAACAAATAGTTTTTTTTTATTTAGACTTTTTAACGTGTCTTTGATATTTTCACGTCTCTGATTTTTAATTTACAATCCATCTCTCTCTCAAAGCTACAAATGTTTTTTAAATGACATTTTAATAACATTTGGTGGAATGGACAAGGTTTAAAATGTTATATATATAACAAAGGGTTGCGTAAATGTTGAGACAAACTTCTTCAGTAGTTAGGGGACGCCATTAGAATTAAAAATGCATACGAAACCATGCTCTGAGATGTCGTCTTACTCAGCACGAGCTATTATAAACTATTTTTTCGTGTGCTTCTGAACAAGTTATAATAGGGAAACGCCGCTTGCCACCTAAGACGAGATTTCCGGGCATGGGTACATATGCAATTTCAATCATAATGATGCACCCTAACTCCCCTAGAAGTTTGTAATTATATTTACTCCACCCCTTGTAATATATAACGATTTTAAACTCGTTATACTTCACAAAAAAAATCTCATTTAAAAAAAATCTGTAGCTTCAGAAGCAAAACTAATTTCAGATTTAAATTCCCCTCACCCGAATAAAGCGAGATCAAGAATTTGTGTAAATGCAAGAAAAATTTCTTCACTTTTATCTCGCTAATGTGTAGAATTACTAGGACAGTGGTTCCCAATTTTTTCGCCTACGGAACCCTCAATGATCGCCCTTCATTTGGTAGAACCTCGACTTTGGAAATAAAAACAATTGTAAATATATTAAACAATGAAAGACTACTAAATATTTTAAAAATGTTTAACATGAATAAGAAAGTTTTTCAATTGTTTTATCAATACTACTTTCAAAACTGATTTTATGTCAGACATATTAATCTGCAGTCGCATCTTATTTATAGTTCGGAAATAATTTTACATGCTAACATATGCTGAATCATAGTTTTCATTAGATGTAAAAGAACTTTTAAAAACGTTAAGAATAAGACGTGGTGAATCAGGGTATAGATCGCTAGCCTCCCAATGAGGTGACCCGAATGTAAAATCTATTATGGCTCATCGATATGAATTCCCTAGGGTCACACCGACCACAGTGTTGACGTAAAAAATCCTTCACAAAGGCAAACACTTCTCCCAATACTTGATCCAGGACTTCCCTTGCCTTCGGGGTTGAGTTCAAAATTACAAGGCTATGGAGTTGGTCGTCGTAAACTCAAAATTGGATTGGCAGTTCAACGACTGGTATAAAATAAAACGGACAAAACGTTAAGAATGATTATTAGAATTTACTAAAGCGAAATTTTTATAATGAAAAGTTCGATTTGAAATAGTAATGCTATTTCTTATATTAGGGAACCGAAAATAATTTCTTTAAATATTCATTAGTCTTAAAAACTAATTCATTTTTTTTTCGATCTATTTCGATTCATTTTCGATCCGACATTGAAAGGTTGTTGCTAACGAGGTACATTATACGAGATACATTATTGATTAAAAATGAAATCTTGATCAAAAATAAAATAACAAATATCAACTGCAACGAAACTACATTGATTTCCGGTCGTCCTAATAAATGCATATCATTTTTATAAATTATTATAATTATTAATTATTATTAAAATAAAAAATAAAAAATTAAAATTTTGTGATTTTTTCATTGGAAATCTATTAAGAAAATGTCTTGTGTATACACAGTATTAAACGAATAATGAATAAGTTATTAGATATAATTACAAACATATATTATTAGATACAAATGAATTATTCCAAAAACATAACTATTTATAAAATGTCCTAACTCTTATAATCCATTTGACCCTACCACAAAACCTTTAGATTCCGCAAAACATCTTTTAAGAACCGCTGAACTAGGGTGATCCGGTAAAATGTTCTAGGGCAACTTCTCAAATCACGAGTAATCTGCAAACTAGGTAATCTGCAAAATCCCTAGATGACCTTACACATTACATACTACATGCTCGAGAAAATAGAAATAAAATCTTTAGTGGAATAACAGCAACGTTTCTGAAGGCTTAAATTAATATGGTGTTAATATGGTAAAATGTCCTAACTCTTAGAATCCATTTGACCCTTCCACAAAACCTTTAGATTCCGCAAAACATCTTTTAAGAACCGCTGAACTAGGGTGATCCGGTAAAATGTTCTAGGGCAACTTCTCAAATCACGAGTAATCTGCAAACTAGGTAATCTGCAAACTCCCTAGATGATCTTACACATTACATACTACATGCTCGAGAAAATAGAAATAAAATCTTTAGTGGAATAACAGCAACGTTTCTGAAGGCTTACATTAATATGGTGTTAATATGGTAAAATGTCCTAACTCTTAGAATCCATTTGACCCTTCCACAAAACCTTTAGATTCCGCAAAACATCTTTTAAGAACCGCTGAACTAGAGTGATCCGGTAAAATGTTCTAGGGCAACTTCTCAAATCACGAGTAATCTGCAAACTAGGTAATCTGCAAACTCCCTAGATGATCTTACACATTACATACTACATGCTCGAGAAAATAGAAATAAAATCTTTAGTGGAATAACAGCAACGTTTCTGAAGGCTTACATTAATATGGTGTTAATATGGTAAAATGTCCTAACTCTTAGAATCCATTTGACCCTTCCACAAAACCTTTAGATTCCGCAAAACATCTTTTAAGAACCGCTGAACTAGGGTGATCCGGTAAAATGTTCAAGGGCAGCTTCTCAAATCACGAGTAATCTGCAAACTAGGTAATCTGCAAACTCCCTAGATGATCTTACACATTACATACTACAACCTCGAGAAAATAGAAATAAAATCTTTAGTGGAATAACAGCAACGTTTCTGAAGGCTTACATTAATATGGTGTTAATATGGTAAAATGTCCTAACTCTTAGAATCCATTTGACCCTTCCACAAAACCTTTAGATTCCGCAAAACATCTTTTAAGAACCGCTGAACTAGGGTGATCCGGTAAAATGTTCAAGGGCAGCTTCTCAAATCACGAGTAATCTGCAAACTAGGTAATCTGCAAACTCCCTAGATGATCTTACACATTACATACTACAACCTCGAGAAAATAGAAATAAAATCTTTAGTGGAATAACAGCAACGTTTCTGAAGGCTTACATTAATATGGTGTTAATATGGTAAAATGTCCTAACTCTTAGAATCCATTTGACCCTTCCACAAAACCTTTAGATTCCGCAAAACATCTTTTAAGAACCGCTGAACTAGGGTGATCCGGTAAAATGTTCTAGGGCAACTTCTCAAATCACGAGTAATCTGCAAACTAGGTAATCTGCAAACTCCCTAGATGATCTTACACATTACATACTACATGCTCGAGAAAATAGAAATAAAATCTTTAGTGGAATAACAGCAACGTTTCTGAAGGCTTACATTAATATGGTGTTAATATGGTAAAATGTCCTAACTCTTAGAATCCATTTGACCCTTCCACAAAACCTTTAGATTCCGCAAAACATCTTTTAAGAACCGCTGAACTAGGGTGATCCGGTAAAATGTTCTAGGGCAACTTCTCAAATCACGAGTAATCTGCAAACTAGGTAATCTGCAAACTCCCTAGATGATCTTACACATTACATACTACAACCTCGAGAAAATAGAAATAAAATCTTTAGTGGAATAACAGCAACGTTTCTGAAGGCTTACATTAATATGGTGTTAATATGGTAAAATGTCCTAACTCTTAGAATCCATTTGACCCTTCCTTAAAACCTTTAGATTCCGCAAAACATCTTTTAAGAACCGCTGAACTAGGGTGATCCGGTAAAATGTTCAAGGGCAGCTTCTCAAATCACGAGTAATCTGCAAACTAGGTAATCTGCAAACTCCCTAGATGATCTTACACATTACATACTACAACCTCGAGAAAATAGAAATAAAATCTTTAGTGGAATAACAGCAACGTTTCTGAAGGCTTACATTAATATGGTGTTAATATGGTAAAATGTCCTAACTCTTAGAATCAATTTGACCCTTCCACAAAACCTTTAGATTCCGCAAAACATCTTTTAAGAACCGCTGAACTAGGGTGATCCGGTAAAATGTTCTAGGGCAACTTCTCAAATCACGAGTAATCTTCAAACTAGGTAATCTGCAAACTCCCTAGATGATCTTACACATTACATACTACAACCTCGAGAAAATAGAAATAAAATCTTTAGTGGAATAACAGCAACGTTTCTGAAGGCTTACATTAATATGGTGTTAATATGGTAAAATGTCCTAACTCTTAGAATCCATTTGACCCTTCCACAAAACCTTTAGAATCCGCAAAACATCTTTTAAGAACCGCTGAACTAGGGTGATCCGGTAAAATGTTCTAGGGCAGCTTCTCGAATCACGAGTAATCTGCAAACTAGGTAATCTGCAAACTCCCTAGATGATCTTACACATTACATACTACAACCTCGAGAAAATAGAAATAAAATCTTTAGTGGAATAACAGCAACGTTTCTGAAGGCTTACATTAATATGGTGTTAATATGGTAAAATGTCCTAACTCTTAGAATCCATTTGACCCTTCCACAAAACCTTTAGATTCCGCAAAACATCTTTTAAGAACCGCTGAACTAGGGTGATCCGGTAAAATGTTCTAGGGCAACTTCTCAAATCACGAGTAATCTGCAAACTAGGTAATCTGCAAACTCCCTAGATGATCTTACACATTACATACTACAACCTCGAGAAAATAGAAATAAAATCTTTAGTGGAATAACAGCAACGTTTCTGAAGGCTTACATTAATATGGTGTTAATATGGTAAAATGTCCTAACTCTTAGAATCCATTTGACCCTTCCTTAAAACCTTTAGATTCCGCAAAACATCTTTTAAGAACCGCTGAACTAGGGTGATCCGGTAAAATGTTCTAGGGCAACTTCTCAAATCACGAGTAATCTGCAAACTAGGTAATCTGCAAACTCCCTAGATGATCTTACACATTACATACTACATGCTCGAGAAAATAGAAATAAAATCTTTAGTGGAATAACAGCAACGTTTCTGAAGGCTTACATTAATATGGTGTTAATATGGTAAAATGTTCTAACTCTTAGAATCTATTTGACCCTTCCACAAAACCTTTAGATTCCGCAAAACATCTTTTAAGAACCGCTGAACTAGGGTGATCCGGTAAAATGTTCAAGGGCAGCTTCTCAAATCACGAGTAATCTGCAAACTAGGTAATCTGCAAACTCCCTAGATGATCTTACACATTACATACTACAACCTCGAGAAAATAGAAATAAAATCTTTAGTGGAATAACAGCAACGTTTCTGAAGGCTTACATTAATATGGTGTTAATATGGTAAAATGTCCTAACTCTTAGAATCCATTTGACCCTTCCACAAAACCTTTAGATTCCGCAAAACATCTTTTAAGAACCGCTGAACTAGGGTGATCCGGTAAAATGTTCTAGGGCAACTTCTCAAATCACGAGTAATCTGCAAACTAGGTAATCTGCAAACTCCCTAGATGATCTTACACATTACATACTACAACCTCGAGAAAATAGAAATAAAATCTTTAGTGGAATAACAGCAACGTTTCTGAAGGCTTACATTAATATGGTGTTAATATGGTAAAATGTCCTAACTCTTAGAATCCATTTGACCCTTCCTTAAAACCTTTAGATTCCGCAAAACATCTTTTAAGAACCGCTGAACTAGGGTGATCCGGTAAAATGTTCAAGGGCAGCTTCTCAAATCACGAGTAATCTGCAAACTAGGTAATCTGCAAACTCCCTAGATGATCTTACACATTACATACTACAACCTCGAGAAAATAGAAATAAAATCTTTAGTGGAATAACAGCAACGTTTCTGAAGGCTTACATTAATATGGTGTTAATATGGTAAAATGTCCTAACTCTTAGAATCAATTTGACCCTTCCACAAAACCTTTAGATTCCGCAAAACATCTTTTAAGAACCGCTGAACTAGGGTGATCCGGTAAAATGTTCTAGGGCAACTTCTCAAATCACGAGTAATCTTCAAACTAGGTAATCTGCAAACTCCCTAGATGATCTTACACATTACATACTACAACCTCGAGAAAATAGAAATAAAATCTTTAGTGGAATAACAGCAACGTTTCTGAAGGCTTACATTAATATGGTGTTAATATGGTAAAATGTCCTAACTCTTAGAATCCATTTGACCCTTCCACAAAACCTTTAGAATCCGCAAAACATCTTTTAAGAACCGCTGAACTAGGGTGATCCGGTAAAATGTTCTAGGGCAGCTTCTCGAATCACGAGTAATCTGCAAACTAGGTAATCTGCAAACTCCCTAGATGATCTTACACATTACATACTACAACCTCGAGAAAATAGAAATAAAATCTTTAGTGGAATAACAGTAACGTTTCTGAAGGCTTACATTAATATGGTGTTAATATGGTAAAATGTCCTAACTCTTAGAATCCATTTGACCCTTCCACAAAACCTTTAGATTCCGCAAAACATCTTTTAAGAACCGCTGAACTAGGGTGATCCGGTAAAACGTTCTAGGGCAACTTCTCAAATCACGAGTAATCAGCAAACTAGGTAATCTGCAAACTCCCTAGATGATCTTACACATTACATACTACAACCTCGAGAAAATAGAAATAAAATCTTTAGTGGAATAACAGCAACGTTTCTGAAGGCTTACATTAATATGGTGTTAATATGGTAAAATGTCCTAACTCTTAGAATCCATTTGACCCTTCCACAAAACCTTTAGATTCCGCAAAACATCTTTTAAGAACCGCTGAACTAGGGTGATCCGGTAAAATGTTCTAGGGCAACTTCTCAAATCACGAGTAATCTGCAAACTAGGTAATCTGCAAACTCCCTAGATGATCTTACACATTACATACTACATGCTCGAGAAAATAGAAATAAAATCTTTAGTGGAATAACAGCAACGTTTCTGAAGGCTTACATTAATATGGTGTTAATATGGTAAAATGTCCTAACTCTTAGAATCCATTTGACCCTTCCACAAAACCTTTAGATTCCGCAAAACATCTTTTAAGAACCGCTGAACTAGGGTGATCCGGTAAAATGTTCAAGGGCAGCTTCTCAAATCACGAGTAATCTGCAAACTAGGTAATCTGCAAACTCCCTAGATGATCTTACACATTACATACTACAACCTCGAGAAAATAGAAATAAAATCTTTAGTGGAATAACAGCAACGTTTCTGAAGGCTTACATTGATATGGTGTTAATATGGTAAAATGTCCTAACTCTTAGAATCCATTTGACCCTTCCACAAAAGCTTTAGATTCCGCAAAACATCTTTTAAGAACCGCTGAACTAGGGCTATCCGGTAAAATGTTCTAGGGCAACTTCTCAAATCACGAGTAATCTGCAAACTAGGTAATCTGCAAACTCCCTAGATGATCTTACACATTACATACTACAACCTCGAGAAAATAGAAATAAAATCTTTAGTGGAATAACAGCAACGTTTCTGAAGGCTTACATTAATATGGTGTTAATATGGTAAAATGTCCTAACTCTTAGAATCCATTTGACCCTTCCACAAAACCTTTAGATTCCGCAAAACATCTTTTAAGAACCGCTGAACTAGGGTGATCCGGTAAAATGTTCTAGGGCAACTTCTCAAATCACGAGTAATCTGCAAACTAGGTAATCTGCAAACTCCCTAGATGATCTTACACATTACATACTACATGCTCGAGAAAATAGAAATAAAATCTTTAGTGGAATAACAGCAACGTTTCTGAAGGCTTACATTAATATGGTGTTAATATGGTAAAATGTCCTAACTCTTAGAATCTATTTGACCCTTCCACAAAACCTTTAGATTCCGCAAAACATCTTTTAAGAACCGCTGAACTAGGGTGATCCGGTAAAATGTTCAAGGGCAGCTTCTCAAATCACGAGTAATCTGCAAACTAGGTAATCTGCAAACTCCCTAGATGATCTTACACATTACATACTACAACCTCGAGAAAATAGAAATAAAATCTTTAGTGGAATAACAGCAACGTTTCTGAAGGCTTACATTAATATGGTGTTAATATGGTAAAATGTCCTAACTCTTAGAATCCATTTGACCCTTCCACAAAACCTTTAGATTCCGCAAAACATCTTTTAAGAACCGCTGAACTAGGGTGATCCGGTAAAATGTTCTAGGGCAACTTCTCAAATCACGAGTAATCTGCAAACTAGGTAATCTGCAAACTCCCTAGATGATCTTACACATTACATACTACAACCTCGAGAAAATAGAAATAAAATCTTTAGTGGAATAACAGCAACGTTTCTGAAGGCTTACATTAATATGGTGTTAATATGGTAAAATGTCCTAACTCTTAGAATCCATTTGACCCTTCCACAAAACCTTTAGATTCCGCAAAACATCTTTTAAGAACCGCTGAAGTATGGTGATCCGGTAAAATGTTCTAGGGCAACTTCTCAAATCACGAGTAATCTGCAAACTAGGTAATCTGCAAACTCCCTAGATGATCTTACACATTACATACTACAACCTCGAGAAAATAGAAATAAAATCTTTAGTGGAATAACAGCAACGTTTCTGAAGGCTTACATTAATATGGTGTTAATATGGTAAAATGTCCTAACTCTTAGAATCCATTTGACCCTTCCACAAAACCTTTAGATTCCGCAAAACATCTTTTAAGAACCGCTGAACTAGGGTGATCCGGTAAAATGTTCTAGGGCAACTTCTCAAATCACGAGTAATCTGCAAACTAGGTAATCTGCAAACTCCCTAGATGATCTTACACATTACATACTACAACCTCGAGAAAATAGAAATAAAATCTTTAGTGGAATAACAGCAACGTTTCTGAAGGCTTACATTAATATGGTGTTAATATGGTAAAATGTCCTAACTCTTAGAATCCATTTGACCCTTCCACAAAACCTTTAGATTCCGCAAAACATCTTTTAAGAACCGCTGAACTAGGGTGATCCGGTAAAATGTTCTAGGGCAACTTCTCAAATCACGAGTAATCTGCAAACTAGGTAATCTGCAAACTCCCTAGATGATCTTACACATTACATACTACATGCTCGAGAAAATAGAAATAAAATCTTTAGTGGAATAACAGCAACGTTTCTGAAGGCTTAATATGGTGTTAATTACATATTTTTCACTACCTAACACACCAAAATACTTCAATCAAACAAGCAATACATCAGTTGATAGAATCAATCATCAGTCACTTTAAAACTATAATGCTATGAATTGAACGGCTTAAAATATCTCTTTTAATTTTTGAAGCTAGGAAATATGTAATATGACATCACAAGTAGAACAGAAGAAATTAACTTGATATTATTTACTTATTTTTAGACATCTAAGAAATCAAGTCAATACGATTTTGCAATCAAAAAATTAGTTTGTAGAATAAGCGGAACAAACTTTTAACATTAAGAATATAGAAGCCGTTAATGCGCTCATTTCCTTGATTTCCTTCATTTCAAACTTTAACAAATTACCTTAATTTATCTGAAAATTAGCAAGGAAATACGTTTATTAACGGCTTCTGAGTTTTAGATTTCTAGTAATTGATATTCAACTCATCTGTTTTCCCTTGCAGTCAAATAGGTTTTGATTTTTATTTTTTTTTTTAGTCTGCCTTCCTTAAGATTGATTGTTAAATTTATATTTCTTTCTTGTTTCTTCCTTTCTTAAATATTAATTGGAGACCCATTTTAGGTGTAATCATTTTATTTCATTTTTGCTAAGGATTTTACAATTATGTGTAAAAATAGGTGATTACAGAACACGGCGCAGATTTGTCATGTGATTTATAAATTAACGTATAAATCATTCTCCAAAAATAAATTTCATTTCAGGCTATCTTTTTAGTAAATTTTCACAAAAAAAAAGAAATTTTTTACCAGCTTCCGTTTAACCATTATTTTGAAGATCTATTATATCCTGTCCAAAAAAACTATCAATTGATTAAAATTATTTAAATAAATAAAAATATAATTCTCCAAATCGAGTATAAGAAATAAAGTTATGTAGTATGGTAGGTACGTACTCTATTTACGTCGCACTAGAGCTGCGCAATGAGCTATTGGATGACAGTCTATATGGTATGCATTTCAGAAACAAAGAGAGTGTGTTGAGACTATCACCGCAAAAGCTGAAAATTTAATACCAATCAGAACAAGTAATTTTTTGTTAGATATTGTCGCAAGGTAATTACATGAACTGGAAACTATGTATTTGTTCACTAGAAGTTATCCACGTAAACTAATATTATGAATATTTTTTTAAATTTTGAATGCTGTTCAACAGTTTGATTACTGTTTAATTTTATGAATATTAGTTAATATTAGGTATTCATGATACACTGTTGGAAATTTCTCAGAAAATGGTTAAATAACAATTTATTTCATTGTTATTTTTCCGTACTAAAACAAAACAGTCAAATGACCATAAATAAGAAAGTATTAAAACTGTTAACTGTGAGAAAAACCGTTCATTAACTGCTTTCATCTAATATGGTAAAACAACCATAATTTTATCGCAACATTTTATCAAATCAATGAAGCCACTTAGTTCCTCACAGATGAGTACATTTCATAGCCGACTAGTGCATCAGTCTCATGACCGGTGCAAGGTTCGGGTCCCAGCGTTGACACCACAATATTTCATTCGTTATCTTCAACACATACTGTATCCTCCATTCCCCAATCCTCGGAATACGATACGGATAGAATACGATAGAATACGATAAGCAGTTTCAAAACCGTAAAAGTAAAAAATGTTCCTTACCATAAACTTTACGGTTAATTGAAGGAACAGACTGCTACTGGTTATTTTACCGTAATTTAAGAATGAAAATTCTAACATTATGAACATCATTTAATGATGAAAGTATAATTTAATCATAGGAATATCTTTTAAATAGTAACATTATAAGTTGAAAACATAATAATATAAGTTTAAAACAACATATAAAGTTATGAATTTTTCATAAAGTTACAAACAATACTAAAAGTTATGGTTCTGAACATTATTTAATCTTATAAACGTTGTTTAAAATTTTGAACATCATATTTTTGTTATGAAGTTCATATAAGGTAATAAGCATTACTTAACGCTATGTACGATATGGTGATATTTGAACATTGTTTAATGTTCTGAACATTATGTAAATTTATGAGTGTAATTTAATGTTTTAAACATACATTATTTCATGTCAACAGAACTTTTTGTAATAAATATTTGTTTTTGTTTAAACATGATAGCTAAAAGAATCCAACATCAATTCATTTAAACTTCTCCACTTCAAAGAAAAAAGTTCTAAATGTAATGAAAAAAATATCCTTTTATAAAGATATAATTGAATTATTATTAAATTTATTTATTATTAAATTTATTTAATATTAAATTTATAATATTGTATCCAAGTTAAATATATTATTATAAGAAAATTTCATAAACACATTGCTTGCAAATAATTATTCTGTAAAAAAATAAGAAAATTAATACTATTTTCGATTTCATTTATTTTGTTAAGTTATAACACAATTTGATTTAACCTTAAACCTCGTCTACATTTTACATGGATGTAAAATGAAATTAGAGCATTAAAGGAGATTGTAATTGAGCTTTTCAGACAAAATTAACATTCAAAGACACGAATGGTAATTATTCAAAACATAAAGTACACGTTACTCTTAAAGTTATTTAAGATAAAAATAAAACAACTTCATTTTGAATGCGATTAAACGAGTTCATTAGTTCTTATTTGTCGCAATCATTAGTAAAAAGAAATAAATCACTTGTTAAAAAAAAGTAATTATAGAAGTAATTCTCCTGAAAACTCTCCTTTGTATTTCCTTTTAACATTAAGCCTCAATGTAAGAAAAGACACTTTCTAAAACCTATTACATTTTAAATAATATTATTTTGATTAGTTTGAGTTTTAGGTGTTTTAATGAGTTGGCATAATTGTAGAAAATCTTGATAAATGGAGAAAGTGTTTACAACTCTTTTTGAATTCTGTAAATAATAAATTAGAAATCTCAGGAACGGAACATATTAAAAATATTATTAACGCATTAAAATTTCTGATTTTTATTATTTTAGGCGCATCGATATTTGTTTAATAGTGACAAAAAACCACATTGAACATTCTTTATTAGTTAAAAATCATATTTTCAATATTAATTAATTGCAAAATTAAATAAATCAAAGCATACCCGCAACAGCCCGTTTTGTGCCAGGGGATTAAAGAAGCATGATTGTGCACTGTTAGAAATTTCTCGGAAAAAATGGTTAAATAACTATTTATTTAATTGTTATTTTACCATATTCAAACAAAACAGTCAAATAACCATAAATAAGGTGGTATTCAAGCTGTGAGAAAAATCATTTATTAACTGCCTTCCCATACTACGTTTAAACAACCAGAATTTCATCGCTCCAACTAGTCCCACCTAATGGAGCCACTTAGTTCCCTGCAGCTAAGTAAATATTATAGCCGAGAGGGTTAATCTGTGAATATTATGACCAACAGAATGGTAGTTCGAGTCCCAGCGTTGACACAGCAAAATTCCATTCATTCTTTTTCACACAAACGGAGTTTCCAGTGACCTGCCCTCCCTAATTTGTGACTTTGGGCTATTAGAATACGATATTCTCATTCACGCATAGATGGCAGCACCATGCAGATGCGTATTACAAAAATGTCTAGTATTTCCCATTTCATAAGATAGGTGAAACAACCTAATACACCAATTAAACCATTTTCCATGGTTCATTTGATAAAATACAACTCAGCCACTACCTAATGAAAAATCTAACTCCAGTGTTCTGTTCAATTTCTCTTTTACAGTTTTTACATACGGTTTTACGGTTACTGAAATAGTGTTGTATTCATGGATTTTTAACCATACTAGTTGTAACAGTTTTCAGAACTGTAAGGATTAAAAAAAAATATTTACCCGTCAATTTTGCGATTAGTTGTCCTTGTGCTGCCGTAATTTTATCGTATTTACCATACCGTAATTTTACCGTTTTTACCGTAGTTTTAGAAAGAAAATTCTAATAGTGTGGTAAAATGGTCAGCACCCAGGCAAACTGGTACCCGGCTGAAGCTGGGTGGGATTCAAGCCACCACAGGGGATCGGTTAATCACTCAGTTAATCACAATTCAGTGCCTTAACCACTGAACCAACTCGGCTTTAGTTATAATATCATTATACAGAATTTAGCTGATATTTTACCATTTTTAAATCATTAGCACATAAAATAACATAATCACCTTTTGAAAATTTATATTAACTATTCGTTTCATTATAAAGTTCGAATTACAGACTTTTTTTTTTTTGAGCTTATCTTTTGCAAACTACAATAAAAAGTCTAATAAATTGATTGAAATTCATGATATTTTATTCAAATATTTTAATCTTGGATTCATGCGAAACAGTTTAAGAAAATAAATCATACTTTAAGAAACAAATTGAATTTATGGCATGGAAAAATAAGGAAGAAATATTAAATCAAGAGACGAAAGTGAATGCTTTTTAACTGCTATACTGTCAGAGCATTTATTTGAAACAGGGGAACTATTTTTCATATTAATCCACAATGTGTTTAAAGTAATAATGATTAATAATGCGAATTTTTTATCGTTCATCTTTCTAAAATCTGCTGCGGCAAACAGAATAGCTTCTGCTGAAATAAGAAAATTGCTTTTTATTAGAGTGAGAGTATTATTGACATGATGAATTTCATGAATTTATCATATTCCGATAAAATTAAAAAAGTAATTTCATCCTACACGGTAAACGATAAGTTTTGAATGAGAAAAAAAGCGCAAAAAGCCATTTTCAAAGTTTTTCCTGCTTAATAGTGTTTCTTTTTTATATATTTACTTAGTAGATTAAAGTATTTTTTACCGAAACTAGTTCTGTTCTATTGTTTATCTTTATTATAAAATGAAATGTTTTTTTTTTCCTTTTTGAACTTTATTAGTATTGTTTTTATATTAAATTAATAAATAAATAGATAGATTTCAAAGTTCAGTGATTAAAAAATATGCTAAAGAATGCAGAATAAATTAAAAGGGAGAAAGCAATAAAGGTTTGATAAAGAAAGGTAAATTTATATTAAGTTAATCATAATAGATTAGTTAATTTATTTATATTAAATTAATGTGTTAATAAATAAATAAATTAATTAATTATTAAATTACTCATAATAAGTTAGATTATTTGTATTAAATTGATATCTTTGCCATTCAATTAATTGAATAACTATCAAATTAATTCAAATAAGTTAATTTATATTAAGTCAATTTATATTAATTTAATTAAATTTAATTTTTTCCTTATTCAATTTAACTATTTTTAAATAAAATAATAATAAAAAACACATTTCATCTTGAAATTTTACATAATTATAGGTGTCGACAAATTATGGTCATTTTACATTAAGTCTGAAAATTATAATAACGTTTTTAGACATTTTCTAATAAGACAAAATGTTCCCTTAATATGTTTCTAGTCTTGCTGCTTGCGGAATTTTGTTTTTAATGTAAATTTGTAACTACTTTTGCTTGTTTTCCTTTTGTTTTCTTCTTACTTCTGTAAGCCTCATGCTATACTTTGTGGTGCATGAGGAGTTTTTCAGTCGTTTAATTAAAAAAAAAATTCTAATTGATTTCAAGACGTTTAATACGAACACTGATTTCATGGCGTTTATTACGAATGTTACTTTCATGACGTTTATTACCGTTATTGGCATATTATGAGTAAATGACATTTTTTTTAAACTCATACTAAAAATAATAGTTATCAACTACAGTCCAAAACGCGCTTATTTTAACTTACACGAAATAACTATGTTTTCAATGAGAAAAAGTAGCACATGAAAAACCATCTTCAACTTTTTTTAATGAATATTATTTTAAATTTATGCATTTAGTTAGGAGATTAAGGATCTTTATTATTCCAAACTTTTTCTTGTTCATGTGTATTGCTTATCTAAATACTATAATTCATTCCTTTTTAAATTTTATTAGCATGATTTTTTTTGTATTATCATTATTAACAAAAATAGATAGATTGCAAATTCTGTGATTCAAAAAATATGCTAAAATTATGTAAAATAAATTAAAAAGGGAAAAACGACAAAGTCTTGATAAAAAGGGTTAATTTATATTAATTAGATAATAATAGATTAGTTAATTCATTAATATTAGATTAATTTGTTTATCATTCAAATAATTAATTAATTATTATTAGTTTATTAATTAATATTAAAGTTACTTATTTGTTATTCAATTTAATAAAATACACTGAAAGTCAAAAATACAGTCAAATACAAAAAAATGGAGTACACAGAAGATAAAATACACTGAAAATAATTTTATGAGGTTATTGAACATGATATTGAGAGAAATATTACATCACTGTTTTTATAATATTGCATTCATAAAATATCTTAAATACAAATGGAAAACCACGTATCTTGATGGAATCTTACATAACCTTAGGTTTTGGCAATAACAATGATAATAACGCTTTTAGATATTTTCTTATAAGACATAGCGTTCCCTTAAGGAAATTTCTAATTGATGTCGTGACATTTGTTACAATTGCAAACATTTTAGTGAAAAAAATCACCAACTGACAAAAAATATGGCCAAAACTACCAGAATGTGACAAAATTTGCCGTATTTTTGGCTCTATGAGAGCACTTGAAGAGTTTAGAAACTTTTACAGAAGCGTTTTCTAACGATTTTGGCAAGATTTAATGATTAAGTATTAATAGTAACCTGTAGTAAGTAAAGATTAAGTAGTAACCTGTTAAAGTGGGTAGCAGAATTTGGTATTGCACAATTTAATAACTTTATCCTGATACCTCAAAGCATGGCATAAAAAAACCATTTAGTCTGTTGAATTTCCTTTCAATGTGGCTAGGTGGCGCAGTTGGTTTGTCGTCGGCCTTCTGAGCCCAAGTCTGCGGGTTCGATCCCCGGCCCAGACACCGGATTTTCGGGATGCAGATCGGGATCAGCGGCCATGTCGTATGATTATACGGCATGTAAAAGATCCCTGGAGTGCCTTATTGGCTCTTGGCATTTCCTGCAAAATTAAATTCCTAGTGCACTTTAGCATCCAAATAAAGTCTCGGTGCTGCCATCTAGTGTGGCAGAAACTAGACGTCCAAATTAACATGGCCAACGGTATCTCTCCCATTGTCGTGGTTCTGAAAGAGTGGATCCCACTTCTGGAGAACGCAGTAGGTCTGCTCATCGGGAAGACTGATTGTGCAGCTCATTGAAAATTAAAAAAAATATATAAAAAAATTCCCTTTCAGTTAATAAATGTGCGATATTATAATTTTGAAAACCAGAATTTCTAATGAGCCATTAGCATATGAACGGAAAAAATACCAAATATAATGTTTAATTACCGTATCTTTTGTCTTTTTATCTTATTACCAAGAAATGGCATTACCATGTAGTTCAGCCATTTTACCAGAATTTTTTTCAACGTATATTTGGTGTATTATGGGTAAGTATAAACGTTTTTTTACACATGCTGAATATAATAGCTATCTACTACAATCCAAAGCCAGCTAATGTTGCATATAAAACCGAATTCTGCGCCACTAGAATATTTGAAAATATTCAAAAGAAAAACCTATACAGACGGAGGATAAATCACATATTTCTCAAAGGAGTAAATACCTATCTGAAACTCTTTACTATTACTTTGAGTGTGTCCTCGTCCGATGCCGATAAGACAGTATATTCTGCCTTCCGGGAATGATGTCAAATAAATGGGAGTTTGGAGACTTTCATACCCAGTTTTTATTTCATGCTCCAAGATTACTTTTTTTCCTGTAAATGGGAGAGTATTTTATTACTATGTCTGTAAACAAGCAGATATTAAAAATAAATGCATATTCTTTTACTTAAAATACATTTATAGAAACAAAATTAATTGAACACTTTATCTTACAACAAAAATATTGCTAATTATTTTTTAGAAAATTTTTTAATTTCCTATAAACGTATTATAAATTTTATTTATATATACCAATTTGTCCTTAGTGCCCTTTTAAGAATAGTTCTATTTCTCTTAAAAGTATTATATGCAATTAATAAAAGTATTTCATCATAAAGATTTATTTAGCAGAAATACCATAAAAAATTAATAATATTATAAATAGTTTTATCTCAAGTCGAAACAAATTCTTTTTTAAAGTAAAAGTGATATATAACAGAAATAAATAACAAACTCGGTAAAAAAAAAAGATGTACTATAACTATTTTCACATAAGTAATTTCGTAGATAAAACCATTTATTCTGGGCGAGAATTAATGTTTATATTTTGTTTTCTAAAAAAATATATCTGATTAAAAAAACTATTATAAAACTATTTTAAGATAAAACTAGTTCAGAATATTAACTAATTTGAATTGCAATCTTTTTAAAACTTACGGATAGATAATGCTAAAATAATCAAATAAAATACTTTAAAAAGTGTATTAAAAAAATCCGATACTATATCTTACTTGCATTACAGTACCAAAGCATTCAGATAACCGTAAAATTGTTTGGAGTGCTAAAAGATTCTGGGTCATGTTGAAATTTGTAGCGTTTTTAATGCACGGAGAAAAAAAAATTCTTCTTAAACTATTTTACTGTATGGTAAAAATATTTCTGCTAAAATAAAACAATTTCCAAAACAAAACAAACAAAAAACAACAAAAAAAAAACATATGGTATTTAAACCTTTCATTTGGTAATTTTTCCATTCATACGGTAACAGTTAACCAGAAATTATTGTTTTTAAAAAATTCTTATTACCGCACATTTAGTAAACAATATAAAGCTTAAAAGATCTATGGTATTACGATAAAACTATGGGCTAATATATGGGGTAATAAAGTTATAATTCTTATTACCACATAGTAACTGAAAAGTAAATTTGATCGAATAAATGCTTTTCATGGACAGATTAAATTGTGCTTAGTTGATACCAGCTTGAAACATATTACTGTGCAAAATAATTATTCCTAAACTAGGTCACACAATAATATGCTTCAACTTCAACGAGAAAATTGTTCCATTTTACACTTCATTAAGGTTGCAGCAAACTTGTATCGTATTTTGATAGAAGTATCCGATATTATAGTTCAAATCTAAACCAATTTATAAGAGAACGGAACAGCGGGTGAACAGTACAAAAGGAATGTGAACTCAAAAGCGTAGCCATATCGTGTGAACTAGCAAGTCAGGGAATATCGTGTGTAGGCATCGGCTGTAATGAAGTAATCCAATATTATCCCCGAAGAAAAAATATCCATTATTTTAATATTAATTGGATGTGAGGGAGGGGTCAGATCTTCCAATCTTCTGTACCACTCAACTCAGTGAAACAAATGGTTAGAAATGTAGTTCTCTATCATCCATGCTATATATAGTTTGTCTATGTAAAGAACTTCCCTAGCCATTCGTCTGAAGTAGTGGCGGTAACTATGGTTACGAGGTTTAACTATTTCAAGTAGGGATGTTGGGTCGTTATTTAAGACAGGTTTTGGACCTGGTCGGCGAAAGAAAGGGAATCAGAGGAGAGATAAGCTCCCCTCTTTGAAATGCGCTATTTCTTGTTTCCCTAGCAGCAGACGGCATTAACTTTATGTCCAGGGGAGTTCTTTATATAGACAAACTATACTCTCACTTTATTTGGTAACCCGAAAGTGTTTCTTGACTTTATTCTCAGCTGGTGGAACTTTGTAGCGATGTGATGCTTCATAAAGCAACCAAGTCTATCAAGGTTGAGTTTTTACTTCTACCCAGAAACATGGAGGCAACATACTTTCACTTCATTTTTTATACCACTCTGTTTGAGTAGTCTATATGAAGGTACTATTTTAAATGTGAAAAAACTCCAGTTTTTTTTTACTTTGAAATCACCTTAAAGTTTAATAAATTTATTATTTTTCCTATCTGACTAAATTTTTAGTACCGTCATTCGGGGGCTACTTTGTGCAGGATTTCGCAGTTTTTGAACTTTGACATGTAAAAAAACTATGTTAATTCAAACTTTATTAGAATTTTTCGTTATTATATTCATAACTGGACTCAGAGGAGTGAATTTGATCAATATTGGCATTATTTGTATGTAATATTTACGAATAATAAGTCAAAACATACCTTGCACAAAGTAGCCCCCAAATGGGGCTACTTTGTGCAGCGATAGGAATTCAGTTTAATAATCTTGTTTTTAGTAAAATATTGATATAAAATTGTTAAAAAAGTTAATTGTTGACATTTTTAAAGACAAAAACATCAAGATATGTAAAGATATTAGCTTGAAAATAATTTTCAGCCATTCAAAATTCTAAAAAACCATTTTTTTTTTAAGAATTTTTTCTTAAAAAGAATGTTTATTTCAAAACATTTGAGTTTAAACAAGAGGAAACCATATACTTTTTTTAACATTGAAATGGATGATATTTCAAAAATAATAATTATTACATATTCATTAACATTTATAATATTGATACATTTGAACATAACATGCATCTACATCACGTCGCGAATCTGCAATTTTTACTTCCCCCAGAGCGTTTCTATCTCTTCAACGCGGTATAGACCACGCTTAATAACAGCCTTCGGTTGGCTTATCTTTCTCACAATTTCTTCGAGTTTGAACGTGTCAGTCTTTTCAGGTATTTTTTTATAACGTCTGACCATTTTTCTGTCGAAAAAAAAACGAATAAAACTTTGCACAAAGTAGCCCCAAAGTGCATTTTTTTTCATTTTCCGTTTATTTGTTATTAATTTTCAAATTTTTTTAACGCTAACATGATATAATTGTTTATTAATATAAAAATAAACAATTTCGCACTTACGACAATTGTTTTATCAACGTCTTTGCATTTCACAGCTAAAGTTTCCACGCACACTTTTCGACATCCGACGTCCTCGGAAAGTTGTTGACATTGGATGAACGAAACACACTCCGAGATTGTTTTAAAATTCGAAAAAATGTTTGAAGTAATAGAAGAGATTTCTATCTTCAAATTCCACACATTTTTAACGTGAAATAAACATAATACTGAATAGCAGCACTTGAAAAATGCCAAATTCGAATTTGCACAAAGTAGCCCCGAATGACGGTACCCTTTATTTTAGTAGAATTAATCTAAAAGTATACTCATTTTTAGAAATAAAACTATCACATTTGACGATTCAGCAATCTTTGAGCTGTATTTAGTTCATTTTGAGAATCATTTCGTCAAGAAATCATATGATTTGTAACAAAACAAGCTCTCAAATATATGACGAAATGTTTCCTCAATTCGAAATCTCATCGCAGTGCATAGTGGGAGATTATTAATTACATTGAAAAATCTATAATAAAGACTTGACGATCGAAAGTAAAGTGAAGAGACAAGCGGAGCGGATTGTATGGTGGTCAAGGATTTGACTTCGTACTTGGACGTAACTGGGTTCGGATCCCGCTTCGGGTATGAGTGTATTATGTTCATCTATAATATCTGCCCTTCTTGTATTGTTTGTGCCACATTAATCCACTGATGTGGTGCCCACAATTAAGTGAATATCAGGAAAGTTAGATACATTAGGTGCTACGAGTTAGTTGTTGTATTTTTTTTAAAAAAAAATAGTAGAAATGATAGTTATTTCTTCACTTTGACGAAATTTTTGCTCGGATATACTAGGGAACGGTTTTTTCAAAACAGAAGAAACAATTTGGATGTTTCCATGTTTCGGAAAATTTTACCATCCATTTTTTTTGACCATCCATCGTTTAATTGACATAGAAATAAATTATATGAACGTAAATATGAAACAAACTCAATTTTTTGGATGAGATACGTTAGACTAACAATCAAAAAAGCCTTCGTATGTTTTTTTGTATTTGTTTTTTTTTTTTTAAAAACTACAGCAATTCAGTTCCAAATCATTTGAAATCACTAAAAACATACTTCATCCATAATACTTTTATAAATGTGAAGAAAGTTTTTCAAGAAGTATTAAAAGCTTTAGAATCAGATCAAAAGTATCAAAATAGCGCATTCCTGAAAATAACACAAAAAAAATCTTATCTACCTCTAGACAGATTTCTTTTTTATCTATTTTTTTAAGCGACTTCTTTAAGAAAAACATATGCAATTTTTCTTTCCTGCGAAATATGCCTCAGCATTTATATAAGAAAAAAGAAAGTTGTTTTCTACATTGCAAGCTCAAAACTAGAGTCATTGAAAGGAAAAAGTTTTAAAACAAAAATCCGAAACTCCGTTCTTCTGAAACGATACGTGAGTTTACTGCTTTAGGTGTTGAAAGAAGAGCTTCGATGGTTTCTGTAATAGTTACTTCCTGAAAACTGGTTTCTAAAATATTTGTGAATTCTTTTTCTCAATTTCCAAAGGTTTTTTTTTTTTTTTTTTTCATTTTTGTCTTGTTTATCAAAAAGTTGATTGACTTCCTTTTCGTTTCTTTTAATTACTTGTTTTGTACTTCCTTTTACGTACACTTCCTTTTTTGTACACTTCTAGCGTACTCTGTAAAAACAATTAGTGCTTCTAAACACCAAAAATGCTGGCGTCTACTCTACATTAAAGTGGTGTTTCACTAAATGTTCTACTACACTAAAACCCTAGGATACTTCCTAGTGCTATGATACACAAAGCTTTACACTATAGTTTGTCTACGGTAAGAACTTCCCGCGCCAAAAAACCTGAGGCCGTCTGGTGCTATGTAAACAAGAATTGCGCATTTCAGGGAGGGTAGCTTCTCTTCACTCTAGAGCATGGATCACCAAAACTTTTTGATCGTCGACCCCTATATAATTTTTCGAAATCTCCATCGACCCCTATAAAAGTAATTCTCTGTTAATTAAAATAAAACTCTATTAGATACTGTGTTTGTACATTTATTTTATGATTTTAAAAATTTATTAAAGTAATAGTACATTGTGTAACAATAGTCTTATGAAAAAATAAGTAAAGCGACTACAGATTTCTTGCATTGCTTCTTAATCAATGAGATGGGGGTGCCTGGTGCTTTTTTGCAAAATTCGCTATATAGGGTTCAAAATTTGTCAATTTTAATCTTGAATCCCCTCGAAACTTCACATTTAATTTATTTCTGTACTTAGTTAAGATTGAATTTACGTGACTGAAACCGGCTTTAACCATATAGGAACTTGGAAATACTAGCATAAATGGCTGAGCGATTTCGTAAAGCTTTACTTATTTCTGCATTATATTTATATTTGTTCAAAATTTGCAATAAGTTAAATTTTTAAAAAGCGTCTTTGCTTCAAGATCCGATAATAATTCAGCAAGCTCATCTTGCAGGTTGATGTCCACGTTTTCAATTTGAGCAGAAAATGGCACAATAATCCAATCAAGGATGTCAATGTTTTCACAATCAACAAAAAGCAGTTTAAAATTGCCGCTCAATTTTTGAAGATGACCTGTATATATATAAAAGCTTTAATAAGGACACTGCAAATATTCAACACAGTTCGGAAAGATAGCTGAAACTGCGTATAATATTTGCGTTTGTAACGTCAATGCTCGTCACACGTGACATTTGGACAAGCGCACATTGACTTATAAACCAGAAGTGCAGAGTTCGTACCACTGGTACGTAAATATTTGTTTCACCCGAATAAATATACGTTTATAAATTTATGTTCTTTAAAGAAATTGATATTAAGTCAATTATAAAAAAATTCACAAATTTTACATACTCAATTAGGTATGTGTGATTTGCTTATTAAGAACTGTTTTTTCTTCGACCACAAACGACCCTTTCGACTTGGATCGACCCCCTGGCTCAGATCGACCCCCGCTTTTGTTACATAGACCCCTGGGGTCTATATAGACCACTTTGGCGACCTCTGCTCTAGAGCTAACACAATAGACCGAAGTTATAGATTTCCTTTCTCTCACCGACCCGACCCAAAACCTGTTCTAAACAATAACTCCTCACCTCTACTTAAAATAGTTATACCTCGTTACCATAATCACCTCCCCGGGTCCAGAGGAATGGCTATAGGAGCTCTTACTTTAGACAAATTATACTTGAAACACGAAGCTTTGCACACCAACCACCCTGTTTGTTTTTTAGTAAGAATAAAATTTATAATTACAGTAATATATAATACACATAAGAATCAGTAATGTTAATATATGAGACAGTATAACTTAGAATAAAATAAATGTGTAACTAGCATAACTTCTGAACCATAAAAATAAAATTTAAACGGGCATTGGAACTATGTGGGTGCTGCTTAATTTATGCGTGAATAAGAGTATCGTATTCTAATATGAAAAGGTATCTGATTGGAGAGTAAAGAACTCTAGAAACTCTCCATGTATTGAAATAATGGAAGAAATATGGTGGTACTACCGCTGGGATTCGAACCCCTGTTCAGTCGGTTATGAGATAGACCGATTAACTCTCTCAGCGATAGTATGTACCCAGCTGCCATAGCTTCATTAAGTAGGTTTAGTTGGCGTGGATAAAATTCCGGTTTGTAAACCGTATTAAGTAAAAACAATCAATACACGATTTTTTTAGTTTGAATATCATTTTTTATGGTTGTTTGACTGTTTTGGCTAAATATGGTAAAAAATTAATAATATAAAATTTACTATTTAACCATTTTTACCGAAAACTTTCTAATAATGTAGAGATAAAATCAACAAAAAGATAACTGAAATAAATTTTAAGAGTTTTATTCAAGCTTTGGAACCAATTCAATACCAAAAAGTCCAAAAATTGTTCTCAAGAAATATGCTGCAAAAAACTTTCCAATTTTACAGTAAATATAAACTGAACCATTTTATCTCTTCAGATCTATGTTAATATATGGTACACTGTAAAAATGGTGGTATAATACTTATCCGAATTCGGTGGTGAAAAACTCCAAAAATTGTAAGAAATACATTGGTCAAGACGGTAGTATTTTTCGGAGATTTTCCGGAGACGAATAATTGAAATATATCAAAACTATTTAACCGAATTCTTGTAAGAAAAGGCATGTTTTAAATGTACAAGAAAGGCATTTGTACAAATTTTTGGAAGATAAAAGCAAATAATTGGGCAATTTCAAGATACTGTCCAGATGACGATTTATTTATATGAAGTGAGTGCTTCTAGTCGGATTTAATTAGCGAACTGGTTATAGTCAAGTAAGTAATGATTATAAAAGTAATATCTTAATGATAACTCTTTAATGATTGATAAAAATATTGATTGTGCTCGATTATTTGCTAAGTAATTTCAGTCTTTTTGTTCAACTGATTTGAAAAGACTACTCATATAACTGTTATAAAATACATGTATGTTTTTTGTTGCTTAAAAAGATATTTATGTTCTCATAAGATGTACACATACATCTGTCAATTTTATAAAGTAATTTTAAAAAATTAAACTTCTATTCCCTTCTGTTTTGCTGGATTTCATATCAATATTCCGTCTGCGCTGTGTGTATAATTGCTTAACAAACTAATTTTATTTTAAAAAAATATTGATTCTAGGAGGCTTCGCCCCCTGCTCGCTGGCGCTCGCCAACCCCCGGAACTACTTTCGCAGTTCATTTCGGATTGCTTCGCAAACCAATGCTCGCTTTGCTCGCTCATTGAATACGTTCTAAACGTCTAGCTTTTGTAAACTTTTTTCAATACTGAAGTTCCGAAAACTTTTTACTGTAGAAAATTCTAAACCTGTACATTTCAATATTAATTTGAAATAAACAGTTCACATATTTTTCTTAATCACACTATTCTAAATTTCAGTTGTTGAGATAAGTAACTGTTGTAAGCTTTGTTTTAAAGTCTTTCCCGCCAGAGTGTTAAAGCCATGTGTTGTAAAACAATATGAAATAGTAGTCTGCCACTGAACGCCGGATGTAAAGCATCGGCTGCGATAAAGAAAATTTTGTGTTTTTAATTCTCTAAAGGGCGCCTCCCTAATAATATGGAATTTGTAAAATAAATGTATATATTTTTGATTGTTGATGAAGCTCATCATTTTGTGTTTTCATCAGTGTTCAGAAGCAGAACAACTATAAGTTTTTTATTTTATCACAAAAATATAAAATGTATAAAAAACAAAGAAAAGAGTAAGAAAATGAGTATAGTCATAGAAAAGGTTAAAATTATAATACAGCATTTGTCAGTTAAAATAAAACTTTTTGTTTAAGTCTTTTTGTCTCCGAGGCAATTCTAAACCTTAAATTTGTTGTCAGTATTCAGACACACATATAGATAGATATATATACACACACGCAGAGAGAGAGAGAGATGAGAATTCTGTTAGATGCTCTCTATAAATAAAGAAAATAAAGGAAATATTTAAGTGTTAAGTGTTGTGAAAAGAATCTTATTTAGCTGTCCTAAGAACTTCGTTAAAAATGAAAACTGTTGCCAACGCGAGAAAAGAAATACCATCGGTTTTATTGATACATACGTACGTATTAGCGTTTTATATAATGTAAATATGCATCCTAAGGAAACCAACTTTTTTCAATTAGAAAAAAATTATATTTTATATTAAATTTTATAAAATTTCTTCGATATATTTCCGAGAAACAATGTATAGTGCAAATTAAAAACCTTTTTTCAATAGTCTCTTTATTTAACTAATATATTAATTAAAGACCATTCAACTGACTGAGGAGAAAATAATGAATAAAATATAAAAAAATATATACTTTGACTTGAAAAAACTATTTTTTAATTGAAGTGAATTTTTAAACCTATAAAATACTGACGAAAATAATAGCATTCCTTAGAAACCGATAGTGATAAATTTTTACAGTTTTCATTTATTACAGTCATTTCTTAGCCTGCAGAAAGGTAAAGTAAATAAATCACTTTTACGATCCTGTCAGAAATCCGCGAGCTATGAGATTGTTTTAATGGAAGAAATAGCTTCGAGATAAAGAAACTTATAGCTTTACCGTTAGCAGTAAATTACAATTTTTTTTCCCTTTCGGTTTTGAAATAAATCATGAAATTCTCTTTACGGAACCAAAATTGTTTTCAAAAATATTTCTTTTCCTCTTATATGCGCCTTCTTACATTCTTTTCTTATTTCTGTCTTGTTTCCCAGCTTACTTAAAACGATTTTTAAATTTCTTCTGCCGGAATGTTTGCGTTGAAACGAAAATAAACATTCCTTTCGTGTTTTCAAGAGATTGTTGGGTGTGAATATGTTTTTAAATGTTGCTTATATCATTTTTTTTCTTCTATTTTAGAACGAGCATTTTTAAATATGTTTCTGCTATAATACATCCAGAAACAAAAATTCTATTAAACTGCATTCTTCTTTAAAGTATACTCAAGAAATAGTTTTACAAGTAGAATATGTATATATATATATATATATATATATATATATATATATATATATATATATATATATATATATATATATATATATATATATATATATATATATAGATATATATATATTTATATATATATATATATATATATATATATACATATTCTACTTGTAAAACTATTTCTTTGAATTCTATTCGCAGAATTGAACTCTAAACATTCTCTTGTCTGGCCATCCTCAGCAGTTAACCCTGCGAAGGTTTTTTTGCCCACAAAGCAACCAGACAAATAATGCTGTACGAACTACCAATGTTAAAATATGTTCTAATGAATGTGAAACCAATTAAAAAACCAAGTAAATTGATGTTTAGATACACATTTTGCGTTTTTCCATAATCTGAGAATTGATCCGATCAAATTTTTTGAACTAAGAGAAAAGATAGAAAAGTCTCTCTGAATGTCCAGTTTAAAATTTCACACCCCCTTATCCTAACTAAATTAACTAAATCACACAAAACTAAAAAATAATTTCTATATCATCTCATATCTACTTATCATCTACTTACTACTTAAATGATTTTATCTTGTATCATCTTTTCTACTACAACAAAAAAATTGCACTATCTTGCACGACACAGTGAAAAATTACGGATCAAGTTTCAGTAAAAGAAAACGACACTGAGGTTGCAAACAATTTTTACTATCACCGTGAACTCAATTTATTCCAGAACATGTTACAGAACAAATATTACCGTATTTTTCGTTATATATGTTACTGAAGTTTGATATACCGTAGTTTTTACCCTAATAATTACAATAAAATCATTGAATCACTCGAGTTAAATCAATATTACTATAAAAATCACGACATAGTATATTACAGTGACGAGGATTTTCGGATGTTGCATCCAATGTGCCGGAACTTTATACTAAGCAATTTGATCTGAATTTTTTTACAGAGTAACTACATGCTGTTTGCATTTCAAAAGCTATTTCTACCATTATAAAACGGCGAACCCCTGTATGGATAGTCGTAACGACCATTTTCAAATTTTATAAATTATTGTAATTATTAGGGGAACTTGAAAATAATGTCGTTTCGTTGCATGAAATATTCGTTAGTCTTAAAAACTAAATAATTTTTTTTCAATCCACTTCAATTCATTTTTGATCCGGAATTGAAAGGTTGTTGCTAACGAGGGTGAATGCATTATTTATTAAAAAGAAAATCTTGATAACAAATATCAAATGCACCCAAAGAATATTACTTTCCGGTCGAACAAAAAAAATTTTTTTTCCAATGTTGTGCTACAAGTATCTACAATAAAAGTATAGTTATCTTGTTGTTGTTGTAGTCGGCCATTATGGTCGAGGAGTAGCTATTGCTCTTGTTTTCCATGTTTTCCAGGGGCACCAACTAAGGCTAAGAATTCGACTTGTGTCTCACCCATACGTTTCCCGTTTATAGGACATACCCATTCATGTCTCCATTCATTCATCTACATATCGCAATTTTGATCTGAACTAGAGAACGATCAATTTTCAATTCAGTACCCCCAGAGGTTTGATTTGTTATGGGAATATAAAGGACTTTGTGACCTGACAGATTTACCAGTCACCATTTACTACACGGGGAGTCTTCTGCCAGCTGGATTCGAACTCCCGTCTCACAAAAGTAAATCCAGGGCCCTGTCAATCAGGCTATCCCAGCAAATCGTTATCTTACTTTGTATGAATCAGAAATTCCTCGACAAATACATAAAAGGAGAAACAAATATATTAACTAAAATACACAAGTTGTTATTTAGTTCAAAAAACTCATTTAAACAAGCTCAATTTTGTCTGTCCTATAATCTTTTCAAGGAGTTGGATGATAGCTAAAAGTTTATTCTGTTTTTGATAAGGAAAATATATTTAGTTATCTCCTAAGCTTTGATAAATAACAAATGCACGAGAATAAGATTAAGAAATGTCTAAATTAAGTTATAAAGCTTCTTATGCTTTGCAGCTAACAGTTTAGTCATTTTGAAGCGAAAAGCACATTCCTAAATTCTAAGATTAGAATCTTTAATAGGCTTAACTTCAACGACTAGTAATCTCCTTATAGTTAAACTTCTTAAACATTATAAGCTTTATATTTAAAAGAGATATTAAATTTTCTTATTCGAATGAATTAGCATTCATGTCTTATTAATGTATAACCTACGAAACTTAAATCTTTCGATATTAAATTGTAATAAATTTGTAGTTAATACTATTAACTTTTGTTGCAACAAAGTTGGCTTAATATCTTTTATTTAAAGAAAATAAAGTAGTTGCTTACTTTTTAATAAAACGTAATTACATTCTCTTCTTGACAAACTGACAAATAAGGCCTCGAATCTTTTTCTCCGCACACTCCTGTTTTTGGCTATGCAACACGCTTCTTCTCATCAAGTTAAACCTGCTCTAATAAGATCTTTCTTAATGCATCGTTGCCATGTTAGTCTCGTTCTCCTTCTTTTTCTCTTTTCGTCAGGAGCCCATGAACTTGCAACATTTGCAGGATTGTTTCTATCTGTTATTAGTATATGGCCGAGCAAAAATGCATAATGATGGGTTTTATATAAACTTTGAGATAACCTATAAACTACTTTCATACTTTGATGGCAAAAGCTGTGTAATCATCCAATTACTAATCTAAAGAACCTCAAATATTTGTTAACATAAAATAATAATTGTAATAATCTTTCTTCAACTAACGCACAGTAAAACGAGATTTAATTTTGATTTTTAAATATATTATACAAAAAGAAATTTTAAATATATTCGTAAAAGTTTAACAAGCTCTCTTTTCAGTTATTGTTTCTAATTATATATGTCAATAGAAAGTCTTGTTTCAGTTCAACTATTATTCTCTTCCCTTTTTCGAAATTTTGAAATGACTGTGACTACTTTCATCTATTTATTGAAAATCAATATATTGAGTCATTTTCCGTGCTAAGTGTGTTTCCAATATTATTAAGATTTAAATTGTTAGGTTTATTTATTTTACAAAACAGAATAGAGCAAAATTGCTATTCTGAGTACAATTTTAAAACCAAATAATCCAATAATCAAATAAACCAAATAATTTTAAATCCAAAACTAAAACCATTCAGTGAGTTCTGATTTATTTAAAAAAAATTTCAAGCCCTGTTGGTTCTTAGTGTAAAAATTTATTCAAAAGGCTCAAGCTCTGTTGGTGTAAATAATACTTTCTGCATGAAGAAAAAATTCTGGTACAATTATCACACTGTATATGATATTTCAGGTAAAAGAAAGAATAAATAAAACATAATTCTGGTTTATAAAAACAAAATGTACGATATTTAAACCATTCATTTGAAAATTTTTTCCTATCATACTATTATCATACTATTAATTTCTGGTTTTCAAAATTATAGTTCTCATCATAATTCCAATTTATAATTCATTTATTAAAAATTGATTTATATAATTGTTTGATCTAATAAATGGTTTTTTAGCCATGTTCTAATATATAAAGATAAAATTTACAAATTTTATCACATATTATAAAACCAGATCTTATAGTTAATTTTACCAAAATCATAGCTAAAGAGCTTCGGTAAAAAGTACCGAGGTTTATGGTGTTGCCATAGAACCAGACCCAAGGTACATTTTAACTGGTAGTTCTGACCATCCTTTTTCTTCTCAAAATCAAAAACTGAACTTGTGTCAATAAGGCAAACTCTTTGTTTATCCGGAGGAAAAACACCAGTCAACCGTGCAGTGTTTTTTGTTGGCTAACAATGAGCTACCACCGGCCAGGTGGCCGAGCGGTTAGCGCACCTGACTGCGAAGCCATTGGCTGCGGGTTCGAATCCCGTTCTGGGCATGGATGTTTCTCTCTCTCTCTTTTTGCTGTCCTCTCTTGTGTGTGTTAAACGTGTTTGTGGCAGTGTGGCGTAGGCAATGTTGCTCGCCTCCGCGACTTTGGTTCACTGGCACCAACTGGGTAACGCGAAATGATCAACAATTCTGCTATCTTCATAGGCAAAGATTCAAACTCAGTGCCTGCCATTGGGGGGAAAAATGAGCTACCCTTTCTGAGCACATTTCAGAGCAAGGAGTTCGAACATGGGGTGAAAAAATAGAGCTGAAAAACAACTAACTTATGAATGACGATTTGGTGATTTTCTTCCAGTATATCACCAATCATCTAAGAAAGTCAGTACTTTTTTACAGTAAAATTCATTTTTACTGGAAAATGTAACGGGGCGAAAAATCTGATTGACCGCAATCTATGCAAAAATAATTTTCGTAAGATCATTAAATCACTCTAATTGGATAAATATTACTGTAAAAATTACAGTATAACATTTTACAGAAAAAATGGATTTTTACGGATGATACCCGAAGTGTAGATACTTTATCCCGTAATTTGATCTGGAATTTTTCACTGTGTACATGAAATTCTCCAAGGTCACCTTCACGGTATTGGGATGTCTGATACTCCTGACCGTGCTCAGTGCACTCCGAGAATTTCGAATTTTAAGCCATTTTATAGTTAAAATATTTATTACGAACATTACCCATATTTTAACTCTTGAGAACTTTCACACGAAGGTTTTTCTTACCAAGCTACTAAGGAAATACTGGTCTATATGACCAATGCTCCAACATTGGAAGTGAACTTTAATGATTCAGATGCTTTACTTCAATCAAAGGATTGGCAATTTAATTTATTTTATTTCGAAATCATTTCAGTAAATCTATACTAGGTGATTCAGTCCAGCTGTTTTGATCATAATACAGTGTGATTCAATACTGTAGGACACATCATAGGACACTAAATTACATTGCAATTCATAACCAGAAATGTCATCATACTTCTTTAGTATGGGCTACTTACATGACATTTAAGCCTATAATTTTTATTTTACTAAATTACCTCAATTTTATATGCAGTTTATGTTTTTTTTAAATATTGTGAAAAATTGCACTCAAATAGCCAAAACATTCTGAGATTAATTTGGCGATTTTTTTTTCTTTTTAGTAGCCAAATCAATAGCTATGATGGAACAAGTAAATCAGCCAAATTTTTAATTTGTTAGACAATATAAAACTCATATAATCTTACACACAAAAAAAACATACTTATTCAAAGGCAAGCAAACAAGAAGATCTTAATAGAAATGAATAACATTTCTGGTCATGGTTTTATTTGCAATTCTCAATCCTTAGCGTGTGCCCTACCTACCCTGCAAGTTTGACGAGAAACAAATAATTCAATTAGTTGTAAACACTAACCTTAAGCTAAAAACAGTATGATTTTAATGTTAACAATTTAAAAAATTCACACTTTACAATCGCGTATCTAAAAAATACGTACACCTTTTTACATTGTCACGAAGAGCACGTCTGCTGGTAGATTTATCGGAATGTGTATAAAAATCTTTCCTAATAAAGTAATAAAAAACATTTTTTTAATAAGAAACATAAAACAAAACAACGAAAAAAATTTATGTACCAAAAAACATAAGGGTTCCTTCAATACACAAACCAACACTAATAAATTACACTGAGTTTTACCAAACTTCCAATTTCATCGACAGTATGTCATTTTCCAGAAACGTGATCAATACTGCAATCCAAAATGATGATCTCAAATATGATACACGCCATGATAAATTTATGAGAGCCATTTCATCACCGTCTAGATTCTTTAGAAACACATTTCAAGATCCGCTGCTCTTAAAATCAATCTTTGATAGTAGGCTTCGCTCTTAAAATGGATATCAACGATATTAAAAGCATCCGTTTATTAAATGGAAAGATATTTCACAAAAAGAATGTTTTCAATCAATATTTTCTTCTCGTATGAAAATATGGAATCAAATATCCTTCTTGAGCGAACATTACCGGAAAGATGATATTTATAGACAATTCTTAGTCCCGTTGAGCTAGTTTGGATTTATAACAATGGTTTTATTCCATAAAAATAGGTTGAAGCTATTTTTCTGTGTTATTAAACTTCATGTTTATATTGAAAAGTTTATTAAAATTTACTTTAGATACATTAATGTCCGGCCACAGAAAATGATATATGCATGAAAAATATCTATATAAAAGAAATGTTACTACGTATTTATTTATAAGCTAAGAAAAAAAGTATGGCGGAAACTACCAGAATTAGGTGAAATGAATCGTGTTTCTGGCACACCAAAGTACGGTAATTTTAACCGAAGCGCTTTGGTAATAAGTTTGGTGAAATTAATAAGAAAGTATGGTTTTATAATCTTTGTTAAAATTTGGTGAATGTTATAAAGTTTAATAGTTTTATCATATGATACTTTAGAGCATTTCATAAAAACTATTTATTCTGTTAAATTTATTCTTCAGTTTTGTATTTTTTACCAAATATGTGCTAACAGAAATTATAATTTTAAAAGCAAAAATATCAGGTAAATCATTACTATATAAACGGTAAAATTTTGTGTGTTTCTGGTCTTATGAAAGCACCAAAATACTTGGCAATTTTTACCGAAGTGCTATGGTTATGATCTTCCTGAAATTAACCATAAAAAGTGGTTTTACACTGTATGATAAATTTGTTAAATGTGTTAACATTCGGTAATTTTATTGTGATACTTGCGCATAGTATAAAAACCATTTATCCGAAAAATTTAGGTTTCAATTTTTTATTTTTTCTAAATGTTTGGCAATAAAATTCATTATACTTCTCTATCTTCTACGTTATGTTGTTTTAACTGTATACCACTCATTCAGTTCTCAAACTGCATTTAAGCCTATGATAATGTGCTGACATCTAAGCAAATTAAAAATCATGATAATGAGAAATACTTTTTATAGCATACCTTAGCAAGCATAGCTATACTTTCAGGCCAATTAGAGAATTGAAGCCTCTTGGCTATCTATCATTTTTGGAGGAACTGATTTTTCATCAAAAAATTCCACACTGAAAAACAATACAGTCAAAACTACTAGAAAAAGATAAAATTTACCACTTTGTCACTTAAGCACTTTGTTAGTGATTTTGGTAAAGCTAACAATAAAATATGGTTTTGTCATGTGATAAAATTTGGCTAATATAATCACATTTCGTAATTTTATAATGATACCTTAGAGCATAGCAGAAAAACCATTTATTTGGTAAGATATATTTTTCCGTTTTGTATATTTTTCTAACCGTGGATAAATTCAGATGTAGTAATAAAAACTATAATTTTGAAAAACATAATTTCCGGTTTACCATTACCATATGAACGAAAATATTACAAAATAAATAGTTTAAATACTGTATACTTTGGCCTTATTAACCAGATTTATGGTTTTTATGCCAGAAATGTTATTACCATACAGTACTGGGTTTAGATTAGTTTAAATAGCATTTTACAGTACTCGGATGGTAAAATTTAAACTTGGGAAAATTTTGACTTGGTTTAAACTTATTAAAACAATTCTTTGTATGATTTTTAAGCTTTTGAAAATCTTTCAAACGTATGTAACAGTTTGATTATAGTCATACAAAAGGTTGTACACTAATAATTTTATTTTTGATTCAATTTAAGTTGAAATAATAAACTATTTAATAAATTTACAAGGAGAAAATTTGTCATACATATAATATTTTTTGTATATAAAATGTTTTAAAATATGCACAAAAAATTCTTATTTTTTAACTTCAGACTTTAAGTAAATAATAACATTTCGTTTCCTTAAACCAACAGTCACCATAAAAGTTTTTTTTCTCTCTTGAATATGTGTTCTGTTATGCTCTTCTTTTAAGATTCTTTTTTCCATTTTCTTCTTACTTAAAGCGATTTTCAAAGCTTCTTTTACTTAAAGTTTATGTAGAAACAAAAAATAAACATTTACTTTATGCTTTCAACACATTGTCTTCTAGAAAATTACTTTTAAATCAATTTTTCATCTTCTTAAAAGAAACATATCTTTCGGAACTGTTTTATTTATTCTTTTTACGTCCTCTCTTATCTTCTGCAAGAAAATGAAAGAGAAAAAAAAGTTTTGAAACAAGCATTTAATAAAAATATGCAAATTTATGTTGCGCAAATAGATGGAGTATTGTATATTTATACTACAAAAATATATGGGTTAATTACTTACGTATTTAATTAGTGCATTTCAAAAATGGAGAAGTGTATTACAAATATCGCTTTATAAATACGAGTATTCGATTTAATAAAGTACTTCTAAGACTTTAATTTTAAACATGTTTTCAATAAAATTAGTCTGGAGATTTTGAATTGCATAAATTATTTTGATTTATATATCACTAAATGTTTCATTACATGTTCTTGCAAGTTATATTTTTTGCACTGGTGTAGTATTCATTTGGCTATTAAAATTTTATATTAATGTTATGTTAATTAAAATTTCTGGATTATACATATTTAAATTAGTTACTTTTCCGATTTTTTAATAGCACACTGGAATAAAAATGTGATCAAACCCACAAGAATGTGTTAAAATTTACCATGTTTCTAATTCGACAGAAGCACCAAAGTGCTTTTTGTAATGATTTTGGTAAAATTAACAATAAAATATGGTTTTATAATGTAGGATAAAATTTGGTAAATGTGTTAAAATTTGATAATTTGATCATGATACCTTATAATGTAGCATAAAAACCATTTATATGGTTAAAATTACTTTCAAATTGTATTTTTTTATTAAATGTGTGTTAATGAGAACTACAATTTTGAAAAACAGTGTTTCCGGTAAACCATTAACTAATACAAACGAAAGAATTGTCTGGTGAATGATTTAAATACCGTAGAGTTTGGTTCTATTAACTAGAACCATGAATTTTTTTTACCAGAATTGCTATGACCGAACAGTGCTTCAATTTTGGCAGAATTTTCTTTTCTTGTCCTTTTGCATTTCGTTGATTTTCAAAAAAATATAATTTTGACTTAAACGTCGTTACTTTAATCTTAAAGTAATGTTCAAACGTAGATTTTATTCGAAATTCATCAAAGTTTTGACCAACAAGTCCTACCAAAAAGTTTCTTTTTTTTAAATTTAAGTTTTTCATACCTTCTTTAAGACCACAAGTAATGGGGAATATAAAAAAGTAAATCGGAAAAGATGGTTTAAGTCTTTAGCCTGTCTGGTTTTTATATAATGATTATTTATTCATTTTATTGTTTATTTCGCTTAGAATTAATATTTAATTCATTAAGAATCAATAAAATATCAATTCAAAGTAATGTTTTACGATTTTTCTTTCTATCTTCATGCATGAGTTTGAATTGGTTATAGAATGCAAGCATACACATAGCGTAATTTAGTACAACGACTACAAATGTAGAGGGAAATGTTGGGAAAATCATAAGGATTGAGACTCGTACACTGTTAGACATTTTTCAGAAAAAATAGTTAAATAACAATATATTGAACGGTTATTTTATCATATTTAATCAAAACAGTAAAATAACCATAAATAAAATGGTAATCAAACTGTTAAGTTTGAGAAAAACTGTATATTAACTGCTTTCACCTAATACGGTTAAACAACGGGAATTTTATCGCACCAACAAGAACGACCTAATGAAGCTACTTAGTACTTTGCAAATGCGTACATATCATAGCCGAGTGGGCTTATCTGTCAATCACATGACCGGCAAAGCTGGAGTTCGAGTCCTACAGTTGACACCAGAATATTTCCTCCATTCCCTTCAACACATGCAGAATTTCAAGTGTCCGGCACTCTTCGATGTCCATTAGCTTACGAAAAATGCAGTTCCTATGCCTAGTTAAATAATTAATCTTTTGAAAAATGCTAGTTGTAAATGGTTAAAAAGTCGTATAGTTTCATGGTTTTATAACCATACTTTTGGTAAATGGTTTCAAAACCATAAAGAAAAAAAATTTTCTTTACCGTAAACTTTACGGTAAATTGGATAAACAGAAAGCTGCCAGTTATTTTACCATAATTTTAGAATGAAAATTTTAACAGTGTATATTAACCCATAACTGGAAATTTTTTATACTCCGTTAGGGGAGCTTCTCTATTAATAGCTACCTATTCGCGCGAGCCGCGATGGCTCAGGGAATAGATCGTTCACCTTTCAATGAGGTGAGCCGAGTTCGAATCCCAACGATGGCTGGTCGATACGTATCGATGCCTGCACCGACCGCAGCGCCGGCGTGAAATATCCTCAGTGGTAGACGGATCATGGGTTAGAATCCTTTTGCTGTCAGGCTAACAATGGGAGGTTCTCGTGGTCTTCCTCTCCATGTAACGCCAATGCGGATTAGTTTCATCAAAAAGTCCTTCACAAGCGCAAATTACTCCCTATACTTGATCCAGGAGTTTCCTTGTTTTCTGGATTGGGTTCAAAATTACAAGGCTACGAAGTTGAACATTAGTAGTCGTAAACCCAAAAATTGGATCTGCTGTTCAACGACGGTTATAAAATATGAATTAAGAAAATACCTATTTGTGCTCCTTTGATAGACACATTTATTTATCTATATAATCTTAGTTTTTCGTTAGTTTGATATTTTCGAATGTGATATTGACAAAAATTGTATTCAAAAGTGTTCAAAAGTAGTTGTTATTATAGTTTAAAGATTTGGTGATTAGTTTGGCGAGCTCGCCAAGTTGATCACTAAATCATCAAATAACGATAAAAATAAGAGCCTTTTCTAAGCCATTTCGAATGCAATTTTCGACATTAAATATTATAAAACATACAATTAACAAAACATAAAATTAACAAGACATAAAATTAACGAAACAGAAAATTAACAAGACATAAAACTAACAAAACATAAAATTAACAAAACATATAATTAACGAAACATAAAATTAACAAAACATTAAGATAATTTCGATAAATATAAGTGCGGCTTCAAATGCGCATGAGCAGCCAGTCTCAATAATCTAGAAGTGCTCACCGTAGCATTTATGGCAATGAGGTGCTATCCAGTGCCCAATCCCAATGATGTATTCTACCTCCCCTCCAAATTTGTGACCGTTTTAATGAATGATCATGTATAAGACATACTAAGTTCTAGTCTGTGTATTAAGTGGCTGTTACGGATTTTTTTTAATCAGAAAAGAGATAGTTTGCTGGAAAATTCCTATTAGTGTACTATGTTATCTTATTTCGTTTTTGTATTGCTATATTATTTTGCCATGTGTGTTTTATTTATTTTAAATTATGTCTTTTTTAAAAATTATATTGTAAAAACTAAATGATAATTTCTTACATGGCATTTTCACTGCGTAAGAGACTCTCTTATAAAAAAAAACTTTAATAAATATATTTACTCAATCTCTTGATTGAAAAAGATAACAGAATACAGACGCATAGCATGCAGCATACTATATCGGACTAGTATCCCAGTAAAGTGCATTAAATACGTGAGATAAATACAAATAAATGTTTAGACTCCAAGAATACAATCCAAAAACCAAAGTAACAATTATAGAGGTTCTTGTCTTGTTTTATCATTAAACACAATGTTTTGATATGGTTTCTAAATTACAAAGTATAGAATACTGTATTTCTTTAGAAATACATTACAATAATCATGCAGATTTTAAACAAATACAGCCTATCAATGCAAACTATTTTTCTATTATATTTTTTTTTCAATGATTTTATTTAATGAGAAAAAAAATCGTTTATTTAGAAAAAGAGCATGGAAAAAAGATCATTTATGAAATGATTTAGTAGTTTTAGTTTTTAATTTGTTGCTCAAAAAAAAATTTTTTTTCCTTAAAATATGATTTGAAATTATATGATTCTTTTGAGGACTTCTCAACTTTCAGAGTTTTGTCTCTAAATGTTAAGATCGAGAAAAGTTCTTCATTTATATTTTTATTACTATAATCAAGCTAAAATCGGAATGATTTGTAATGATTGATCAGAAATATCATTGTTATTTAACTAAAATTACATTTTTGTTTTTTTTAAGTCAACAATAGTTTTACATTTACCCACCAAAGCATTTGATAAAATACATTAAAATTTAATTTTATTTAAAAGCAATTTGATGGCTAAAATAGCTAATATTTATTACTAAAGAAATGAAATTTTTTATTTTCATTACATAATGATCACAAATTAAACTTTGAATAAATTAAATCATAGTTAATTTTGTTCACTCTCAAAAACCTCTCAAATTTTAAAGACAGGGAAGCAATTTGACAAGTAGAAAAAATTTGATCAAAATATATTACTAAAAAAAATAGTTGTAAGTAACACAGGGAAGAGCAAATCTTTCTTTATTATTGATACTGTTTAGCTATTTTTTTAATAGGTTTTAAGTATTTTTTAAATAAGAGTCTAAAAAGATCATATTTATAGTTTAATTTTATTGATAATCTAGGAATTTTTTACTAAGAAGTAACCAAAGGGTGATGTAAGTGATTATCTCAAAATAACCCTCATTTCTTTCCATTAGCTGTATGTAAAATATATTTGCTGTGAAAAAAAATGAAATTTCAGAATTTCCCATTTAGTTTTATGTTTATTTAAATATGATTATGTTTATATAAACATAATCAATTCTTTTAAATTTTAAATGTCTGATTTATTATTATGAACATTATTTTTTAAGCATCTTTTCGGATTTATTCCTATTGTCTAGTAGGAAGTTTAACATCACGTGTATAAACACTAAAGAAAATATTTTTGTTCCAATGTAATTTAAAACTATCATAAATATTGGAAATTTTTTTTGGATGTTCTTTAAAATGTTAGGCATGAGAAACTAACAAACACTTGATTCTTGGCGAACCAAAGTATATATTATTTTGACATCTTTTACAAAGTAAGTAAAGTCACCCTTTGTATTTTATTTTTTCTTATAGTTTACAAATTTTTACTTTCACCAATTTACTTTTACAATTATAAGGTCAAATGATGCGTGTTATGTTTGCTTTTACGCACAACTCTCATTTTTATTAAATTCCTGATTAATAAAAAAAAAACTAAACTATGAGTATTTACCATTTTTATCAAAAACGAGTACATATTTTAAATTTATGACTAAAATAGAGAAGTAATGTAAGTATTATTTCGTATTAATTATGTTTCAACATAGTTAAAATTTTTGATCTTTTTTGCTCTAATTTGTTCGCAATGTAATTGGGTTTTCAAATTAGTATCAACACAGAACTATGCATTAAAAATTATTATGAACAAAACAACCAGAATAATGTAAAATTTTTCGTGTTTCTGGCTTTTTGTGAACACCAAAACCCTTGGTAATTTTTACCGAAGTGCTTCGGTAATGATTTAGATGAAATTAACAATAAAATATAGTTTTATAATATGATGGAATTTGGTAAATGTCGTAAAATTTAGAAATAGTATCGTGGTAACCTAAGAATTATTAATTTAAATAAAGTTGCTTTTCTGTTTTGTATTTATACTAAATGTGTTTTAAAGAGAACTATAATTTTAAGATCCAGATTAAATTTCCGGTAAACCGTTATTAGATGAACGGGAAAATAACAAATAAAAGGTTTAGGTACCGTATATTTTGTTTTTTGTTACCAGAATTATGATTTTTATTACCATTGCTATACAGTAGGAAAATTTTACCGGAATTTTCTTCGTCCCGCATCTTTAATATTTCAGAATAATTTGACTCGTTTATGTTAAGCGTTATATTGAAAATTTGAAAATATTTGAAACACAATTTAGAGATTTGAATGAGATTATCTAAAATCCATATTTTTCAAAGATATATATGTATAGAAAATCTATATTTTTCTATATTTCATTTATATTACATGTCCCGAGAATATTGTCTACACAAGTAATTCTTGTAAACCACATCAAGCAAGTATACTATCTGCTATCACCAAATCTTGCTGCATAATCTATCGATCTTTCAAATTCGACGCAACATTTATTTTATGCTAAGTTGAGCTAAATTATCTTACACTATACTATGGAATAATTTTAACCAAAACATTCTTTATTACTTATCAACATTATTTAAAATCTATTAAAGTGAAACTTTTCGCTGTATTATTGTTAAAAGCTTCAATAAGATCGATAATATCGGTATAGATATCGATATTAGGGTTCAGTGGCAATTAAATTTCCAAATGTTTCAAATAAATATGAATGGATTTATTAAAGTTTTATAAACAATTTCGCTTTCAGAGTACGTTGGCATAAACAATCATACACAGATTGTTAAAATTACATATTACACAAATTAGATATTTACAATTACATATTTTATATAATTGCATGTTACACAAATTAGATATTTACAATTACAAATTTTATATAATTGCATATTACACAAATAAGATATTTACAATTACATATTTTATATAATTGCATATTACACAAATTAGATATTTACAATTACATATTTTATATAATTGCATATTACACAAATTAGATATTTACTATTGCATATTTTATATAATTACATATTACACAAATTAGATATTTCCAATTAAATTTTATTACATTTAATTACAATTACATATTACACTGATGTCTTATTCTGAGAAAAAAATGTTGGTAAAATTATAACTGTTGTTAACAGTAATGGAGCAAGGACATCAATGGTTTAAAAAACCCAAACCAAAGTACTTAAACAATTCGTTTGGTAATTTTACCCTTCTTAGGGAAGTGGTTTCTGTAATTATAGTTTTTATAAGAAATAAAATAATTAAGCTCAAAATTTTAGTTATTATAACCCATTTAGTAAAAAATACAAAACTGAAAAGTAAATTTAGCTGAATAAATGGTTTTTATGCCCTTCTCCATTAAATATACCAAATTTTATCACACATTGTTATTGTAAAATTTTTCCAATTACCGAGCTTTTCGGTGTACCAGTTAGAGCCAAAAACACGGTAAATTTTACCATATTTTGGAATTTTCGACCATATGTTTTTTCTATATATATATATATGTATGTATATATATATATATATTGTAATGGCTCTTATATATATAAATATATATATAAGAGCCATTACATTATGACAACCTTCCATCTATAACAATGTATGGCAGTATGGTGTGGGCAATGTTTTCACGGGGCACATTAGGACCCATAATCCTCATAGAACAATCCTGACGTCTGTAAGCCACTTGAACATAGTTGCAGACCAGGTTCACCCATTCATGGCAACAGTTTCTCCTGCGCGGGATGGTGTTTACCAACAGGATAATGCAAAATGTCATGAGGGTCGAATCGTCGTGGATAGGTTCGAGGAACATTCTAGTGACTTTCAAGTCATGTCTTTTCCCCCAAATTCACCTGACCTTAATCCAATAGAGCATTTGTGGTCCTACTTGGAAAACCAAATTCGTGCTGCCACGCTACCCCCTCGCAATGTGAGGGAATTGCAGGACCAGTTGGTGAGCGCTTGGTACTAGATACCTCAGACTACCTATCAGCACCTTGTGGAATCAATGCCACGGCGGGTGCTAGCAGTTTTGAGGGCTAAAGGTGGTCCTACATGTTATTAGCAGGGTGGTCATAATGTAATGGCTCTTCGGTGTATATATATATATATATATATATATATATAGAGAGAGAGAGAGAGAGAGAGAAAGAGAGAGAAACAAGAATATATATATTAATGTACTAAAACAACTTGAAATAAAATACTCTATATTATACTCTATATACTCTTATAACTCTAGAAGAAAAATGTTAACTCTAGATATTAATAAGAATGTGAAATAATTATGAAAAGTATTTATTTTCACAAATATTTTAATGAAGTTGTTAACTACATAAATATTTCTTAAGTTTTGAAAATACTAAAATGCATATTAGTAAGGACTATGTAAACTAACAGCTCAAATTGGACTGCAAATTCTGATTAACTTATAGATTATTTTAATTACACTTTATTTCAAATGACACGTGAAAAAGATTTATTTTTATTCATGCATTCGTTTCATTTAAGTGACTTCGTTTATTGTATAAGCCATTCTTAAAATTTTGAAACTCTTGAAACTCTATCCTATCACTTTAAGATACGTGGAGCATTTTCCTTAGCCAGATGCATTATTTTAATTAAATATTATTTCAAGTGAAGCATGATAATTAATATTTCTATTTTTGTTCCAGACTCATTTGTTAATATGCTGTAAACTGAGACAAATAAATATTACTTTTTATTATACCCATACTTTTAAGATTTAAAAGATAATTTATATCTTGAATATTCTTGTCAAAATAAATCTTTTGTAACAAATACTTTACGAATTCCCGTTGTTATTTACTTTAATTAAAAACCTTTTTTACGTTTATTTTTGACACAATAATCCTTAGTTTTAGAGAAATTGATACATTGGAGTGCCTGTCTTATTTTGCCGGTGGCCGTGCTAATGAGTCCTCTTTTGAAAAGATTTAGAGGGATTAGTTTCGCAAGAACGCATTTTTCTGTCTTTTCATAATTAATTGAAAGTGATAATTTACGAACTGAAGATTTATTTATCTAAGACAAGTGCTCTTAATTCTCGAAAAAAAAATTGGATTAAAATAAAAATATGTTGGAAGAAAACTTTTATTTTTTGGAGAATGTTGAGCCAAAATGTGATGGACAATAATTACTTTGTATATTTTTATTAAAATGAAGTATAATTAAAATATGCTATTATGCTCTAATGTTCATGATTTAAAAACAAACACACACACTTCTTAAAATTTAAATCGTCTTTAAGAGGAACTATTTTTTAATAAGTGTTTTGCTTAAAAGATTGAAAACGTCAAAAAAAATAAACAACAGTATGAAAAGTGCAATAAAGAAAAATGAAAAGTAATAGAAACGTATGCTCTGCCCATGAAATCTGGTAATTTAAACTTAACATTATTAACAATTTATTATGGAGTTGTGACTGAAATACACTATCTACCAATAAGTATTTGGACACCTATGCAAATGGCTATATCTGCCGTCCTGGGATACGTCACGCCCTCTGCCGGTATATATCGTGTAGGGAACAACACCGGCATTAGTCCCATGCAAGATGCCACGCAGTTTGGAGCTCTCTGATTTCAAAAAAGGTATAATTGTCGGGTATCACGAAAATGACCGATTCTTAAGCGACATATCTAGTGAGCTAAATTACCCAAAATCGACAGTGGCTTGTGTGATTAAGAGGTGAAAGGTGAGTGTCGGAATGTGCCACGAGTCGGAAGACCGACGAAACTGGGAGATAGAGACCTACGGATGTTGTCCAGAGAAATTCGGAATAACCGCACCCAGCCGATGGCCCACATACTCCAAGAGTTTCAACAGGCATCCGGGAGTGTTGTTTCAATTAATACCATCCGTAAGGAAGCACATCTGCTTGGTTTTCATGGTCGCTCTGCTGCCCATAAGCCTTTAATCACGAAGTCTAACTCCACTGCTCAGTTAATGTGGTGCAAAGCACATTAAAATTGGACAGTAGATCAGTGGAAAGTGGTTCTTTGCAGCGACGAATCAAGGTTAGCCCTCTACCGTTCGGTTGGCAGGGTCTGGGTCTGGCGTATGCCTGGAGAACGTCTCCTGCCGGAATGCATTGTGCCAACAGTCAAGTTCGACGGAGGTGGAATTATGGTCTGGGGCTGTTTCTCCTGGTATGGATTGGGACCCTTGGTCCCCATTCATGGTAAGCTCAACGCCGATGCCCACTGCACTATTTTGGATAATAATATGCCGTTGTGGCAGTTTTACGGGGTGGACCCCTGTTACTTCTAGAACAACAATGCCAGCTGCCATGTTGCGAGAGTCACCAAAGCTTGGTATGGTGCCAATGGGGTTAATAGAATGGACTGGCCTGCCCAGAGCCCATACCTGAACCCTACGGAGAAACTCTGGGACGAGTTGGATCGTCGAATTAAGGGGTGTACTACCAGTTCAAAATCGGTGAAGGAGAACGCCATGTCTTCTTCAAGCCGAGTGGAAGAAAATACCACTAGCCGTTCCACAAGGACTTGTGGAAAGTGTGCCCCGACGGGTTCACCGTGTAATTGCCTCCCGTGGAGGCTCCACCAACTATTGATTATGAATGAAGTTTGTTTTTCTTTTCAATCACACGTGCCCAAATACTTATTGGTAGATATTGTATTATAGGACAATGTTTTCAAATTTACCTCATTGTAAAAAATCACGGTACTCAAGATGTCGGTACATTTTACCGGAAATTCATTTTTACAGGAAATGTTACGGAACAAAATATTAGGTATATCGTAATTTTTACAGTAATAATCACCATAAAATCTCTGAATCACTCTAATTAACTAAATATTACTGCAAAAATTACGGTATATTATCTTACGGCGAAAATGAATGTGACGGTAAAATGAATTTTGCAGATGATGCACCGAAAGTGTAGTTATTTATACCGTAATTTTTTCTCCCATGCGAATATATCTATTTGAATGATCTGACATGCAGAAATAAACATTGTTTTATAGTTTTTCCACTTAACAGTGTCATATGTTTACGAACTCTAAATCTAATTTTCCAAATTTTCATGAGAATTAAAATCTACTTTCCTTAAGCATAACTACGCATTAAACCATACAAAATTATATTTTCTGCTTTTTTTATTGATTTTTCAAATCAATGGTTAATTTTTCAATACTAGAAATACTCGAATGCGTTTGAAAGTTTTTATAGGAAAAAATATAAAATTTCAAAAACAAAATATCAGAATCAATAATAACTAGAACAAATAAATAATCATAAAGTGAACAAATAAAACAGACTCTTCGAAAAGTAAGGCGAAAAATAAGTAGACGAAAAATAAGTAAAACAGAGTATACAAAAATAAGTAACATGAAAAATAAGTATTTTTATCTTTGTATTATTTTTTTATAATTTTTTGTATAATTTTGTATAATATAAGTACTTTTATTTTGTTAATTTTGTAAAATGTACGATATACGGCTTTAAATATGTACTCCATTTGCATGATTAAGCATGAAAAAAACTTCTTTATATTTCAAAACTTAGCGAAACCCTTTATGTTATTTCTTAAAATATAAATATGCTAATTCTAGTTTCTTTCAAAAATCCATATAAGTTACCTTTTGATCAGAAATTTTGATCCGCTCAACTTTTTATTTCTATTACTTCCAAAGTTTTTCAAATAAAAAAGAATAACAATAAAAATGCGGAAATAAAAAATGAAAAAGAATAACTCAAAAAGAATATTTCATTTCAACCCATGATATGTTTTTCTGGAAAATGTCTAATATTTATTTCCACTTTTCAATTTCGGAGAAAAATGAAGAAAAAGAAAATGTGTGTTTGGTAGTTGCTATAAAAATATATGCTAGAAACATTTTATTTTTTATTATTGGAGTTATTCCAGCTTTTAAAATAAAATGAGTTTGAAGTAATCAAAATATGATTGTTCTAATTGCTCACACAATCAAAAAATCTTTACTTAAAATCCTACTTATTCATGGTTAACAAGGACAAGTTTTTGTGTTTCGTTTAATATACTCATCTTATCTATATTCATATTATCCAGCGTTAAATCATGTCCCACTTTACTGTTCCATTCCATTAAATTCACTTCACTAGCTTTTCTCTAAGTTAACAACTTTTTAGCTATACAAGTGGACGACACTGATTTACACAAATTCAGAAAAAAGCAAAATAAGAAAATAACATTTAAAATGATAAGTCAAAATGGAAAAGTGTTAAAAGCAGATAAAACCAAATGTTTCTTATTTTAATAATTTAGAAAGTTCGAGACACAAATCAAGCAGAAAACGAAGAATAATTAAAGACATGTATGTTAACAAAACATCACTTCATTAGGGGACGCACTATCTGCAAGCATACAGAAGCCTTTCTGTCGTCAGTACCAAACACTGAGCCCCGAGGCCCCATAATGCATGAACTAAATAAGAAAAAACAATCAAAAAATCAAATATTCTAATTGTACAATTTTGCTGGAACCCCGTTTCGGATTACCCTGACATATTTTGCTTTCATTGATGTCACTTTCGACTTATAACAGTTCTTGTTTATCGTTACGTGATTTGTTCTGGATTTATTTTCATAAATATTAATTTAATTTTTATCTTTATTATTCTTTTACCATTAATTGCTCGCTTGTTATCATTACAATAACTATCCTTGTGTCTCTGCAAAGAATATCTGATGGAACAATAAATATGAATTTTCTTTCCTTTTTTTAACTGGAAAAAAGGGGTAAGAAAGCGATTATTGACTGCTGCATGCAAAAAAGTTTGATTTGTACTCATTTTTGTCCTGTTTGTATGAAAGATCTGAGTTTAGTTGATCAAAAGGAACGAACGGATGGTTACTAATGGGTTTGTAAAGATGGAAAAGCTCATTGTTGTAAGCGATCTCTGAGAAATGGTGCGTGGTTTGAGGCGAGTGAAATGAATATGATTCAGATTTTAATATTCAAGTATGTATGGGTGTATGAAATCTTCTTATGAATGAGATGATAGTGAGATCAAGACAAACTGTAGATGATTGGAGTAATTTTTGCAGAGAAGTGTGTATGAAAAAGCATGAAATGATTGGAACCTGGCATGGTTGAAAAAATTGATGAAAATAAATTCGCTATGAAAAAAATTAATTGCTGTTAGGACGCATTGGAAAAGGGAGTAGTATATATTTCTAAAAGGTAGTAGAACATCGCATTAAAAAGAATTTGCTTGAAGTTTATTACCCGAAAAATATGGCCCGGAACAACTATCATTGCAGATTTGCTGAAAATTAAAGCTTTTCTGCATCCATTATTCTTTACATTGAAATTTTTCGTAATCTATCCTAGATGTAAAATTTGTAACCACCAATTAGTGGTAAAAAAATTTTAAAACATCTCAGATTTTAAAATCGAAACTACTATTATTGACTATTGAAAACTTTTTGATTATTGTGTCAGTCTCTGTAAAATGCTAACATATATTTCCTACATTTACTCATCTGCAAAAAAAAGTAGATCCACGAGCTTAGAAAGGTAGCTTTTAATTGAAGTACTAGACTAAAATACCAAACTGTTTCCTTATATGATAACGTAATTTTATTTTACTAATTTAAACTTTCCTTCTCCTTGTTGGAAACTGGATGGCGGTGGAGTTTCATCATATACATTTATATTGTTTTGGGGCAAGTTAATATATAATGATATATATATATATATCAAACTTCGGTATTTTATTTCTAATAAAACACAGAATGATTCGATTCGAGGAATGTTTTACCAAAATAAAGCGTGACATGATGACTTCAAATGTTTTATTTAATTTTTTTTAATTTACATAAACTTTTCCAATTTTGACTAATCAATGCTTTCCTGCCGGTTTAGTCGCATCTTTATATACTCCCATATTTATTATACACAATTAAGTACCTGCAAGCGACGTCACGCGTGATTGTCGAACCTGATTGGCTACTGAATCAAGGCCCTTGTTTAAGCCACGCTTACGCCTGTCTCCATGCTAGTTACAGCAACAGATTATAATCGCAAAGGTCTCGGATTCGATCCCAGTCAGTGGCAAAGAAGATCTCTTTCGCACTCTCTTTACATTGATAACCATGGGCAACGAGCACAAGCAACTCTCTTATTCATAAACGGATAGCAAGCGCTATACAACTCCGCCTTTTTCCACGATTTGATTTGACAAACAATCTTAAACAACGTCAAGACCCAAACTGGAGATAACTTTACAAGAATAATGCTAACTTACTATCCATCCGCATATTTTTTACTAAAAAAAATTACAATCAAACCAGTGTTTTTGTAGTCATGGTGGCTTAAGAGGCATGTATTCATTTTTACGGTCAGTGACTGAAAAACATTTTGCGGGTCACAAACCTTAATATAGTCGTGAAAATTTTTTTCATGTACTAATGTTAAAATTGAACAGTTAAACGCCTTAATTTTTTAGCAAATCTGTATCCTATTATTATACAAGTATCAACGTTTATTGGGATCGTTTATTAATGTTATTGGGATCGTTTATAAATGTTATTGGGATCGATGTTTAACATTGAACCCATTTTTTAAGTAAATGAATGTCGCAACTGAAATTATATACCGGATAATGTGTAAAGTCGATTGATATAAACGTATTTTTTAAACACAGTTTAAAAAATGTAAAAGGATGTATTAATATGATATAATAATGATGCTGTAATGATATAAATATGATATTATTTATAATTTGATCCATATATTTATTTAAAATTCGAACCTTTTACTTAATAACAATAGCCCATCTTTTATGAAATTAAAGTCGATTTAATAATAGATTAATATAAATAATATAGTAATGTTTTAATTACTATTAATGTAGCCGTTAAAAAGAATTTTTAATATTTAAATGATTAAATCAAACTATTTTCATTTCTGCTTTCATCTGCGTTATTGAAACAAAATGAAATAAAATGACTAATTAAGTTTTTCGTGAAGATGGTTGAATTTCAATTCAACCGGCTGCTATTAGGCAAAATCAGTTTTTTTAATTTTAAATGCAGTTTTTAAAACATAAAATAATATAAAATAATTAAGTGTGATATTTTTTTATAATTTGATCCAGGCATTAATTTAGAAACATCAAGCCTTTTTTACGCAATAACAGCAGCCCTTCTTTAATGAAGTTAATAAAGTAATTTTAATAATTAAATAATAAAATAAATTATAAATAATATCGTGATGTCTTAATTACTGCAAATGAATTCATTAAAAAGAATTTTTAATTTATAAAAGATTAAGGCAAACTATTTAAATTTCTGCTGTTATCTGCATTATTGAAACAAAAATGATACAAAATTAATAATTAAGCTTTTCTCGAAAAGGCTGAATTTCAGTTCAACCTGCTGCTAGGAGACAAAATCAATAAAATGGCACTGATGCAAGTTCAGCAAATGTTAATTAAATTCACTCGAAGGATGCAGGATAGTGTATTACTACCTGGGGCTTTGTTTGGATTAATTATTGAGAAACTGTTTAGAGACATTTCAAGAATGAAAAATGGGAAAGGAATGATTATTAAAATCAGCACAATTTTGTTTTAAATTGGTAATTTTTACTCTTATAAAATTGTGGATTTTAATATGTAGGTAAAAGGTAAAGTTTATCAAATAAATTAAAAGTTCTCATTTTATTGACATACATAATGAAACAAAATTAAAATTATAAAAAATTGGCTTTTAAAGTAAACCAAAGGGGAGAAAATAATTAAATCTTTGTTAAGCCTAAAGAAAAGAAACCAGGTAGAAGGTGGTTTTCTCATATTAATAACGTTTGTTTTGCACAAGAATGCATTATACTTTTTTTCTTATAGGTCAAATAATAATTTAATACTTTCTAGGCTTTTGCCCATTTTAAAAAAAATTATATCTGATTATTTCCCTTTTTAATTTTTTTGTTTATATTGAAAACCAGTCCGAATTTCGATAAATGATAAATTTCCAATGACATTTATATGGTTAAATTCTGCTTCTTGTCAGGGGATGTTTGAACTTGAAAAAAAACATACTATCTTGCATAAAAATGTGATAGTGATGATTTAACAACAAATAGTAAAACTTTAAACATACTACCTTGTACAAAAGTGGTCGAAATTTTTCAATTGACTATAAAAAAAAAATTGTGGTCATAAAAGATTATTTACTTTTTTCGTGGGATATAAAACGATTGAAACTTCCATTGCTAGTGTGAAACTTCCATTGTTTACTTGAAACTTCCATTGGTAACTTGAAACTTCCATATCACGGAACAGCATTAGAAACAGGGCATCAGTTAAAATTTAAACATACTATCTCAAGCAAAAGTGGTCAGATATTTTCGATTGACGAAAAATCTTTTTGTGGTCATAAAAGGAAGATGAGTTACTTTTTTCATGTGATATAAAGCGATTGAAATTTCCATTGTTAACTTGAAACTTCCATTGTTAACTTGGAACTTCTATTGCACAGAACAGCATTGGAAACAGGGCATCAGTTAAAATGTTAACATAATATCACGTGCAAAAGTGGTCAACTTCTTTTTGATTGACGATAAAAAAAAATGTGGTCATAAAAAGAAGATGATTTACTTTTTTGTTGGATGTAAAACGATTGAAACTTCCATTGTTAACTTGAAACTTCCATTGTTTACTTGAAACTATTATTGTGAACTTAAAAGTTCCATTGCATGGAACAAAATTAGAAACAGGACATCAGTTAAAATTTAAACATACTATCTCGTACAAAAGTGGTCAAATTTTTTCTATAGACGCTAAATATTTTTTGTTGTCATAAAAAGAAGATGGGTTACTTTTGTCGTTGGAATAAAAGCGATTGAAACTTTCATTGTTAACGTGAAATTTCCATTGCACTCAACAGCATTAGAAATTAAATTAAATTAAATAAATAAAATTAAATAAATGAAATTAAATTAATGAAATTAAATTAATGAAATTAAATTAATGAAATTTAAATTTAAATATACTATCTCCTGCAAAAGTGGTCAAATTTTTTTAATTGACGATTAATTTTACTGTGGTCATAAAAGTACGAAGAATTTTTTTTTTTTCATTGATCATAAATGGACGATTTTTAAATAATGGAATGAATGGAATTTTTTTCAAGGACATAAAACGATTAAAACTTCCATTGTTAATAGACACGGAACAGCATTAGAAACAGAGCATCAGTTAAAATTTAGACATACTGTCTCGCGCGAAATTAGTTACATTTTTTTGATTTACGATAAATTTTGTGTGTACAAAAGAACGATGAATTATTTTTCATTGGTCAGGAAACGACTATGATTTCTTTTTAAATGGTCATAAAACGATTGAAACTTCCATTTTTATTTAGCAAAGAACTCCATTAGAAACAGAAGATCAAGCAAAATTGAAACATGCTATCTCGTACAAAAATGGTTAAATTCTTTTTGATTGACAATAAATATTATTGTGGTCATGAAAGGATGATGAATTATTTTTTGTTGATTGTAAACATACACAAATATAAAAGCGAAATGTTAAAAATGCAATAATAAAAGGAAACAATAAATTGGCATGAATAAATTAAAAATCAATGGCAAGCATTTTTTAATCAAATATTAGATACCTAATTTTTTTCTCTTTTTATGTAGTTTCTAATATAAATAATAAATAAATAATTAATTTACTTTTCTTCAAAAATCAATTTCAATTTTAAAGAGCGGTTCTCGTGTTTTTATAAAAGATTTATAAGAAATAAAAATAGTTTGTCATTCCTTAGACATCCTCTTTATTTGATATTTCAAAAAAAAACAATAAGTCCTTCCAAAACATAAACTGATTTGTGAGACGTTTTATTTTCTTTTACCTTTGTTTGTAAAAGTCTTTTTATGTGGTAGACACTTCTTCTTAACTAAATTAATTTGATGAAAAAATATAAAATAAATAAACAAAATAAAACAAAACAAATTTCCTAATCCACTCAACTTTCATTATTCATGAATTTCCTAAACAGTAAACAAAACTTTAGGCTGTGTTCCTCATAAATTTGTATCACAAATAAAGACAGCTCTGTATTTTAAAATGACACATTTTATAAAATTATTTACTAACTTTTTTGGAATAACAAGTTTTATAATGTTATTTACTAGCTTTTCGGAATTTGTCAAAAGGAAAATTTTATTTGACAACTTACCAAAAAAAAATAAAAATCAAAATATATAAATATTTATAGTGTAATTAAAATATTGTATTATTAATTGTTTACACGAATTACTTCAAGTGCTGTAAATATTATAATAACTGTCAAATTATCTTATTTTACCTTTATAGTAGGGGCTACGCTCCCTGTTCGCTGCCACTCACCAACTACGAAATTTGAAATTATTCATTTAAAATAGAATTCTGCTTGCTTACACTTGTGCTATTACGACTTTTATTAAATAATAAATACAGTAAAACTTGTGTAAGTGGACCACTTGTGGTGCATTGTTTTAGTGGTCAACTTAGACAAGTGGTCAGCTTATAGAGGGGACGAGTCATTGTTTACTTTTTCATTTCCTATATCATGTTGCTATATATTAAATTTTTTTTGAATTGACTTAAAAATTTTATTTAGCAAATAACCAAATGAATATCTTAAGAAATGTGTTTAAACCTGAATGAACTTCAATTTGTTACATATACATAATTCTAAACTAACTTTTTAAAAAAATTATTTCGTTAGTTATGCATCTGAAGTGTTTAATAAAAATAACTTCTTAAAATATCAGAACACGAAGACATGTAATTTGAAAACTTTAACAAAACAAAATTATTTGAACACTTTAAAGTTTATTCTGTTATTACTATACATACATACCTATCTGCTCACTATTGCAACTGGAAGACCAATTTTTTAACTAACACACCTGTTTTCAATAAATGAATTAAAGAAATGGTCAAAAGCTGACCTCCTACAGTTTCCCCAGATGGTCAACTAACAAAAAGGTTTAGATTAGCTTTTTACACTATTTCACCAAACAAGTGAAATTTTAACATACATTGCAAAATGACAGAACATTTTCTGAATTTTTTTTTTCTGGTCAACTTATGAGGGTTTTAGAATAGAATTTCATAATACTCCTAAGCAAAATTTATTTATTTCAGTGGTCAACATACAAGATAGACAGGTGGTCAAGTTACAAAAATTTTGCTTCTTTATATTATATGGGAAGAATTCCATTCTTGATAATTGAGGTCAACTTATGCAGGTGCCCAACTTACAAGGGTGGTCAACTTGGCAGGTTTCACTGTATTTACTAAAAATTATTTTTGTATGGAATTATCTTTGGTTATTTGCTTTGGTTTGGTTTGCCAACCGGATTGTATAGGAGTCAAAGAAAATGTTCAGAACTGTCCAGACATTTTCCAATGCTTGACAATAAATAATATCTTGAGCGAAACTTTAGAGTAACGAATTTTACTTCTTCTCTTTTAAATACCACGACTCTGCGTTAGAAGCATGGGCAACTCGAGCAACTTTTGCATTTTTTCCAAATTTTTAAAGATTCCCGAGCCATCGGATGAAAAATAAAAGAACACTTGTTTTGTTCTAATTAGTTTTAGTTTCAGATTACCTCCAAATGAAATCTAGCTGTTGCTAACCCTTAATTCTGTGTGAGGACTACGCAGTAAAAACTAGTGTGTAATACTTATACGAACTTGGTGCAGAAAAACTCTAAACATTGTGTGCTATTTTAAGTTACTATCAAATCGAGTGTTCATAAAAACATTAAAGAGTGTAGTTAAATCTAAACTCTAATAAATGAGAAAGCTTGCACAAAGATCAGATGCATTTGCTACATTCCAGAATTGTTTTTGGCAATTTTGTGGTACGTTTAAAAACTGTCAGGTGATCAATATTTTTTCTTTATTTACAATCGAACAAAGAAGGTGAGAGTGTGCTTTGTTTGATATTGACTTGCACGATGCTGAATGTTCTAATGAAGTAAACTGTTATAAAAAAGACATTTTTGTTTTTAATTGTATAATAAAATATTGCATAACTATGTTAACATAAAGCGATTGGCATAAACCTGTCGATTGTAATAAATAATTTTGTAATATTTCGTTTCTATCCACTTTCACTTTATTAGGCCTAGTTCGATTTTATATTAATATTCTCTCCGTCTTGTGTGCAAGTTTGGTTAACAAATTTATTTTATTTTAAGAAACATTTAATAGATGCATCCTAGATCTAACTCAAATAATATCGTGAAAATAACTTTTCTGACTTATATGTGTATCATATTTTACTGTAATTATATTTTTAGTGTTGCGGAATAACAAAAATGGGGACGGCTATTTTACAGCAAGTGCTGTAGAAAGCGCTCTTAACGTAATGAAACACCTAGATTTAAAAACTATATTTGTATATATATATATATATATATATGTATATTAAGTGATGACTGGTGCATGTTTAATCTGTCGGGTCACAAAGTCCTCCAAGTTCCCATTAAAAAATCAATACCTCTAGGAGCACTGAATTGGAGATTGATCGTTCTCTGGTGCAGGTCAAAATCACGATCTGTGGATAAATGAATGGAGTATAAATAGATCTTCCCTTTAAAAAAAGGTTTTGACGGGTGTCTGGTTCAAATCATATTCTTGGCCGTAGATGTCCCCACTGAAAACAGTAATTGCACCCCTCTGCTTTAAATTCGCTTAGTTTCAGTAGGTTTCAATAGTGGGCTTGCTGGCATTGGCCACATAATCTACACATAATAAACAACAATAACAACTACACAAATTTGCTCTAAAGTAGTTGCTACTTTTTTTGGCGTTAAAGTGCTCAAAGATTTTCGTAAAGGAAAGGCTGGAAGTAGAAGAATGGAAGTTCTAGAAGAAAAATCTTTCATCAGTAATTTCTCCTTACTAATATAAATATTTTTTTTAATTTCTAAAATGAAACCATCCCTTCAGTATTAATAGTACTACATGAAAATATTTGCAGATAATACTTCATTTTTAATCAAAAAATAGCTATAAATTTTCAGATTTTTTTTTAATAAATACTTTCTACCTTTTTACTTCTAATATTTTTGTGATTTTAAATTATTTTTAAATAAGTTTTCTTTTAAAGATACGCATGTCACCAGATTTGTTATGCATTCATTTTCTATCTGATTCTCATTAAAAACTTATTATTATATCATCCACAAACACTACTCAAAATAAAGCGAATATATTTTTTAAATCAATTATTAAGCAGAGAAAATGAAGATTAAGTCCATTTTTAAGTTTAAAAATGTTAAAATCAATCTTGAAGAAAATTTCATTTTTATTTCTAAACTGTAAGAACATGGCTTCTAATCTCCAAAAATAAAGTAAGGTATCAAAATGAGTTTTACTGAAAAAATTAGAATAATAAGAGGATTATCAATATTAATTTTTCGTCTTTTTTAAAAAAAATGTTTCGCCATTACTTAACTTTTAAAGAATTTGCTTTTTTAACACTTTATGGTTTTTCCTACTTATTGTTTTTAAGATCAAAATTAATCATAAAACATTGTTCTACGAAACATTCATTCAGGATTAAAGAGATTAAAAATTCAGAAATATTTGTTGTTATTATATTTAATAATATACCCTTTTTATAAAAACTTCTTTATTAACACGCATAGTTAAAATTTCAGCTAAATATTGTACCACTATTTATAGTGATTAGTTTTTTTAGTGAGATACAATAAATATTTATACATAAAACCTACAAGAATATAATATCATATTTTTAATCTTTTAAAAAGATTGATCCAATTTCTATAAAACTTTGGGTGAATGTTACATACATATCGACAGTGTAAATTAGTATTAAGAAAATAATTTTATTAAACCACGTCCATTTTTTTAACTAACCTACTTTTTACATTGAAAAACAATGAATTTTTGCAATTTTTTTATAAACTAGGGGGCCGAGCCCCCTGATCGCTGCCGCTTGTCAACTCTGATTATTACTTCGCAATAATTGTTGTTTCGTAGCATAAAGAATTTTCTACGAAAGTCTAAACTATTCATTTAAAATATATGTACTAAAAAGTTTACTGTTTGTCAACGCTTGTACCTCCACTTCCCTTGCTTAAACATTTCTCCTATTATTCTATTAGTATCTATTGTTGTTGTTATCATCTGCCATTAAGTCAGAGGGGGTGCGATTGCTCTTGTTTTCCAGTGGTGCCAGCTATGGCCAAGAATTTGACTTCTGCTACATTATACGTCACACCCATTTATAGGGTGGACCCATTCATTGAGTAATTTTGACCTGATCGTAATTTTGACCTGAACCAGAGGACGATCAATATCCAATTTAGCACTCCCACAGGTATAGATTTGTTATGGAGGACATTCTGACAGATTTAACGTGCACCAGTCACCATTTACTTTACTTGAAGTCTTCGGCCGGCTAGATTCGAACTCCCATTCTAACCATAACCCACTCCCATTCTCCCATAAACGTAAGTTCTGCACCCTGCCAACCATTCTATTCCGGCCTATTAGGATCTATTAGTGAACATAAATAATTTTGCTTAGTAAATTTTATAAATGACATTTAAAATTAAAGTGTTGTCGTTGTTCTCATCCGCTGGACCAGCAGAGCTAGATCAGGTCCATGAGCTCGTTAACTCTAATAAAGTCGAGCACAAGCAGGGGAGCTTGAACCAGGTCCTGCATTTATACTCACTTTATAGGGATATAGTTAAATCTAAACAACAGTAATTGATAAAGCTTACACCAAGTGCATTAATTCCATTCATGGTTGGTAGCAGACCGGTGGATGTGTTGACATCGTTTTTGAATGCTCTGTAAATTTTCGAAAATGAAAATAAATTGTAGGTATATTTGTGTTAGAAGCGATATTATATATTTCAAATAACCCCAGCTACGGTGGGTTTACATAATTATCAATGTTCTTTCTGAAGATATGAACTTTGAATTTTGTTGTTTATGTGATGTGAGGATATAAATTTTCGATCTATGATGACGGATATCGAAGCCTAACTAGGCTTAGTTGTTAGATTAGGCAAGTTCCAAATCATGGTCGATTATCTGCCACAATCTTTTTGTCGGATATATTTGACAAACTAACCATAGCCTAATCAATACCAAGTAAGTTTCAATCCCAGTTATTGATTGAGCGAGAATATTGCTTTTGGTCGATTATTTGCCAAGTAATTGCAATCTTCTTGTCTGATTGATTTGACAAACTGATCATATAAACAATTCAAAAAGGCATGTATGTTTTCAGTTGTATAACAATGTAGAACCATTTTATAATACTTAAATTCTATGCTTGGAGTGTTTTGTTTGTCTATGTATTCCTCGGTTTTGTTAACACTAGATCGAATTCCTATTAATATTCTTTCTGTGCTGTATATATGTATGGCAAACTAATTGTATTTCAAGAAGTATTATACAACCTAGATTTATGACTCTTGATTTATACTGAGTCATAAAATAACTTAACCGAATTATATCTTACTGAAATTTTAAATTTTAGTGTTTCTGAATAAGAAACATAGAGGCAAGTAGTAAAAAAAAACGTTCTATGTGTTTCACTAGGCCTAGAATTATCCTTGGTTTTGGTGTAGTGAAACATCACTTAAGTGTTAAGTAGTTGCCACCATTTTTGATGTTCATATGCATACAACTTTTTGCAGTGGAGGAGTGACTAGTTAAATGATATGTATCAACCATTTCGCATTTCATATTACCGTTATTTAATATTTTTTATCATCAAGATCGGGTCTTTTCTAACAAATTAAATTTTTAAAAAATACATAATAAATATTCAAAAATAATTCTAATGTAATCTAATTTTTACTTGTTAAATCTTACCACAGCCTAAAAGAGTAAATAGTTTTTGGTAAACGCAGAGTTTAATTTTTTTCATTGTAGGCGAATGGATACTTAAAAGGAGTTTATACGCTTACTAAACTCACTTAAAACTCGTAATTGCCGTTGATGGAGCCGTTCCTAGCTTTAGTAAACATTCATTCAATTTTTACTCTCAAATGGAAAGTAACTATCATCCCATTTGCAGTCAATTTATGTTCAGAATTTGGGAATAACAGCTTTCCTGATACTCAAAGTAAGTCATAAATGACTAGGAATGAACCGCGTTGTAGTTCAGTCATCACCATTAATGGGCAGTTGCTCATAGAGCTTTTTCGAACAACTTCTTGAACGTATTCTCAAAAAAATCATGAAGATATTATAAGCTTTTATTTTAAATACAGAATAAGTAAGAACTACATTTTGAATGTACAATGTATGAACTGTTCATTTAATATATTCTATAAACCTATATTGATCTAGGAAAAGAAGAAGTATCCTTAAACTGGCACCGTTAAATATTTTTTTTAAAAATGACGTTACTTTAGCCGTTATTATTAACTGGTGAAAATACCGAGAAAAATTTGTGCAAATATTTGAAATAGCAAATAAATAAATGAATAAAAAGACAAGAAGGAAAGAAAACCAATGAATCTGCGAAACAGGAATTCAGCATATCAATGAATTCTAAATAGAAAGAAAGACAAATCTATTAATTTCATTTGTAATTAGATAAATCAGTAAGCATAGAATGCAGTAAAATATGAATGAGTTTTTTAAACAAATATAAAGTTTATAGACCTATAATTTGTGACCATATTTCATTTTTATATGTCTGTTAATGGTAACTTTAATTTATATTTCAGCCGCTTTTAAAGTTTAAATAAGTAGAATTTCAGAAATATGCCGAGATTTAAAATCATATAGTAAAAAAGTCAAGACAATATGTAAATATTATAAATTCATATTGTTCAGGTGAGAATGTATTTAATTTTTTTTTCTTGCATATTCGTATAATATATGTTTAAATCTGTTATTAAAATGTTTAGAACAACATATGATAAGATTAAGAAATGGAACAAAAAACAAAAATGCTAATTATCTTAATAGCGCCTTTGGTGAATAGATCAAAGGAGAGACTTTGTCAAAATCAAACTGTGCACTTTTTTTCTATAGTTAATTATGTAACTAATGAATTTTACTTGTAAGATTTTTTCACCAAAACGAAACGAACCTCAGCTGATATAAATGTCATTAAATTAAAAGAGTACACCGATTTAAGACTGTAAACAATACGTTTTATAAAAAAAAATAAACTTAAAATTTTTTTTTAACTTAATGGTGCTGTTCAAGAACTAAAACGCAGTATATCCAAGTAAATGAGTATTTATTTCGTACAGTTAAAATCAGTCTTTACGTATATTCAGCACGTCCAATTGATAATTAAAATGGACTTTATCTTGTCGATCAGTTTTATTTAATTTTTTAAGCCTTGACGAAAGAATTTTGCTATTAAAAACTTTTCTTTTCTTAATAATGAGACCTAAGCCTTAAATATGTCTACTCAAAAATATAATTTATGTACGTATCCACTATTGATACCCAAACTTTCATTTTCTACTTATCGGATATAAAAATCATGAGTTGAAGACTGTTTTTTCGAGTTGTCAACCACGCAAACATTAACACCCATGATTAATGACTGCAAATTTTAATGTCACGATGCATTTTCAAACATATATTTAGAATATTTTCCCAATTGATCTAATATTTTCATTGATGTCAAAATTTTTGTTACCCAAACAAAATTTAGTAACCCTTTGGTTACTGTGCTTAGTATGATGAAGCCCGCTATTCTGATCCACCAGTTATACCAGCCGTAAGCAAAAGGCTAACAATAATATCGTATTCAATAATTATCGCTTTGTATAATAGTCACGATATTGTCATATTCGATGCACCTATGTGTATTATCAGCATCCGGTGACCTGTGTAAATCAGAACCTAACGTTGCTCTACCTGTTGACGAACTTGGCTTCATGATACCAGTAACCAATAAATACTGATGATTTATTTTTATTAAGTTTGTGATATTTTCATTTAACGAATATTATTATAAATTTTGAGTATTTAAAATTTTTGATCTAACCAGATGTGAACACTTATTGTTTTCAATAGCTAGTATTAAAATGTTTTAGTATTGAAATTAATTAAATTTTAAAGCCTTGAAATAGAAATGCCGTTTGGACTAATAAGAATTAGCATATTTAGGTTTAATTTTACCATTGACGGGGAAATATATTATTTCTTCTATTTTTGATATGTTAGTCTGCGTATTTGCTTCTAGCACGCTTTATTTCATTTAAACTTTGAGTTTAGCGAGCTTCAAGGATATTTGATTCTCGTGTTTTCATCAACTAATTTATTCTAGTGGTTTCATCTGCTATATTTAATTCTAGTGGTTTCATCATCTAATTTATTCAAGTGGTTTCATCTGCCGTATTTAATTTCAGTGGTTTCATTTGCTGAAAACTTTTAGATATTTTGTGAAAAATAATGTTTCCATGACAGCGAACGCTTTAAAACAATGGTTTTCATCAATGAAATTTCGTATTTTTAATAGTGTTAAGGTGCTTGAGTTCTCGAGTTATTAGCAAGCATACATCCAGGCATACTTTAGCTTTTATATAAAAAGAGGAGGAAAGTTTTAAAAATAAAACTCATGATAACTAGATTTAAAAAATATATAAATAAAATAAGAAAACATTTCAATTTGCACTTTATTTTCTCAATTAAACAACTTTTTTTCTATTTCAAGTAAAAACTGATAATAATAATAAAAAACAATTAATATACAATTTAAGTACTAAAAAAGATAACATTTTGTTTTGTTCGAAATATTTGGTTTTAGAATTTCGTTAATTTTTACATTGGTGTGGATAAATTAATGCTTAATGTCAAAGCTGACTAAACATAAATGACAAAATGCACATTATTTATAATATTATACATCTTATTAAGATTAAATAATAATTTCATTCCCAACTATAAACATTGAAATTATTTAGAAGTTTAAATATGTGCCATTTATCCTTTTTATTTTTTTAATAAATCTATACATTTTTTATAAATTGTGTTCAATGAAGTAATATCTTTACTTATCAAATAAATTAAATAACGTGTTCAAATATAAAATCTTAAGCTATTATTTTATATTTCCAATACCCAAGTGAAATATTATAACAGTTTCACAAAGCAATAACACTCAACTATTATAAAATTGTGTTTCTAATATCGAACACAGCTTTGTAAGTTTGTGTTTAGCCAAAATAATCTATCAGCCATTTTATGAGAAAATTTAGTTTCGATTCCATCTGTCACATAATAAAGAGATCGATAATAGGAACCTATTACAAGTTCAGCGATTAATAAATGGAGTCTGGATCGAACATAGGATGTTATACTCTGAAGAATTTCATCGGATAATTGATTAGAAAGTAGCTCCACACTTTTAGAAGAATATTACTTAAACCAAAGAATGGTGACAGTTCTTCGAACAATATGACTAAAGTAAACTTATTTTTCATTCTAAGTTCACGCTCATTGTCAACCACCTAATACTTCATAAAAGTTTGAGAATAAATTGATTTTAAATTACAGTAATTCTATATTCTAAAGTTGTTGGTGATTAGATTAAAATTTAAAAAATATTTAAAACGCTACAAAAGAGAGATCCAAAACCCAAAATTCCAAAAAAAATCAGTTTTAAAATACTTGGATAAGGACCTTTTTGCCATTGTGTTGTTTTTGTGTTTACTTATATGAGAAGTTAGCTAAATTTATATTTTGAAATTTAAAAAAAAACTATCCATTGCATTTTGACAAGATAAAAGCATTTTTTTTTTTTTTTTGCATCAAGCACATAAGCCTGTATAAGTATCTATACCAAATTTATTTATTTATTGTTACACATTCATGGTTACGCTTTAATTTCAACTCATTACCTCCACGATACTTTCGGCTCCGGATTAAATACGAGACTGCTATAAAAAAAAAAAAAAAATAATGAAAAAAATTACTATTCCTAGTATATATTTATTTATTTATTGTTACATATACAAATGCTGTCTTGTGTGCTCATTACAAGTTCAATTTATAATAAACCTATAAGCCCTTGTCAAGTTGAAGAACAGATAACTCAAATTTGAGAAAGACACTACAAGGATAGATCTATTGTGATGTGGAAGAATCTGGTTCGTATCCCTCCGTTTCCAAGGATGTATGTTATGCTTTTCTTTATCTTGTGTTAAGTGTATTTTGACTTGACAAGGGTATATAAGCTAAGCTTTGTAAGTCTACCAATGCGTGCGTAACAAAAAAAATAAGCATACATAAATAAATATAAATGAATAGATGCATCTTGTGCTCAAATGGCATGCGAACTTGCTACCTTAACTCTTCCATTTTGGATGTTGGGACAGCCCTGATTCTGGATGTCGGGGCAGCCAAGTTCAAAATGAAGATAAAACAGAGGAAAATTACAGACTAATAAAAAAAGGGGAACAAAGAAAATTAATAAAAATAACAAAAACTGGAAGGAAAATAAGGATAGAATTCTTTTTTTTAAAAAAAATCCGGAAAATAAAGATATAATCTTTTCATCAGCCCACACGATTATATCTGCAAAAAAGAGTGCTTTCTAATATTGTATTAATATAGCCAAAGCAAAATATATGAATACAATAGTGTGAGGAGCACTCAAAAAGATTTTACAAAAATTACAACAAATAAAATAGAACACAATAAGTAAAAATAACAAGTAAAAATAGAAAATAAAATATAAAGAAAAAAACAGAATGGAACATAAAACATAATCTATAAAGCGAGTAGCGAAATCAAATGAACTTACATGAACGGGAAATTTTTCAGTAATGATTAAAATATTTTCGTAACAAGATTGCTAGATTGCAAAATATGAAAACAAAAGCGCAAATTGAGATAGCGTCACTAGAGGAGTTTTGTTTTAAAGTGCGTTCTTACTGCATTACTGAAGTGCGTTTGATTTGTTAGTTACCAAGGATGGGCCCGAAAATGGATGTGTGCAAGTGGATAATTTAAAGAAGTTAACTACAAATAATTTTAGAAAATGAATATTTATTTATGAAAAAAATATAAAATAGAAAGGAGAAAGAAGCATGAAGAGTCAGAAGATGAAGAAGAGCAGTGCTGAAAGTTTTTAGTAGAAAAAAATCAAACATATAATTTAAATCCCAACTTTGTAGAGCGATAGAAGATCAGTTAATGTCCTTACCGGGTTAACATAAACTGCCCCTAATTTAATATACGCTTTCATTTTCCTTTCTAATGAAAATTATAAAAATACTTACTGAATGTGGTATTTACAGAACACTCAATACTTCTTATTTATGGAAATTTTAGCTGAAATTTTTATGAAATATTTTATCAAAAATGAATACTTGAAAGAGATGAAAATTTTTTAGCCTTTTTTATGTTTGGAATTTTTTTGAGCTACTATCTACTTTGATCATTTTATGCTTATTTTCCAGTAGCATACAAACACCATATAATATTTTCGTAACTAAACTCAAGCTTCTCGTCTTTTCGAATAGAAATATTTCAATATTATAAATATTTAAAAGCAAACCCAATGTAATTGAATCCAAGAAAAGAATAAGAAAAAAAATAAAAAGTGACTTTTAATATCATATTCAATATGAAACTCCGTGGTGAATACTGTTTCGTTCAAATATAATTATTTAACCACCAAGGAAAATCATTTTAAATATCCATCCGTCTATTTAAATCAACTCAATTCCAAGTTCTTTTATTTTAAAAGGAAAAAATTTCCCTTGAGATTTTATTTCCATTAAAAAAACAATCATTTCTATTTGATCGATGTGTTTTGGTTTTTACTTTTTTTTTTTTTTTTTTTTTACTTTTTTGTCAAGTACTTTTTCTGAATTTTTGATATCCAATTTCACTTTGAAATGAAAGAATTTAATGAAAAATAAGTCATGTTAAAATTGGTTTCAAGTAAAACTGCATTTAAGAATGAAGAGCAATTTGATAATAAACAGATTTTATAAGTGATAAGAAAATTATTAAGTCAAAAAAAAAATTCAAGTTTCAAAATTCTTGAAATATTCTATTTATTTTCTACTTAAGTAATTATTTCCAAGCTATTTATTTAAAAATGATTATTGAAAAAATTCATTTAATCTACAAATACAAGATCTTACATTTTATTTATTTTTTTAATTTATTCTTTCATTCATGTAATTAATGAAAATTGATTTTAAGAAATAAACATTGCTTTAATCTCTACACAATAACACAGATATATGTGTTTATATCGGATATAAAACGAACATTTTGCTATGAAAACTACTTTTATGCAAATGATTTAGAATTTATTATTCTTAATTAAGGATCAAAGTAACTCTATTTGGTATGATGTTTTTAGTTTATGCAAGTAGTTTGAATGGAAAAATATAAGTCCCATAATCTATATTCATATTTCTTTTATGTGGCATCATACATCGGGTACTTCCTTATATGGTGGCAGCTCTATAGTTATTATTCCTTTTGTTAGGTTATCTTAGAACTTTGTTATATTAGAAAGAGGAATAGCCACTGCCATTGAATTACATACCAGGAATAGCCACATACCAGGAATAGCCATTGGTCAAAGAATTGGTTTGTAGTCCGGAGAGGTTGTGGTTCGATCCTCGGCTCCGCTAAGATCCACCGTGTATATACAATATATGTACTCGTAAAATTTGTGGAATTATAAATCCTGTATTTGGTCTCAGAGCAGTATAATTGGTACAGGCATATGGAGAAAACCTCCTTTCCCTTCAGATCGATGTTTAAATTGAGGAAATAGCTTCACTAATAAGTAGTGCTGCCATCTATGCTCGGAGATTTGAACTAGGATGTACTTTCACCTTTGAAGAGCTCTTTTTCAAACGAAAGGTGAACCTTTCTGACTTAATTCACAAAAGGCCAATGGCTGGCGAGTTTGGGGGATTAGAAACAACAAACAGTACTTAGACAATATCGCAGGTAACTCTTAAAAATATTTAAAACTTAAACCAAAATTAGGCGGTGAAAAAATTTGGTTAATACTAATTAAACTAAAAGCTAATTAAACTAAAAGCTAATTAAAGTGTTAGAATTAAAAGAAAAGTTGAAAGATCAGAATATTTTAAATACAGTTGTACTGTGCATTCATCATGTTAAGTTTACATGGTATACAAGATAATTTTGAAAGAAGACTAGCTGGTCACCAAAGGCGCCTATGCTATTACAGTGTCCGGTCAACGCATGTATTAAATTTTGATGAAAAATTACCAGAATGCGCATGTAATAAATATCGGCGGTAAATTATGAAAATACGCATCTACTATTATAATGTCGGATCCAAGTATGTACGGAATATCGGTGGTAAATTACCAGAAGGCGTATTTTTGAAAAATAATTTTTAAATTTTAATTTGCTTTGCTTAAAATCACAAGAAAGTAAAAATAATTTTGTTAAATATTGGTTCCTATTGCAGGAACAAAAACATATTTGTCATGCTCAGAACCAATTTAACTGCTTTTATAGTATTTATGTTTTGAATGCTAATCCACAAAAAAGCTATTAATTGAAATTGCTAAATATTAACTTATGTAAGTTTTTTTAAACAAATTTTAATTTTTACTTACCAAATTTTAATAATGGTTATAATTTTCAACGTTCTAAGCAATTAAAGAAGTACTTTAAATCTATCTTGGGAATAAATTATTTTTCTACCATATTCTGAGAAAAGTGTCAATGTCAATTAGTTTATGTCGCTTAAGATTAAATACAAGATCAATATTATCTAAAATTTTTACTTATTTTTCATTAAGGTATTATAGCCTTTTTGATTCAATTTTAAACAATACTGAACTTAATAATATTCTAAGAAGTGTTATTAACTAAATAATACTTAATACTTTTCTGCAACAAAATAACTTTTATATTCGTTTATAAAATAATTATTTCCAATGTTTGTTTTGCTAACAAAAGTTAAAAAAAGTACTTTTAGTTTATCTTGTTAGTAAACTAGTTTTCTACTATTTTTTTTATCTACAATAACTTAATATGATACTGATAAAGCATATCGCCTATACTATTAGAAAAACGTAACTTAAAAAATTCCACATTAGTAACAAATAACTTTTTTCCAAAAAATAAACAATAGTACATTGAAATGCCTTAGGCAATCTTAGTTTTTGTAGAAATAAGTCCGAGAAAGTATTTGTTGTTATTTCCAGGACCAAAATATTTTTCAGAAATATATAGAGCAGAGTTTCCTAAATCATACCTCTCTAAATAGTGCCACTTGTGATTTCTAAAGAAGTAGAGTCGAGAATTATGAAATTTTTTAACCGGTTTTGCTTTTCGAAACCTACAGTTAAATTTAGATCCGATTTATCATAGATGATTTACTTAATATTTCCGTTATTTTTAGGAGATTGTTCAATTGAAATCCTTTAGAAGAAAAAAAAATTTAAAGCAAAGTTATTTTTCTAATAACAATAAAATGAATTAATTTGATTTGAGTAGTGTATATATATATATATATATATATATATATATATATATATATATATATATATATATATATATATATATATATATATTCACTTTCGTAAATTAAAAGATTAATTTAGTTTCTAAATATTTAATAAAAATAGTTAATCTAGATTCGAAATTATTAATTCTTGTTTCTTTTGAAAAATTTAAATAATTAATGCTATTTAAACACATTTATTTTGGATCTATAGATATAATTAAATCGAATTTAATATTAATCTCTTTTTAAGCTTTAAATGTACTTAAACATAAATAATATAAATTTATATCAATTTTACTTCTAATTTATAAAAGTTCTGTTTTAAGGATATAGTATTGTATTAAAGTATTTAGAGATAGAATCAATACAATTACAATTAAGTAGTTAATTTAATTAGTTAAAATTATTATAAGTTAAGGCGATTTTGGAACTTCTTCTTTAAAACTACTATGCAGTTTTTTTCATTTCAGTCTTCAAATTAATTTCTTAATCAATTCATTCTCTTTCTACGAATATTTAATTCCTTTTATATATCAATTTCAAAGTATGTTAAAATATTAATACACTAAACAAAAATGTACATATTCCGTTTGACATGAAAATTGCTTTAGATATAAACAGAAATTTAAGATTCAAAAAATCTTAAAAGAAAACAGATTAAACTCTTCTGTAAGAAATAGAATATCTGGCATTATTAATATTGTAAAGTAAATCATAGACTTTATTTTATCTTAACAGCAGCTGTTTTTAACTGAAAGTATTATTTATTGGGTTATATCTAGGTTACGAAGCCTCTTTCTTTTATCACACCAAAAGATAATACAATTTATTGAAAAGGATAATACATTTTTCCTTTTCTTAAAACATTAGAGTTAACTATAACTGTAAGAAACTCTTTTTTTTTTTTTAAATATTTACAAAGAATTTCCAAAAAATATATATACAAGTGCTTATTTTAAATTACAATTGTTTGAAGGTATTAATACTCTTTTTAAATATTTATAAAGAATTTCCAAAAAATATATATAATTACTGATGTTAAATTACAATTGCTTGAAGCTTGATATGCTAATAACTTTTCCATCATTTGTAATCATAAAGATTAAAGTTTCCGTTTTGGTTGATTATCTCTAGAACAACGGGGGAAGATTTTAAAATTTAATATGAAAATAAATTGATATACTACAAAAACTAACCAACAACAGTTTTTGTAATCATGATTAACACTTAGCAGGGTCCAAAGATATAAAACAGGATTTCAAAAAATTGAATATAAAATGGGTTAGTAAAGGATATGACACCCTCTAATAAAAACACAGAGATTTTATACTGGAAATACTACAGTTTAGAAGATGTGAAAACTGTTACCACTCGGCCAACTGAAAACTGTTACCTGTGAAAACTGTTACCACTCGGCCAACGCCGATGTTTTCTGACGCAGATGGTTTTCAAATAATTGCGATTTCTAGTCGTACTCGTCTAGTCGTACTCAGAAGGTTAAGATCTGGAGTCCTGGCTGGCAAATCCAACCTGCGAATATTTTCCTTTTCTAAAAAAAATCGAACATGTGAGCGCTTTATAACTGCCAGCTGCCGTTCATTAAAGTGAAATAAAATCAAACTAACTACGCCCTTGAGAAGTGTACACAGAAGTTAAAGACGCTATACCGCGAACCAGTCAAAATGTTTCTCTGGAAACGGGGAGGATGTTTCGACCATTCAGCAAGAGTCCTGCTCAGGTAATCAGGTATCTTCACTGTCATGATGGACTATTTCTTGAATATTTCCGGGCATGTAGCAAGTCTTTAATGCAAGTAGCTCAACCTTTCTTGGGGAGAGAACCAGGGATCCACTATCCACCCAACTAAATCTGAGAAATCGATTATTACTTGATTATAAAACCATATAAGGTTTTATGCAAAATAACTGCAAAATTCTCTATGTCCACGAAAGAAGAACTTTGATTTGTTTGTGGTTCAAGAAAGAAGTTTTGAAGCGGTATGTTCGCTTTTTAAGGTTGCAGTTGGCACTAATTCCCATTTTAATGGACAATAATGTGTGGCCACATGGAAATCATTTGGTCGGTCAACAACTTTTTAGAAAGTGAAAATATTTACTGAATGGATTAGCCAGGTAGGCCTCTAGACTTCAACCCTACAAATCAAATCTGAGGAAATTAAAATGCAAATGGGGCTCGTAAACTTCTTCTAAAAACCATTCTAAAGGCCAGAAGACTGCGCTATTGAACGTATGGTAAGAATTTTGCTACTGCTTCTGAACTTTCTTATTTCCAATATGAAGCTGCGTTTTAAAACTTGCATATTTATAAGAGTAGAAAATAGTAACTATGAGCTCTTTTTTTATTTTTTATTTTGTGAACAGTGTTGCATACCTTCTTGCTCCGTTGAGCGTTAAGCACGATTATGCCTTTACAGTGCGCAAAAAAACAGACCTTGAAAAACTTTTGATCTAATTATCGGATCAGCACGTTCTAAGAAGCATTCTTAATAGTTCGAAAGGATGACCTCAAATATGCTAAATAATTAGTGCATATGACATTTCTAATTACGAAATCAGACACAAAAACGTACTTTCTCTGAAAAAACATACCTTTTTCTCGACGTATTCATATTTCTGAAGCTTGGACCCTTTAATGTTAATTTCACTTTTTGCATATTCCCCGATCTCTCGAGAACTTTTTACGACAAATAAAAAAGTTTTGCCCACAATTATAAAAGTCATTTATCCAAAGATAATTCTATAAAAAAAAATTTAGTAAATAATTATAATGTTTTACTATTTTATTTAATAGTAGTAAAAAGGATTTGAATTTTAAGGTATATAATTTTTTACGTCATATAAAAATACGTATTTTTAAATGACAAAATACAAAATTTAAGGTTGAATAATTTCTGTGAAATGCAATTTTAAATAAACGACTTCTATAAAATCCGATTTCTCAGGAACTATTCAAACGATTTCGCTCAAATTTTGTATTTTGCCATGTACAATTACATACTTTAAAATGTAAAAGAGTTTATGCCTTAAATTTAAAATTTTTTCGACTGTTATTTAATAAATAAAAAAAAATAGTAAATATTTACTAAAATTTATTTTTTGCATGGAATTATCTTTTTATAGACAAATTGTATATTGTGTGAAACAATACAAAAATTGCGGACGAAATCCGTATGCTTAAACAAGAAAAGATTAGAATTTCCTCTATTTGGCACAATATTTTCTCTGAGAATCTGTGCATTAACGTTTTTTAAATCTTACAAAATTTTGACAGTCTTTCAGATTATTCTGGAATTATTTGACCTCGTGACTATTAAATGTTTTTTCAAAAAAATTAACATCAATTTTTTATTCTTATAGTAGAAGACAGTTGAAAATTAATTCTTAAAATTTGACTCTAGAAAGCAATTAATAATATCTAAAGTACGTTAGATTATGTACAATAATTACGTAATAAAACTTTCAATGTAAAAAAAAAAAATTACGACTACATCATTCAAAGAAACTTACATCTATATTTCCAAAACATTGAACATTCTTGTCTTGTATTTAATCTCGAGAAAAATCTGAAAAGTTTAAAAATTATATTATAACTTCAAAACTCATTAAAACTCTTTCCAGAACTCATTAAAAATCTTTTTGAAGAGCGCAGAGACAAATTTTTTCTAGTTAAAACAAAACTCCTAAACTTTAATTTTAGATGCAAATATCTTTAACTTATCATTAGTTTTTCGTGTTACATTAGTTAACTTCGCATCAAAATATCCACTTTCTTTCTTTGAAACATATTTTTTTCTTACTTGAAGATCAATAAAACAGTTTTCGCTCGAATCAATTATTTTTATTTTGTTTAGATTCCTTATAAGAATAATTGCTCGAGGCTATGCTATAAGGCAGGACAGAAAATTTAAATCACGAATTTTCTTTTATAGGTTTTTCCTTAAAGAATTTAGCACAATTGAATATTTTAGTTTAGCGTGAATAAATCCTTCGCTTTTGCTGAAATGAAGGAGTTATCTTTTTTTTAAAAGAATGTCAATTTTATCTCTCTCTCTCTCTCTCATAAGATAGCAAAAATCAGCCTATATTCTAAAGATTACTGGCAGAAGGTTTCACAATTTTTTGTATAACTTTACGTTTACATTTTCTATTTTAAACTTACAAATAAATATTAAACTAACAACAGACCAAAATTATTTAGCTTTTTGTCTTATGTTATTTTATATTTTTAAAAATTCTTTAATTTCTTTTTAATGCATAAATAATTTTTTTATCGTTTTAACTGTCTTGCTATATTATTAAAACTTTTGAAGACCGTAAAATAAATGGAAAATACAAAATTGTAAACAATAGCAAGTTTACAACGTTAAACTTCACTTATTTCTAAATATGGTTCACATTATCCAATTTAGCTACTAATCTAGATTTCATCAATTGACTGTCATTATTAGATCAGAAGGTTTTCATCCAATTATCGTTCAAAGTAATAATATTATCGTTCAATATTGAATAGATTTTCTGAAAACTGCAGATGAGCAAAATTGCTCACATGCTGCTAGCTTGACAGTATTTTCTCTTGCGTTGAGTAACATTGAGCCAACTTAGAACCACATTATTGATTCTTTGACCCATGATACGGTGCAAATTCGCTGTCCCCTTAATATGACCGCAATTTTAACTATTACTAGGAAAAAGATAGGGTCAAAACTGCGAGAATATGGTAACGTTTACCATGTCTCTAGCTCTATGAAAACACTGAAAAATTCTATAGTTTTTGTCGAAGTACATTGGTAATGAATTTGGTAAAAATGCCAATAAAACATGGCTTTATAATATATGATAAAGTTTAATCAATGTGGTAAAATTTCGTAATTTTATCATAACTTAGAGCCTGGTAAAAAAAAAGTTATTTGATGAAATTTGCTTTTCAGTTTTGTATTTTTTCTAAATAAGTGGTAGTAAGAACTAAAATTTTGAAAACTATTTTCGGTAAATCATTAACATATGAAAAAAATGAATGGTTTAAATGCCTTATATTTTTTTTTAATTAACACGAATTAGATTGTTTTTTTAAAGGCCAATACCATACAGAAAATAGTTTTAACAGAATTTTTTTCTTCGTTTAGTATCTTTCAAATTATCTTTCTTGAATTTTGTTACTCAGTACCATGGTTAAACTTGGTTGTAAGGCTCAACTCAGTAACTTTTTTTAAATTTAAGAAATTTTGCACGATATTCATACATGGTACAACATTGAACATTGAGTTGCAGATGAGATGATTTGTTCAGAAATTGCTTAATTATCAGTGTTTCCTCATACCCTATAATTAAATATAACTTTCATGTTGAACCCTATTATTGCTACTTTAAATTATAATACCATGCAAATAGTTCATTGCAAACTTATTAAGATGATGAATTAAATCATCCTTTGATTCACGGTGAAGCATAGTATCGCAGTCAAATTTAAGATGAATCAAATTTAAGTTTCATGTTGAACCCTATTATTGCTACTTTAAATTATAATACCATGCAAATAATTCATTTCAAACTTATTAAGATGATGAATTGAGGCATCATTTGATTCACGGTGAAGCATAGTATCGCAGTCAAATTTAAGATGGATCATTCGCATGATATAGTTAAACCTGTGAACCATATTTAGGTAGCTAAAATAGTTCACAATATATATGGTTCAACACAATCCAAAATTTCGATCATTGTTTTAATAACCTTAGAGAGATCATTTTTTGGGGGGAAATTAATTATTTTCTATTAAACTTCCAGTTAAACGATCACTAGAGGCACTTATAATAATCACGTCGACATTCAGAAGTTTAATAGTATTCATTCTAAAAGTAATTTTTGTGAATATTGTAACATTTTGAAACTTTAACTAATATCATAATTATTTAACAATTATTTATTTATAAACAAATCTTTTAACTTCTTTTTAATATAGATAAAAAAAAAATTTATCCCGTTTGTCGACCGTAATTTTCCATCCATTAAAAGTTCACAATTTCTTTTTATCATCACTAAATGTTACTCTTGTCATTATTATTACTATGATGCTTTTTTTATAATTCAATATTACGTATTACAAATTTTTCACTACTGATAAAAGCACGTGGTACTTTTTACTTTCAATTTATTGCTTACCATAAAAAATCATCATGAAAAGTATAATAGGATTAAATGACCCCTCAGGCATCAAATGATTCGAATCCAGGTAACTTATGAAACTAGCTAGTATACTAACCCTCGTGCTTTCCGTTAAATACAGCGTTAATAGGTTTTAAGTCAGATGAAATATGATGGAAAACTATTCGTGACGTAACAGGCGATGATAAAAACAACTACAAGTGCCCTCTGTTGACAATAATCTAGACTAAACTTTTTATTTACTTAAAAAGTTGAAAAGTCCGTAGAAAGCACATTTTGCAGCGATATTTACATCAGCTTTATAAAAAAAAATTTATAATAAAGATTAATTAAAATCTTAAATGATTTTTAAAAAAAATTTCTAAACTATGAAAGAAACAGGTATCAAAAGCTATTAAAGAATGAAAACTAAAAGAACGTATAACAAATGATACTAAATAAAAATCAATTATTTTAAAAACAGTTACGTTTCTTGAAACAATGTTTAAAAAGATATTATAGTTAGACAAAAATAACTGTTCCTTCCTGAAAAAAATTATAAATTCTACTTAAAGCATTTTTTTAATCCTAACTTTGTTCCTCTATTATAGATCTAAAACTGCATTTTCTTAGAACAATCAAAACAAGTTAGAATAAGAAAAAGAAAAAAGGATTGAGTCTCCGCCTTTTCAAAAGTAAACAGTTGCATTAATACCTTCAGTGAAAAATTCTTCAGAGCAATAAGCAAGTAAATAAAAAAAGAAAAGAAAATAGAAAAAGGATTTAGTTTGAATTACAAAACCCCCAAAGAGAATTTTGTTATAAGAAATTTGAAGAAAGATATTGTAAGACGCTTATAAGAAGAACAATGTGTAAATACTAAGATTAATTTTATTTAACAAACTAACTATTTTTACAGCTTAAAACTCAAAGTATCAAAAAAAAATTTAAAATTTATTTTTATTTGTTTCTCACGAAATATAATCAAAATAAAATATAATTTGTTTATTTTTTTCTCATTGTAATCATAATATGTCATTAAACATTTCACTTAATATTTTAAAAAATTATTAATTAATTTTTTAGATAGGGCCCTATAATATTAAATATCGGAATTTTTCTTAAATGTCTGATATTTCTATCAAATATGTTTTAATATTTAAATTAATTAATTTAAAATTTTAGACTAAACTTATACTTTTAATAATCGAATAAAAAAAAGAATTTAATTATCATTAAGATTGAAAAAAATAATAATAAATTTAATCTAAGGAATTATGTTTGTTTTTAATAAAGTTTTTTGATAAAATGATAAAAATTGCAAACCACATAAAAATATTCTATGAAAAACGTTGTGTTTGAAGACTTTTTTTGATATTTTAGTTAAAAACAGATAATTTTAAAAAAAGTGAAAAAAACCATGCATTTTTCACTTAAATTTAATCTTAAAACGAGAAATATTTTAAATAAATCTAACACGATATCTAACACGATTCCTAAAAAAAATCACATAAAATATTTTCAAACGCGATAATTTTAAAACATTTTTAAAGCAATTTATGAATAACTAATACAAAATGAAAGTGATAATTCCTTTAAACTTTAGATGATATGTTGAGAAAATAAGGTTTTGATTTTTAAAAAATCGATTTAATTTCATTAAAAAAAATTCTTTTTATCATATATTTAATTTTTTATAGAAAACCACTATAAGTGAAGTTATAATTATTTTATATATCAATTAGTTTTGAAATTTTTTTAGTTTATCATCTTTCACCTCTGCAATCTTATTATTTTAGACCATAATGCGAAGTCAAATTAATTCCTGTATCTATCGGACAAATTCGCTCTTATCAATGAAACAAACTCTTGTATCATTGCAACAAACTCTTGTATCAATGAAACTAACTCTTCTATAAGTGAAACAAATTCTACTATCAATGGGGCAAACACTTGTATTAATGCAGCAAACTATTGTATCAATTGAATAAACTATTGCACATGTGGAATAAACTGAAATTAACTCTTGTATCAATGAGACAAACTCTGGTATCAATGAAACAAACTCTTCCATCAATAAGACAAACTCTAGGGTCAATGCGACAAATTCTTACATCAATGAAACAGACTCTCGTATCAATCTCATGACTCTCCTCAAAATATTTCTTCTATTCCTTTCAACACTTTCCAGTTCCCCATTCAACACATTCCAGTTCCCCATTCAACACATTCCAGTTCCCCATTCAACACATTCCAGTTTCTAGTGTCCTCCAATCCTCAGTTTGTGACTATTAGAATACGATACTCTTGTTCACGTATAGATGGCAGCACTATAAAGCTGCTTAACATAAAAAAGTCTAGTATTTCGTATATCTAATGATATGTAAAACAATCAGATAAACTAATTAAACCACATTCCACGGTTCATTTGATAAAACACAACCTATCTCCAGTGTCCATTTATAAACGAAAAACTTATCTCCACTGTCGAGTTAAATTTATTTTTTTACGGTTTTGAAACCACAAGTGTTAAGGGCTAAAAACTGTATAGTTATGTATTTACGGTTTTTTAACCATACTAGTTGTAAACAGTTCCAAAACCATTAACATTAAAAATTTTGTTTACCACAAACTTTACCGTCAGCTGGAGGAACGTACTGATATTTAACCATAATTATAGAACGAAAATTCTAAGAGTGAATATATATGAGAAGTCTACATTAGTTCTCAAAACACGTATCTTTAACATAAAACAATTTTTAGATCATCAAAAAGTTTGAAAAAAAAATCTCTTGATGTTTACTTGTTAAAAGGGTTTCAAGGTAATTTAAACTGTTTTTATGTGGAATTGAGAAGAGAGAAACTAAATCCTCTAATTTTTCAACCAGAAGAGTGAACAATGTTTTCAACAATTGCACTACTAAGACGTTGTAGTTCCCACCGTATCTCAGCTGAAATAATAAAACTACACGGAGAAAAAATTTTGATGAAATTACCGTGCTGTATGGTAAAAACATTTCTGGTAAAAAGAAAATATACTGTTAGTACCAAAATATACAGTATTGAAATTTTAAACCATTCTTTTGGTTATTTTTCCGTACTGTTGAAAATTTGCCGGAAGACTTTATTAACACACATTCAGTAAAAAATACAAACTGAAAATTAAATTCAACCAAATAAATGATTTTATGTCATGCTCTAAGTTAGGATGAAATTTCCCAAATTTATCATTATTGAAAAAACATATCATGTTGTTAATTTTATGAAAATCATTACAAAAGCACTTCGGTAAAAATTAACATGGTTTTTGGTGTTCCCATAGAGCCAAAAACACGGTAAATGTTACCATATTATGGAAGTTTCACCATACTTTTTTCTTCTGCATTTTATAACCTGAAGAAATTAGACTACCTTTTCACTTAGAATTTAAAATAATTACTATAAGTGAAATAATAATAATAGATAACGCGATTTTTATAGCACATTCGTTTTATAAAGATAAAATAATTATATATTATAGTTCTTACTACTTTTAATGTTTAATAATCTATTTTTTACTACTTATTATGGGCTTAAACAACTTATAATAAATACTATGAGTGAAATAATATTAATACATAATGTGATTCGTTCCATAAGGACAGAAAATTTATATATTATATCTCTTACTACTTTTAATGTTTTATTTCTATAGATCTTGTCCAGTACTCAGAAACTGCATTGAATCTTATATCAGTTAAATTTTTTATGTTACTCCTTGAGATGGTTTTAGTTTTACTCCTCGGAATCATTAATAAAAATCCATTACATACTTTTGCTTTCAGCCACATCTTCTGAAGTTCAGAAGTTGGATCTAGACTATAAATCATCTTTTTTACGAGAAACTTATCTGACAGTAAAGATTTTTAGACTTATATAATTATAAATGAATCTATTCTAAAGAGATGCTTAATGCTGAATTTATAAATAATGATAATTGAAGAATGATTTTTAAAAAACTCATATGGATGAATATCGATTGTAAAAAAAAAATTTAGAAAAATCTTACACTTAGGAAAAAATTATGGCCCTAACTACCAGAAAATGGTAACATTTGTCATGTTTCTGGCTCAACCGAAAAGAAAAAAAGCTCTGTAATTTTTACCTCTGTGCTTTGGTAATGATTTTGGTATAATTATCAATAAAATAAGGTTTTATAATGTGTGATAAAACTTTGTAAACGTGGTGAAATTTGGTAAATTTATAGTGATACCTCACATTGTTAGAATTTTCGATCTTAAATTACGGCAAAATAACCGGCAGCATCCAATTAACCATAAAGTTAATGGAAAAAAAATTTCTTACTTTTACGGTTTCAAAACCGTTTACAACTAGAATGGTTTCAAAAGCGCAAAAATGTGGTTTAGATAGTTTATCAGGTTATTTCACTACTCGTACACGAAAAACTGAATGCTTGAATGAGAGTATTGTATTCTAATAGTCCAGGATCACAAATTGGGGACTGCAGGAAACTGAAAATTCGTAATGTGTCGAAGGGAATGAAAGAAATATTGTGGTATCCACGCGTGGACTCGAACCTGTGTTCCGTTAGTCATGAAACTGACAGATTAGCCTTCTCAGCTATAATATGTACCCATCTGTTAATGACAAAGTGACTTCATTATGTGAGTCTAGTTAGTACGATAAAATTATGGTTATTTGACCGTATTTGGTGAAACCGGTTGATAAGCGGAGTTTTTTCTCAGTTAACAGTTAGAATACCATCTTATTTATGTTTATTTGAGTCTTTTGTTTGAACATGTTTTAATAACAATTAAATAAAATGTGTTTTAACAATTTTTTTCCTAGAAATGTTTAATAATAGAGTATGGCATAAAAATCATTTATTCGGTTAAATTTAATTTTCAGTTTTGCATTTTCTACGAAATGTGTCATAATAAGTACTATAACTTATAAAACCAGAATTTGTGGTAAACCTTCACAATCTGAACGGAAAAATTAAGAAATGTATTATTTAAATACAGTGTATTTTAGTTACATAAACCAGACTTATCTTTTTTTAACCATACAGTGAGGTAATTTTTACCGTATTTCTAGAGAATGTTTTTGATACAATCAGTTGAATCGAAAAAACATATCAATGAGCTTTAGAAAATACTAGCAAACAAAATAATATTATTTAACAAAAGAAAAAAGAATAGTTGTACTTTCCTGTATAAAGTAAAAAACATTGTTCAGGAAAAGCTTTTTACAAACTAAATTAAATATTTTCCTGGAGCAAAAACTTTTGTTTACATTTTCAAATATATCACACTCGTATGTTGATAAAGTTCAAAAATTTTCCGTTTCATTAAAAGAAAACGGTGGAGAAAAATCTCCTTTTGTTGAAATAACTGCTGTTTGAAGTTGTTTTTCATTCGTTTATCTTTAACTACATTAAATTTTTCTAACTAAAGTTTTATGAACAAGTTACGTACAAAATAAAACAAATTTATATCCTTTCGTCTGAAATTTAAAAAAAAACTTTAAAATAGAAAAAAAGTGCTTCTAGTTTCATACAATTTCTTTAAAAATTCATTTACATTTTTTTTTTGTTTATTTTTCAGCTATTTCTTTTGAAACTATTAGATCTAAAAAATTCAAATAAGAATAACTAAAGCTTAGCCAGTTCAAGAAAAAAATGACCTGTAAAACTTTATAAACTTATCTGATTTTGTTGTACAAAGTTTTAATTATTAGTATTCAGGTTTAAGATTTGCTAATTAATTAGTGATAATTCTTACTTATAATCCAAAGCCAAGCTCATAAACTTAAACAAAGATTATTTTTTTGTTTAGAGAAGAAGTGAATTTCTTTAGATAAGGATTAAAGCTTTAACACAATCAGAAAAATGGGTTTATTCAAAAAGGTAAAGGGGAAATTTACTGTCTAGTATATAAAAATATTTCTTAACAAAAAAGTTATTTAATTTCTATAATTAATTATTGATTATTTTATTGTTAAACTCAGACATTTTGAGCAGGGAAGTTTGAAAAAAAAGCATTATATTTAGTTAGTAAATTATATATCGCAAAATCAGCTGATTAGCTTAAGGAAAAAAGAATAATTTTTAAAACAGTAATACATTTTAACAAATTTTATTTCCATGAAATTAATTTTTTTTTTATTTAAATATTCAATTTTAACAAGACGTACTAAAATAAATATTTAAGTCACAATAAGATGTATGCCGAATTCAACTGATTAAGTTTTCCTAAAAGAAAATGAAAATACAATATAAAGAAAGAACCATCAATCTTGAAATTGCTGCTATTGTGGGGCTGTAGATTTTTAGCACCTAGCACTACAGTGAATAAAAAAAGGAAATAAAATTTATTGTAAAATAAAATAAATAAAAATTATTTAAGTAAGAAAATTAACTTTTCTTCGTTTTAAATACTAAATTTTTAAAAAGATATGTTTTCATTTTCAAATTATATCACTAAATTGTTTGTACATAAAATTTAAATCTGCTTTTTTTTTCACCTTGTGCTAACAATAAATATCGTTGTTCCATATATTTTTAAATTAATTTATACTTTTTGTTTAATATACAAGCAATACTTTTCGGAAATTTAAAAGAAAATTAGATTCTTATTGTGTAGTTTATCAGGTTATACGACTACCTTTTATTAAGTCTTTAATCTTTTGAAATTAATTTAATGGGGCAGATAATTACAGGATCCATTTCCGAATTTAATCTGCAAACGGTGAATGAGAATCATTATCCCTTGCATAGTTAAATTAAATAACATTCATGATACGATCTTATGAGGAAGCAGGAATGTACTTCCGGAACAAGCATACATAATGGATAAATGGAACTAAAAAATTCTAGGCTTAGTAGCCCATTTTATGTTAAACTACTCCACTGTTATCACACTGATATTTTATAAAACAATATAATTAACAAATACTTATTCAGGAAAGATATTAAAATAGTAACTATTCCAGTAAAAAGATATGTTTAGATATTTAAAGATTACTTGATGTTTATAAAAGCAATAATGTTCAGAAAGGATATTAAGATAATTTAGTACGACAATAAGAAGATATATTTTAATTTAGATATTTAAAGATTACTGGATGTTTATAAAAGCAATAATGTTCAGAAAGGATATTAAGATAATTTAGTACGACAATAAGAAGATATATTCTAATTTAGATATTTCAAGGTTACTGGATGTTTATAAAAGCAATAATTTTCAGAAAGGATATTAAGATATTTTAGTGCGACAATAAGAATATATATTCTAATTTAGATATTTCAAGGTTACTGGATGTTTATGAAAGCAATAATTTTCAGAAAGGATATTAAGATAATTTAGTACGACAATAAGAAGATATATTTTAATTTAGGTATTTCAAGGTTACTGGATGTTTATAAAAGCAATAATGTTCAGAAAGGATATTAAGATAGTTTAGTACGACAATAAGAAGATATATTTTAATTTAGATATTTAAAGATTACTGGATGTTTATAAAAGCAATAATGTTCAGAAAGGATATTAAGATAATTTAGTACGACAATAAGAAGATATATTTTAATTTAGATATTTAAAGATTACTGGATGTTTATAAAAGCAATAATGTTCAGAAAGGATATTAAGATAATTTAGTACGACAATAAGAAGATATATTCTAATTTAGATATTTCAAGGTTACTGGATGTTTATAAAAGCAATAATTTTCAGAAAGGATATTAAGATATTTTAGTGCGACAATAAGAATATATATTCTAATTTAGATATTTCAAGGTTACTGGATGTTTATGAAAGCAATAATTTTCAGAAAGGATATTAAGATAATTTAGTACGACAATAAGAAGATATATTTTAATTTAGGTATTTCAAGGTTACTGGATGTTTATAAAAGCAATAATGTTCAGAAAGGATATTAAGATAGTTTAGTACGACAATAAGAAGATATATTTTAATTTAGATATTTAAAGATTACTGGATGTTTATAAAAGCAATAATGTTCAGAAAGGATATTAAGATAATTTAGTACGACAATAAGAAGATATATTTTAATTTAGATATTTCAAGGTTACTGGATGTTTAGAAAATACAGATATTTCTGTAATGTTTAAAAAAATAATGTTTAGATAAGCTTTTAAAATAATTAATTATTGCAGTAAGAAGATATATTTCAATGAAGATAGTTCAACGTTACTGGATGTTTAGAAAATACAGTTATTGCTGTATGGTTTAGATAAAACAATAATGTTTAGGAAAGATATTAAATTTTCATATACGCCAGTAAGAAGCTACGTTTTGATTTAGATATTTCAACGTTACTCTAGTAAATACAGATATTGTTGTAAGGTAATCACAATAACCACAGGACAATTGAGGCTCTATGTATTCACTTTCCAACTTCTCTGATCGTCCGGCTAAGCGTTAAAAAAATTTATGGTTATTTTTTTCTCTGTGTAGCAGAAATACGAGTTAGTTTCCCCCAAAAAAAATTTCTTGGTAGCAAGTTTGTCCTTTGTCTGTTGTTTGATGTAGATATTATCTTATGTTATCTTGTGGGTTTTTTTCTCTGTGTACCAGAAATACGCGTTAGTTTCGCAGAAAAAAAATTTCTTGGTAGCAAGTTTGCCCTTTGTCTGTTGTTTGATGTAGATATTATCTTATGTTATCTTGTGGGTTTTTTTCTTTGTGTACCAGAAATACGCGTTAGTTTCGCAGAAAAAAAATTTCTTGGTAGCAAGTTTGCCCTTTGTCTGTTGTTTGATGTAGATATTATCTTATGTTATCTTGTGGGTTTTTTTCTCTGTGTACCAGAAATACGCGTTAGTTTCGCAAAAAAAAATTTCTTGGAAGCAAATTTGGACTTTGTTTGTTGTGTGATGTAGATATTATATTTTGGGAATTTAAAATTACTTTAATAAGGAAATAGAATCATAATATTAAGGACCCATAAAACCACTATTTTACTCTTCTCTTAAATAATGGTAATGAGATAAAATTTCACACTATGTAACGAAACATTTAAGAAATGGTGCTGAAGTAGATCTCATTGCACGTAAACTACATTTATAGTTATAGGAGGATTAAAAATTAAATCCTAATAGTTAAAACATTTTTCGTTTTATATACCATAATTTGGCAAAAATATTTTTACAATATCCGACGTTTACCAGATAATACATTAATAAATTCTATTGTGAATTTAAATAAGTTAAATGATAAATAAATTAAATATTATAAGTTATCCCCGCTTTTCAAAGCAAAGTTTTACATTAATCATTCTGTATTCGTACATAAAAATAGAAATAAATGTAGCAAAGGAAATAAAACAAAATTAAAAATATGACCACTGAAGCCGACGTCTTCAGGGGGTACCGGCTCCAGGGGCCAAAAAACAAAACCTTTTCTATTGAGGAAGATGGCAAAAGCCTAAAAACCTTCCTCTGTGCCCAGAAGGTTTTGTTTAAAAGTCCAGGAGAAAAAAACATGCAAGACATAAAACTAATACAGAAAAGAAACTCATACAACTCATCAGAAACTCAAATTCATCAGAAAATAAAAATCAACAGAAAATAAAAAACTTACATAAACAAGGTCAGACAGCGAACTCTAAAGCAAATCAAATGAAAAGGAATCACTTAAACAAAGGAAAACAACACCCTCTTTTAAAATGCGCAGATTGAGAAAATGATAGGAAACAGTTGTCAAAGAAAAATTACGTCACATATTAATAGAATGCTTAACTGGGGCTGCTCAGTTAAGTCTTGAATCATCAATATATCTAAAAGCTTTAAAATCATTATACTCAAGAAATTTAGCTTCAAAAACATGCAAAAAAATATTAGCAAAAGCACCAGAAGAGGAATTAACTTTACGGGAAATTTGGAGATTGTTGGTAATGAAGATTTAATTAATATTTTAAGCAAAGGTTCAAAATTTAGGACAAGATTTAGAATGAATAAAGAAGATTTTATTTTGTCTATTAAAAAAGATCTTGATTTATTTATAGCAAAAATTTCCAGAAAATATCATTGGCCCGTTGAGGGTTTTTCAGAGTGGAAGGCTAAAATTATTGAAAAGGTTAATTTTAATTTATTTAATACCAGTTTTGGTTCTTTTCCTAGTGGTACTATTATTGATTATGATCTGTCTAGTAAAATTAAAAATCTTAAAAATAAATTTATTGTTACGGTAGTGGAGAAAGCTTCAAATAATTTTTGTATTATGTGTAAATATTTTTTTGAAAATTTTATTATTGGAGAATATAACGCAAATAATACTTATTTAAAATTAAAAGTAGATAGGAAGGTTGTTGAGAAAAGAATTATAATAGTAAAAAATTAAAATTTAGGTTAAATAGGATTACATTTCCATATTTATTTCCTATTGTTAAATTTCATAAAAATCCTGTTAAATTTAGGTTTATAGCGTGTGGTACTAATTGTTACAATTCTGATGATAGTAAAAAGTTTTTTAGTTTTCTAAAAATTATTTTGCTTAAAAATAAAAAAGAAGAAAATATTGTTATTAATAGTAATGTTGATGTTTTGGATTATATTAATAATAATGAAATATCCAACATTAATACTTTTGATTTTGAAAATTTGTATACAAGTATACCACACGAAAAGATTATTGATATCTGTAATGGCATTTTTGATAAATATTTATTTAATGAGAAAATTGATAAGTCTAATTGGTTGGATTTATGTAGGTTTAATCTTTTTGAGAATATTCTTTTTAATGGTTTAGATTTTTATAAACAAATTATTGGAATTCTACAAGGTAATTCCTTTTCTGGTGCTTTTGCTAATAATTTTTTGCATGTTTTTGAAGCTAAATTTCTTGAGTATAATGATTTTAAAGCTTTTAGATATATTGATGATCTGATTTTGTTTAATTGTGATAATTATAATTTTATTTATAATATTTATCCTAAAGATTTGGTTTTGAAGAAAATTAATGAGGATTGTTTTAATATTGAGTATTGAGATTTTAAAATTGTTATTGTGGACAAAATTATTAAAATTGGTGTTTTTGATAAAAGAAAAGCTTTTAAATTTAAAGTTATATTTTTCTGCAACTTTTATACTAATTTGTGTAATAAAATTTTTAAAAATTTAGTTTTTTCACAATTGGTTAGGATTAAAAATATTTGCAATAATGTTGAAAGTTTTCAAGAAGCTGTGAATAATTTTTTGAATAATTTGAGTAATAATGATTTTCCTTATAATTTTTGTAATGTTAATTTTTTAATTAAGAAAATGATTGAAGAATATTAGTTTTTTTATTTCTTTTAACAGGGCGCAATTCAAGACTTAACTGAGCAGCCCCAGTTAAGCATTCTATTAATATGTGACGTAATTTTTCTTTGACAACTGTTTCCTATCATTTTCTCAATCTGCGCATTTTAAAAGAGGGCGTTGTTTTCCTTTGGTTTAAGTGATTCCTTTTCATTTGGTTTGCTTTAGAGTTCGCTGTCTGACCTTGTTTATGTAAGTTTTTATTTTCTGTTGATTTTTATTTTCTGATGAATTTGAGTTTCTGATGAGTTGTATGAGTATTCTATTTTCTGTATTAGTTTTATGTCTTGCATGTTTTTTTCTCCTGGACTTTTAAACAAAACCTTCGGGGTACTGAGGAAGGTTTTTAGGCTTTTGCCATCTTCCTCAATAGAAAAGGTTTTGTTTTTTGGCCACTGGGGCCGGTACCCCCTGAAGACGTCAGCTTCAGTGGTCATATTTTTAATTTTGTTTTATTTCCTTTGCTACATTTATTTCTATTTTTATTCTCTCTTTTTTTGAAAATTCTGCTGCTTTTTAGCGCATTTTTTTAAAAGAAGTTTTGCTCATTTTGTTTAGATATTAATTGTATTCTTTTAGTTCTGTATTCGTACAGTTATCGGAAATTTATTTTAGAAATAGTTTCCTTTTTTTTAAATTTGTTTTAACAAATTATAAAAATTTAAACATTTTTTAGTTCATGCAATACATTTTCGAAGAGCCAGCCGTAACTTGTAAACAATTTTTTCCATGAAAGATTATAAGATTTTTGTATTGTTTTGCATTAATGTTTTAATACTCTATCGGGAACCCGAAACTGGTCAGGTAGCAAACAAAATGTTTGCCGGGTACCTTGACCCAGAAAAATTTCAGGACCCGGCAAATCTCTAATGGAGATAAATTCCATTTTTATAAGTAAGGTAACGATTGAAACTTGCGTTCTCAGAAGGCACAGAGTACAGGTTTAGATTTTATTACTCTACCTTGTCGAAAAATGGTTAAAATTTTAATGGAAAAAAATGTAATGTTAAAATTATACTTCGCAGTAATATGAATTTAAAATTTCTTCGTAGCCTCCGGGAAACAATAAAAGCTAGTGCTGTCATTCACTTCAGAGTTTCAGTTAAAATTTGAGTGATCTAGCTAGTCGGAAAGTAAGCATAAAGTCACTCATTCGGAATGCGTCCACAGATTGAACGTTCACTAACGAAACGAAAATATCATTTTCTATATTTCTGAAGCTCTCACTGAAGCTTTTAGGAGCAAATTCTAAAAAATTATAAAGAATTCTTATTAAACTAAAGATGTATTGATTGATTAAATGAATTTACAAAATAATATAAATTCTATAATGCCTACAACGGGACAACGGGGCATCTATAACCTAATAAAAATTGCTAAAATCGAAACAAAGTATATAATTTCCTTTGTAGCTTTTAACAAAATAGTTCCGTAAGAAGAGATTAATGAACAATAAAAATGTGTTGCTGCCACTTAGAGGAGTTTGTTGGTATTTTGTTTCAGGCCACAGACGAGACTTGGTAACATTTAATTTGAGTATAGTAAAAGTTACACTGAGAAAAAAAAGGTGTGGTCAAACTTCAAGAATATGATAAAAATTAACGTGTTCTAGCTCTAAGAGAACACCAAAATGCTCGTTAATTTTTACCGAAGTGCTTTGATGATGATTTTTTTAATAAAATTAACAACGTGGTTTTATAATCTGTGATAAAAATTTCTAAAAATGGTAAAATGTGGTAATTTTATCATGATATCTTAAAGCATGTTAGGAAAACCATTTATTTTGTATAATTTATTTCTTAGTTTAATTTTTTACTGAATATTTAGATATAAGAACCATAATTTTGAAAACCAGATTTTTTAGTGAACCGTTTTCATATGAGCGGAAAAATTACCAAATGAAAGGTTTAAATACCGTATATTTTAGTAATATTCACCAGGATGATGGGGTTTTTTAACGGAAATGTCATTATCATACAGTGCAATAATTTCAACTGAATTTTTCTCTTCCTAAAAATATAGTTTTGGTTCTGAGACCATTATTTGCAATATATTCTCAATCCGAAACACTTTTTTTTTTCAATTCCCACCTGGAGAATGGCCAACGTTACTCCCAGAGTAAGGACACATAGTACAAAGAAGGAAAAAATATCCATGCCATGCTCGAGATGTGAACAAATCTGATGCAAGGCCAGTTCCCTGACCTCTCCACAGGCCGGTTGGTTACAAGCAAAAACATTACTTGGATCACCTAATGTTTTTTTTTTAATTATGCAGCTAAAAAATGGTCAAATAGTGAAAGGTGATAAGGTGATATCCACAGATGTAGAATTTCACATCTGTGGACAAATTTTGAGCAATAAGTTTATGTTTCTATACGTTTCAATAAAGTTTATAGCCTGCCCCTTATTAATTTCAAAAGTTTTTTTTTTTTTGTATAAATATCAGATGACTGAAATTCCTGCTTGATTCTAAAAATAACCTCTTTGTATTAACTGCAATTAATTTTGTATCATTTTTGCTTCGTGTGTCATAGTTTCGCTTAACTATTAATAGCCCTACACATTGGCTATCCATTACGTTTTAACTTGAAGATTAGGAAAGCAAAAATAATAATAATAATCGAAGGATTTTTTTAAAAACATTTCTCCTTGGCTTTTCAAGTTAATTGTTCTCATATTGTGATACAAGTTCTTTTTTTTTTTCTTTTTTTTTTAATTTCTGGTAAGATTTGATGTACAACGTATTGTTTACTTTCAAAACATGAAATTGCAACTTGCCATTAATTTCAATTGCAACTTGCACTTATATACAAATAAATGCATACAAAATAACCATAATCCATCGGAAGAAAAATATTATAATATTTTACAAATAGCATTATACAATATAATATATAATACATGCCAAAGTATCAAGAGATTTTAAAATCATGGATACAATATTAGAAATTTCTCGGAAGAAAAAATGTTTGAGTAACAAATTATTTAATTGTTATTTTACCATATTCAAACAAAACAGTCAAATGACCATAAATAAGATCGTATTGTAAACTTGTAATTCTGAGAAAAACCGTTTATTAACTGCTTTCCCCCAATACAATTAATTAACCAGAATTATATCATACCGACTAAGTCCACCTAATAAAGCCAGTTAGTTCCTTGCAGATGGGTAAATCAGTCAATCTCAAATCAGTCAATATCATGACCGACAGAACGAAGTTTCGAATCCCAACTTTGACTGACTCAATATTTATTCCATACCCTTTAACAGAGGGAAAGTTTTCAGTGTCTTGCACTTCCCGATTTGTGACCCAGGACTATAAGAATACGATACTCTCATTCACTTATAGATGGCAGCATCATAAAGCTGTTTAGTACTGAAAGTCTAGTAATTTTTACTTCTTACTATAGATGAAACAACCAGATAAACTAACTACCACATTCCACTGTTCAGTTGATAAAGCACATTTCGACCACAACCGAACACCAACGCCCATTACTTAATGAAAACCCTTGATCCGATGTCCAGTTAAATTTTCATTTTACGTTTTTGAAACCCTGACAGTTGTAAATGGCTAAAAAACCGTGCAGTTTTCTATTCATGGTTTTTTCACCACACTAGTTGTAAAAATTTTTAAACCCGTAAGGGTTAAAAATGTTCTTTTCCGTAAACTTTAAGGTTAATAGGATGGACAGACTGGTGCTAGTTATTTCAGCGTAATTTTAAAATAAAATTCTAACAGTGTAAATTCAAAGTATATTTGTATGTATATAATATTCGAATCGCATAAATTTAAAAATATTTCAAAGGTATTTGAGTTCATCCTTGATACTCGAAATAATATTAAAAATTACGAAATCTTTTACAAACCTTGATATGATATTGAATCTTTAATTTTAAATCCTGCTTTTTAAAAAAAAAAATATGTGAATATTTTAAAACCCTTTTATAAATTTAAATAGTTAGGTATTATTAAATCAAGCTGGCAAGCATAATTTTAAAAATATATATAAGATATAAATTTAGTAAGCTTTTAATATCTTTGTAAAGTTTAATCTTCAAACCTTTTTTTTTTATCAAATGTAGATAGTTTACAAAAAATCAGCGACTTTATGAAATCAACAGTCTCAGAATGAATGTAGTTTAAATAAACAGCGGGTACTGTATTCGAAACAATAAGATACAATTTAAAAACGTAAAACAAAAGAAAGAACTGCTTACGATTTGGAAACTAAAACAATGTTGGTACACAAAATAATTGTTTTAGTAGAAAACTAATGATACACCTATTCAACAGGAGCATGAATAATTCGCAGTTTCTCCATAAAATTGATAGGAAGGGAAAGTGACTTACTATTATCATAAATCATGAATGATGTTCTTATTCACCAAAGCAAAAGACTTACTCTTACTTTATCGGAATAATTTATGTCTAACTTAATTTATTGCGCTATAAATTATTTAGTAGACAACTGATAAAACACGTTAATAAACGTTATAAATGATTTAGTTAAATAGGTAAAAATAAAATATAATCTAGGCACCCTGAACTGTTCTTTTCTTTCTTTCTTTTTTTTTTTAACTTTTTGTTTTAATGCGTTTCATTTTAATATATATATATATATATATATATATATATATATATATATATATATATATATATATATATATATATATATATATATATATATATATGATTTTTTGATTGATTGATTTAAATGATTTTTTAAATTAATATTCAGAATTTTAATGAAAGAAATATATATATATATATATATATATATATATATATTTCTTTCATTAAAATTCTGAATATTAATTTAAAAAATCATGAAATAAACTTATTTAAATGTGAAGTTGCTCAAAAAGTTTAGTCAATTAGTTAATTTTAAATGAATATTAATTAGTTTGAAAACAACACTTTTCTTTTCGACATTGTTAGAACCTATTTTCGAATTAAAACTCAAATTGATAGATGGTGCCTTGTGCATCAAATTCAGACTCTTGAAAAAATTTTAAAGTAAAAATTGCGAAATCATTGATATCTTATTGGCGTTGAGTGAATACCACGCTGAACAAACCTAAAGAAATGAAAAATATGAAGAAACGAGAAATTCATACAGTTCCAAAACCGTACTTTAAACTAGATAGAGAAGATTAATGGGTTACACTGTTAGAATTTTCCCGTAATTACTGTAAATTACTGTACAATGACGAACAGCAGTCTGTTCATCTGATTAACCATACAATTTACGGCTAGGAACAATTTTTTTACCTTTACAGTTATGAAACCTTTTGCAAATGGTAGAGTTAAAAAATCTTGAATACATAACTGCACCATCATTGCTTCTAAACCATAAAAATAAAATTATAACTGGACATCGGAGTTTGGCTTTTCGTTAGGTAATGGACATTGATGTTTAGTTGTGGCTGAGTTGTGTTTTGTTAAGTGAACGTTGATAGTTTATAGAGTTATAGTTATATTTTTTCATTTTATAACCGGCGTTGATCAGCCAACCCAATTCAGACTTTATGACAGTGGAGCTCCGTGAATGCTGCGGCATTTGAAAGTGAGTGATAGTTATGTATTCTAATCTAGGATCTCCGATTAAAGAGTATGGGACACTAGAAACTTTCCATGTATTGAAGAAATTTAAGAAAAGTTCTGTTATCAACGCTCGGATTCTAACCCCTGTGCAGCTGGTCATGAGATTTATATTTTAGCCCGCTCTCTTCAGCTGCAGTGTGTACTCCACTGGATGAAACTAAATGGCTTCATAGGATAAAGCCTAGTTGGCATGGATAGATTTCAGTTGTTAAACCGTATTAGGTAAAAACAATGAATCAACATTTTTCTCACACTTAATAGTTTGAATATCATCTTACTAATTTGACTGTTTTAGTTGAATATGGTAAAATAACAATTAACAAAATAAATTAGTACTTAATCATTTTTACAGAGAAACTTCTAATTGTGTTGGTAGCCGAATGTTCTATCAACAGCTAAGTTTTCTTCAAATATCACACTCTGAATTAACTTTTAGAATCAAATAAAACATAGAATGTATCTCAAATTAAATTTTATGCTATAGAAATCCTTTAAATCAGTAGTGACGGAATAGGACGAGCAAAACATAAGAACCGCAAGAAAAAAAATTCCAAACGAATTACTGTACTGTATGGTAATAACATTTCTAGTAAAAAAAAATTTTTAAAAAAATCATAATTCTGGTTATAAAATCAAAATAAACGACGGTATTTAAACCATAAATTTGGTAATTTTACTTTTCATGTGATAACTATCTACCGGAATATCTGGTTTTGAAACTTTTTGCTCTTATTACACATTTAGTACAAATACGAAACTGAAAAGTAAATTCAACCGAATGAGTGGTCTTCATGCCACGTTCTTATGTATTATGATAGTTTTACCAAATTTTACCCCATTTACCAAATGTTATTGCATATTAAAAAGCAATATTTTATTATTGATTCTATTATAATTTTACCAGACTGCTTCGGTAAAAACTACCGAGATTTTTGGTGTTCCCATAGAACCAGAAACATAATAAATTTTACCGAATAAATTATGTCATGCTCTAAGGTATCATGATAAAATTATCAAATTTTTCCAAGTTAATCAAATTATCACTTATCGTAAAACCATATTTATTGTTAATTTCACCAAAATCTTTACCAAAGCACTTAATTTATATTATCGATATAATATCGATCTTTATCATTCCTATCGAGTCAGAAACACGGCAAATTTCTCCATATTCTGGTAGTTTTGATCATTTTTTTTTTTCGGTACAGTTTGATCGCTGATAAAATTATCACCACCATTTAACTCTTATTTTGTTTTTTCCAGCAATAAAATAGCTTTTGATGTTTAAAGTCCCATTTTTCTTAGTCACGATTCTTAGCGTTTTTGTATAGATATAATAATTATTTGCAATCCCTAATGCATATAGGTTTTGGGTTTCAAATAGGATAAGAATTACAAAAACATATGAAGTAAGAGTTGTATGGCCTTACTATTTATATCTTGCTTTAAAAAAGTTGCAATTTGTTTTGAAATGTTGTTAAAATAGAGCTTACTATTGCGTAAGTAAAAATAAACTCTTTGTCAATATTATATATCAATAAAAAAAAATTCCCATCAATGACCTTTAAAAAGCTATCATAATTTCACTGACCATAAATTATTTGAATTCAATAGAAGATAAAATGAAAAATAACAGATTTTAAGAACGTTAATGGAAAAAATCTAAGTTTGTAATTTATGGCTGTTACTATACTTCAAAACATTTATAAGTTAGTTCTTTCATTTTCGACTTTTCATAAAAGGATATACAAATTCGATGTAAAAACATTTTTAAAGTTTCATTTTATTTGTTAAAAAAAAAAATAATAATGAAAAGAACTTTAAAAATGAATGACTAAGGAATTTTATTAACTAACGGTTTATCGATACTATTTTATCTTCGTATCGCACTTTTTTTATCCATTTCATCTGAAAACGAAGCGATAAGGATTTTCAATATTCGTTTGCAAATTACCTGTAACTAATGACCAAAAAAACTCGTTTAATCTCCTCATCAAGAATTTAATATCATTTCCTGGCTTTTGGCAATTTATCCGTAAGCACCGCTCAAAAAAATGTGTATCTAGATTGTATTTTTTCTCTGAATTATTGATAATCAATATAATCATTTTGTTCTTCATATCTTTTTAAAACTTTATTTTCTTCAAAAAATGCTATGAAATTTTTTTTTTACAAATGCATCGCTTCATTTTATAATTTATAAAACTTATACTACTTTTATATTAACGACTAAAATATTTTACTATCTCTAGTTTGCATTATAATGTTTTAAGATATAGTTTAAGTGTTCTTAGCTGAAAGAAACATAAAAATATTGCAATATATTAAAAGCAAGAGAAGAATTTCTTTTTAATATATGAAACGTTTGATTAAAAATCTGCATTAACCTTTTTTCTAGTGTTGCTTTCAAAGAACATAAATTTTAATGACTTTCTGAAATTCTTTTTTTTTTCATCCCACGCTTTTTTTATTTTTTTTATCTGATATGATTGAATTTCCAAAGTAACAAAAGTAGTTAGTAGTAACAAAAAATTAAACTAAACAAAATTAAATTAATAAAAAATTTAAAATTTTAACAAAAAAAATAGCTACAAACCTGGTAACTGCCATTAATGCATTCTGTTTGAAAAGTTATATTGATTCAATAATAGTTTCATCTGTAATTTGAATGAATTTTTAATAAATTTACATTAAATATCATAGAACAACATATAAGCTATTAGTATGTACCATCCGAGTTCCAAAATATTTCTAGAATTACGAATGACGTTAATTATAACAAATTAGTAACTTACTGAAGGCTCGGTAACGAACTGGTACTTCTAAATTTTATTAATATGATAATGCAAAAAATTGCGCATTAGAGTGCAATAAATAAAGTTGAGTTATTTTAATCTAACTTTTATAAATAAAATTGAAACTTCTTAAATAGAACTCCAAAACATCCAATGACGTGCAGAGTTAAATTCTTCAGCAAGACTTCATTACAAGTTTTTAAGCGTTATTAAATATCTGAAACTATTTTATTTAACGTTAAAATAGCGAGAAAAAGCATTATGTCACATGACGACATATGCTGTTTGTTTCAGCACTATATTTCTTCAGTGTCGAAGCACAAAGACCCAGAAGAAATCACGAGCAGGTTAGAAAAATGAGGGCAAGGGGCAGTATCAAACACAATAGATAGATTCTGTTCCACAAGCGTATGGGGCTATCACCTTTTCTTTCGATTTATGTAAGTTATATGTAATCTGAATCTATCTATCTATCTCTATCTATCTGTCTGTCTATCTCTATCTATCTATATCTATCTATCTCTATCTATCTATGTATATCTATCCATCTCTATCTATCTATTTATATCTATCCATCTCTATCTATCTATTTATATCTATCCATCTATATTTATCTATTTATCTCTATCTATTTATCTCTATCTATTTATCTCTATCTATTTATCTCTATCTATTTATCTCTATCTATTTATCTCTATCTATTTATCACTGTCTCTCTATCTACATATTTCTATCTCTCTATCTCTATCTATCTATCTATCTTTATTTATCTATCTCTATCAATCTATTTCTATCTATCTATCTATCCTTATTTATCTATCTCTATCAATCTATTTCTATCTATCTATCTATATCTATCTATCTATCTATCTATCTATCTCTATCTATCTATCTATATCTATCTATCTATCTATGTATATCTATCCATCTCTATCTATCTATTTATATCTATCCATCTATACCTATCTATTTATATCTATCCTTCTATATTTATCTATTTATCTCTATCTGTTTATCTCTATCTATTTAACGCTTTCTCTCTATCTACCGATTTCTATCTATCTATCTCTATCTATCTATCTATCTTTATTTATCTATCTCTATCAATCTATTTCTATCTATCTATTTATTTCTATCTATCTATCTATTTCTATCTATCTATTTATTTCTATCTATCTATCTATTTCTATCTATCTATTTATCTCTATCTATCTCTATCTATCTCAGTTCAGTGCTTGGACAATGAGGAAGAGGCTTTAATATAATAACGAGAGGATTGCATTTATATTTATGTGACATATATACCTTTTTTTCGTTGTAATAATTGGATACCAACAATTAACGTCATCGTAGGTAAATCTGTGCATTTGTTGATTCAGAGGGCAATCAGGTACAATACACACGCGAGACGTCGCTTACTGGTATCCAATTAAATCTCATTCAAATCACATGATTAGACATAATCACTTCACTTCTCGCATTGCAGATACCTAAAGATATTGATAAACCACACCAAGTTCATTCTTAGTTATTTGAATAAAATTAATATGTTTTCATATACTGGAATCGAAAATTTAATATCATTGATACAATTTTAGTTTTTTATTTCACACTGTAAATTTAATTTTTTGCAGGTTAGAAATAATTATTTGTAGTAAATGCTTTTAGCAGACAACACATGAAACAAACAACAGAAAAATAGATAAAAGATCACAATAGTTTTAAACTGATGTTTGTCTTCGAATTCGCCATTGTCACCTTTGTTTGACTTTCCAGAAGGTAAAGTCTACGTGGTTGTGGTATCAGTAAACACGGAATTTTCTTTCTTCCTCCTTTCTTTACACCTAATGCTTCGCCTGTGGCATATAGTGGGAAATGGAAGAAAACTATATCAATAATAGTTAGGAAGCAAAGAAGAGTCTATGATAGTTAGTGGAAAAGGAACTCCCATTTGATTTAAGAACCGTGAAACAAAAAAAAAAAATTGAGAGAAATTGTTTTAATAGGTGGTGAATAACTTAACAAAAAATTGTGGGACAAATCATAATTTATTGCATTTTACAAGATGTTATATTTATTTAAGATTATTTGAGTTTTCCGAATATTTATTTAATTTTATGTGAGTTAATGTGAGTTATGTGAGTAAATAATACACTGTTAGAATTTTCATTCTAAAACTACGGTAAAATAACAAGGAGTAGTCTGTCTACCCACTAAATCGTGAAGTTTTCGGTTTAAAACATTTTTTTACCCTAACGGGTTTGAAAACATTTATATTTGGCTCAGATGCACCATGGTACATGGTGGTCCATGGCACAGATGCAATAATTAATGCATGAAATTTTAAAAAAATACTCAAATTCTTTCAATTATAAATTTTTAATTAATGACAAATATCTTTTATTACATGACAAATATCTATTATGTAATTTCGTTCATTGCACACATTATGTATTTTAACAGTCTGCTGTAATACAGCATACCTATGCGTTCGTTAAGTTTTTGTAGTTTTATCGGCATCTTTGGTTCATAAATAGTTTTAAAAATGCGAGTGACAAGTGATTTACCATGAAACAGATGTCCACCAATATCCCCGAACTATACATCTTGTGATTTTTTTAAATAAAATTATATCAAAGACACTGTTTATGAATTACCACCGCAAGAACTTAAAGACCGCCTATTTATGCAACATTCGGAGCCATTGATTGAGGGAAATTACACAATGTGTACAATGAACTTAGTGATTAAATGTTTATCAATAGCAAATATATTACAAATAAAAAATTTCTAAATAAAAACTTGGAAGATTTTTCTTCAATTTCGTATATCATTTATTGTAATACATGAAATAGTTTCGAAAATATAACTATTTAAAATATGGTTATTTATTTGATCAAACCTTAATTATATGTTAATCTTAGCTTTTTATGTTTTGTTTTATAATACGTTCTATAAAATAATCAAATTTACCACCTTTTTATACAAAAATAGATGTAATTTTGTTATTCCAAAAACAATGGGAGTACATGTTGTTACATAGATACGGAGGTTGTTTACTTTAAGCCTTTAAAAAATTTGAACCAGGTGGAACTATTAAATTGCTGAAATTTGCTGAAAACGCAATTCGATGTCAAAATTAACCATGTTATCTGATGGATTTTTTTTTTCATGTACTGATATTATAGTTCGATTCTTAATCGATTTTTAAACTTTTATGACTCAATGGAATTTATCTGTTTGAATGTTACTCAAACAATCAACTGCATGCTTGCTATGGTAATCTCATTTTTCAAAATCCTACTTTAGACTATCATCCGGCCAGGTAGCGAGCTGTCTTGGACTGCGACGCCAATGTTCACTGGTTCAAATCCCGCTCGCAGAATGGTGTCTTTTTCGCTGTAAGTCTTCTGTTGTGCGATGTGTGAAAGTGGCCCACCAGTAAATGGGTATCTGTGTCAATGTGGCGGGAAGAATGTTGCTCTCCTCCTGAATTCAAGCTCATAGATGTCCACGAATCAACACTTCGGGCCTTTTCTGTGGCGAAGATCGTAATAGCTCAGTGCAAGCCGTGATGGCTCAGGGGATAGAACATTCGTTTTCCAATGAGGTAAACCGGGTACGAATCCCAGCAAAGGCAGGTCGATACAAATTCGACACTCATCTCGCATCGACCACAGTGCTAACGTAAAATATTCTCAGTGCGGATCATGGGTTAGAGTCCCCTTGCCGTCAGGCTAACCATGGATGGTTCACCAGGTTTTCCATTCCATGTAACATAAATGCTGGTAAATTCCATCAAAAAGTCCTCTACGAAGGCAAATTTCTTGCGATACTTTATCTAGGAGTTTTCTTGTATTCTGGATCAAGTTAAAAATTATAAGGCTACAGAATTGAACATTAGTAGGTGTAAATCCAAAATTGGGTTGACTGTTCAACGACGGTTATTAAATAAAATTGTTCATTTCCAGCCATTAGAAAAAAAATTGTAAAAACCATCAAACAGATCGAGTATTTATAAAAGATTCCTAATCGAAAAAAATCTATAATGTATAGGAAGAAAATACTGGCACTCAGGAGGCCGCTAATTTATACATATTTATACTAGTATTTAAAAAAAACAGTATTTTTTACCCAAATCTTATGCAATAGTGTAGTTCCATTCAAAAATTAAATTGCTCTGTGGAAAAAAAAAAGATTTTAAATATTATAACTTTGTTGTTCAATAAACGATACCTAAAATTAGTCAGTAATAGCCAAATCAGCGAAATTAATTAAATCGTTTTTTTTTTTTCTTTTTCTAAAAGAGTATATTTTTAGTCAAGAAATAATAAAATAAAACTAATAGTTTTACCTTTACTAATTTTTATTATAACTTTGTTAAACGTTTTAAAAGAAATCGTTCAAGAGTAATTAAAGAGTCAGAGCGGTAAATTTTTTTGCTATTTAATGCGCAATAAAGCGTTCGTTTTATTTGATTAACTAAACAAAACTTTTCTTATTATATTTAATCACAGCTAAGAGAAAATTATTGTTCGTTCTTAATGAGATTAAATCATCAAAAAAGATGCGTGAAAAAATAGGTACCTAATTAAATTTAATCTAAGTCTCTAACTTTATTATGCCTCATTTAACTAAGTAATATGCTTGTAAATATATGAATTTGCTGCTTTCAAATGATCTTTTGTGAGTATTTACAAAAAAGAAAATGCTTAAAAATTAAAAAAAAGTACTTTTCAATATACAGTCTGTGCATATTAAATTTCTGTAATGGATTGTTTCTAAATTGACTTCTCGGAAGAGTAATTTTAACTAACGCAATCCAGACTTTTTATAGTTTTTTTAAGAAACTTTTTATAAATATAAAATAATCTGGAAAATTAGGATTCATGTGGTGTACTCAATGCAATAAGAGACGCTGAAAAAGTAAAAACTATTTTAGTTGTTAAAAAGACTTCGTGTTGATTTTTTACGAAATGTTTTATTTAATAGATAAGGTTTTATTTATCATAGTTAGTCTACTCATGCTCTTTGCAAACAGCCGCCATTTTTTTTTCAACAAAATTAGCATTTTTTATACGTATTGCAAATCAACCACACTGTTGGAAATTTCTCAAAAAGATGGTTAAATAATAATTTATTTAATTGCTGTTTTTCCATATTCAAAGAAAACAGAAAAATAATTATAAATAAGATGGTATTCAAACTTTTAACTGTGAGAAAAGCCATTATTGGCAAATGGCATAAGAAACAACAACAGATTTGATTACTAATGACTTACAATCACTTTTAATGCTTTCAATAATAGTAAACAAAGGAATACAAGCGTGCATATATTGATAATAGTTGATATAAGCGTTGATAAGAGTTGATATAAGAGTTATACCATGAAGAGAATCACAAAGTTAAATTTGTAGGTTATGCCTTTAGTAGACTTACCATACAGATGGATTGAAATCACTGACTTCAAGAGAAACTGCATAAAGGAGGAAATTATCTATTACACAACTTAAATTTCATAGTAATCGTTTCTGATACCAATTCCCATTACACGGCAAACAGATGAACAATAATGGAAGGAAAACCATAATGAAGTAAGTAAAATATTTGAGGTACAAATGGCATGAAGATCAAAATTATTGGATGAAAAAGTAGTAGAATCAGCAAAAGAAATGCTGAAGAAAGTAATGAATAATTCATATGTTATTCAAACTTTTAACAGTGAGAAAAGCCATTATTGGCAAATGTCACAAGAAACAACAACAGATTTGATTACTAAAGACTTACAATCACTTTTAATGCTTGCAATAATTGTAAACAAAGGAATACAAGCGTACATATTTTGACAATAGTTGAAATACAGATGATATAAGAGTTGATAACAGTTGATAAAAGAGTTATACCGTGAAGATAACTGAAAAGTCACATTTGTAAGTTATGCCTTTAGCAGACTTATAACTTTTAATTGTGAGAAAAGCCGTTATTGGCAAATGGCATAAGATTTGGTTTAAGATACAACAAATTTGATTACTAATGACTTACAATCACTTTTGATGCTTGCAATAATAGTAAACAAAGGAAATACAAGCGTATATATTTTGACAATGGTTGATATACAATACAATAATACTATACACTTAGGTAGTTGTTGGGTTAAAAAGGCTTAATTGAATCTTTAAAAAATTAATGTTCTTTCCATTAAAATCTATAAACTAACAAAATCTAACTATAGAAACTTATTGCTTCGTGCACTAACTTTAAAAGAATTATTTTATATATACTTTACTATACTCTCTTTGGAAAGCTAAATATCACTTTCGTGAGATTGATCGCACTGAAATCTGAGTAGAATATTTATTATACACTGCAACGTGTGTCAAAAATAAATTCTTTCTTTTTTAATTTTCAGGTACTTCTTACATAAAAGATTAAAACATTTGTCTTTTTTTACGCACTTATACTACCCATATAAAAAGAATGGTCATACCTACCAAAATATGGTAAAATTTGATTAATTTCTGACAACGAAAACACCAAAAAGGAAGATAATTTTTACCGAAGCGCTTTATTAGTAAAATTAGCAATAAAATATAGTCTAAATGTGTATGAAAAATTTGGTAAATGTAGTAAAATTTGGCATAAAAACCATTCATTTGGTTAGATTTACTTTTTACTATATGCGTGGCAATAACAAGTAAAATTTTGAAAACCAAAATTTCTGATGAATCGTTCCCATATGAATGGAAAAATTTCCTAATGAATGGTTTAAATACCTGATATTTTAGATTTTTTTCCAGAATTTTTTTTTTTTTTTTTGCGCACAGTACGTCTACTTACTAGATTTTTTTTTCTTTGCGTAGGTTTGCTTTTTGTTACTTAGATCCAATAACATTTAAATTTGCTATAACTTTAATACGATGCCCAATTAATCACTTAAACTTAATTACAAGATACTATGGTTAAAACTGAATGAAAATATTATTAGATTAACCACCATTATTAAGGTTGCCTCATTATCAACAACGTAATAAACAACTCTTAAAAACTTAAACAAATATCGTTATTATATTTAAATTTTCAATTATGTAATATTTCGAAATAAATTTTGTGTTTATGCATTATCATTGCTGTAAGCTTCATCTAGTCGTTAAAATCTATACTCTGTGTTGCATGCTTAAAAAAATATATATTATTCCTATGGAGAGAGCCTGTTCGCATAGAATTGTACGCCAAATGGATGCCAAGCTCTTAACGCGAACGTATATCAACATCGCCATGGGTGAAAGCCCTTATACAGCAAGACGGAAAAGAGAAAAACCTGGTACGTAAGACATTTCATTCCAGCATTTTTTTTAGAGAAAAATAAAATATCCTTAACTATCAAGATTTCTTTTATAATTTTTGCATATATAAATAACTGCTTCTTTTCCAAGTTAAAGTAGATATTGTTGAATAATTTAAAAAAAGAATAAGTAAACTCCTCCCCTAAACTAGCTATAACTGAAAAGATTTCACTACCAGCCTTTACTATTTTCCGTCTCGCTTTCACCCCTAAACATCGCCAACTCTTGAAATGAGGTTGCGCAGCCTTCTTTTTGTTTGCTTTCTTAAATCGTCTGAAATGAGAAAAACAAAATTTATTGAATAATCAACTAACAAGTAATAAGAAATAATTAAAATGATGTCTAAAAGTCGTAACAAATATACTCCCTTCTATTAGCATGTAAAAAAAAACTGATGAAAGAATAATAAATATTGTTTCTTGCAGACGATTTTCTTCTACAGTGAAACAAAAGTAAAATTTTCTTTATCACGCATTTAATTTCTTGAAAGCATGTCAAATTATGTCAGCAGCGCCATTTCTAGTGGTCAAATCAAATCCAATGCTTTTGTAACGTCATATAGTTCTTTCTTTTTCGAGAACGAATATTCTCCTTCGTAATCGAAATAATTCGCTAAGACTAGGATTCGAATAAGACTTCAAAATTATAACCTATTTTAATAATTCTGTGATATATAATCGTAAGAGATAAACACGTCAAACAGAAATTTAATTCGTGTTATCTTTTTAAATCTTTTAAATTATTTTAAAAGCCTATTTGTATAATTTGATAGCGAAATAAAACAAAACTATATATGCAGTTACGGGTAAATAATAAAATCATATACCACAATGGTCTTTTCTTTACTTGCAACGCAGTATAGAGAAAAGATAGTCTCATTAAATAAATATACCACACTGTTAGAATAGATAATGGGTACAGGACTCACGTTTTCGTTGTTAAGTTGTGTTTTATGAAATGAATCATGAAACGTAGTTTAATTAATTTATCTGGTTGTTTCATCTATCGTAAGATATGGAGTACACGTTTTTAAGTTAATCAAGTTTATTGTGCTGTTACCTATGCGTGATTGAGTGCACCGTATTCTAATAGCCCAGGATCACAAATTAGGGAGTGCAAAATACCGAAAAATTTCCATCATTTGTAGAGAATGAACACAATTTTGTGGTGTGAACCCTGAGACTCGAACCCCCAATCAGTTGGTCAGAGATTGACAGATTAGCCCTCTCGGCTATAATACGTACCGATCAGCAAGGAACAAAGTGGCTTCATTAGATGGGCCTAATTGGGGCTATAAAATTCTGGTTGTTTAACCGTATTAAGTGAAAGCATGTTATAAGTGGTTTTTCTCACTGTTAGCAGTTTTAATACCTTCTTATTTATGATTTGCCCGGCTGTTTTGTTTGAATATGGTAAAATAAATTGTTGTTGAACCATTTTCCGAGAAATTTCAATCAGCGCATCTCAAGCGAAATGTGTTCTATTAAAATGCATGCTGAACATAAAAAAATAATACGGTATGGCAAAATTAATCTTTTCACCTTTGATAAATAAATAAATAAACTTATGTTTTTCGCCTGATTGTGAGAGCATCATAAAATCACAACTCGGGGGACGTGTCTCGTGGCAATCTTTTATGACGTTCTGGAATCTTCGTAATAAAACATTTATGGATCAAATTTTCTTTCAAACAATTCCATTTAATCCTTTTTCTTTCTAAAAAAAATTATTAAATTTAAGTTTCAAAATCGATAAAAAAAAAATCTAATCTTTAAATTCTTCAGCAACGGAAATTCGATTTAAAAAATTTAAGTAACTTATAATTAGATAAACTATGATCGTTTTAATGTAAAAATTATTAGAACTATAGAAAGCGTTTTATCTGATGGCAGATGTTAAACGGCATTTTATTGAGGATAAACCAATCGCATTATTTTGTTCGTATTTAAATGTTTTAGTACGTTTTAGTAAATATTTAAAATTATCAGTTAATAATGTTTTTGTGTAAAACTTTTATAACAATTAAATATGAAAATAAAATTTACAATTGAAAATTGGAAAAAGCAAAAAAATTGGTGTATAGATACGGGTGAATCTCAGGAATCATTAACATATGTCTTCAAACTTTTCTTATAAACGTCAAACCGTAACCATCGAAAATTGAAAAAAAAAAAGGTATACAATCCAATTCTGCGAGTTTTATGTTAGTGATATTCCAAAAGCTTATTTAAAGTAGAACAAACGTGTATAATTAGTTTAACTTGTAACTCGCAGAATTGGATTCTATACCTTTTTTTTCAATTTTCGATGGTTACGGTTTGACGTGCTAAAATTTGGCGACAAACTTTAAGTGTTTGCAAACGTCAATATTCACGAAAAATATCATTCAAGAAAATATGATAATACAGCTGAGCTAATAAATTATGTTTTTAGTGATTTTCAGTTTTTTTTAAACAGAATACATATTGGAAAAAAAAAGTATGTTAAACACCCCAAGCGACACTCATGAAAAGTTGTCAAATGTAGGATTGAAGTAAGAAATGGAAGCCAAAAGCAAGTTACTCGCGATCAAAACTGTACGTATCTTAAAATTAGTAATGCATAGTTATTCCTGTAATTTTATTAGAATTAAATTTAACTTATTATGTTATATATTTATAAGAAAAGTTTGAAGACATATAGGTTAATGATTCCAGAGATTCGCCCATACGACATAGTTTTGTATCACGGTACTGATGATAGCGCTTGTAACAGTACCGAAATAGCCGTCTATCTCTATTAACTACATTATTTGTGTTTATACCGCTTGTGCTATCCTAGAATGCCTTATGAATTTCTTTGCTTATTTTGAAATTAAAAATTCTTATTGTAGGTGTGATGATAGTGCTTCTAATTTTACCGAAACAGTCGCCTACCACTGTTAACTACCTTATTTGTGATATATTAAAATGCCTAATGAATTTCATTGCTTATTTTGAAAAAAAAAAAAGAATTTTTATTATGGGTGTAAGAATAGTGCTTGCAATAGTTTCGAAACGGTCGTCTTATCACTGTTAACTACATTATTAGTAATTTACATTTTTTGTCTTACATTAGAATATCTATAGAATTTCTCTGCTTATTTTGAAAATAAGAAGCCTTGCTGTAGGAAAATTTCACAAAGTAATGAGTTTCTTTATTACACGTGCAATATTTTTTCGGAAAAACTGATTAAATAACAATTTATTAAATTGTTATTTTGCCATATTTAAACAAAACAATCAAATAACCATAAATAAGATGGCATTTAAACTATACACAGTGAGAAAAAATTTTTATTTACTGCTTTCACCCAACACGGATAAACAACCAGAATTTAATTACACCAACTAAGTCCATCTAATGAAGTCACTTAGATCTTTGCAACTGGGTACATAGTCATGTTATAGTCGAGAAATCTAATCTGTCAATCAAGCAACATGGCGAATAGAACGGGGGTTCGAGTACCAGCGTTGACGCCACAAGATTTCTTCCATACCCTTCAACACAGGTAGAGTTTCCAGTGTTCTACACTTCCCCCTTTGTGACCCTGGATTATTAAAATATGATACTCTCATTCACGCATAGATGGCAGCACCATAAAGCTGTTTAAAACAACAAAAAAATATAGCATCTCCATGCAAGTTGTAAATAGTTAAAAAACAGTACAGTTTTGTATTCATAATTTTAACCAAACTAGTTGTAAACGGTTTTAAAACCGTTAAGGTAAAAATTGTTCTTCACCGTAAACTTTACGGTTAATTGGATGGACAGACTGGTGCCGTTTTTTATTATCGGAATTCAAGAATGAAAATTCTAACAATGAATTCAAAAAATAAAAAATCAATTAATTAAATGAATGAAGGTTCCATTTTATGTTTAAAATAAGTTCCTTTAGTTTGGTAAAGCAAAATCAAAGTTCCTTTATATTCAACAGTAAAATTGTTTTCTCTTTTTAGTGAAAGCATGTAATTAAATTTAAATACAAGATTTAAACGACAGCAACTAATTTTATTTAAAATAAAATTTAGCCAAAAGTTTCTTTTCTGCTTTGGTGAATTTTAATTAAAACTTTCTTTAAAAATTTTAACTAATTTAAGTCATTTTAGAGTGCACTGGAAATACTTATCTGAAAAATCCATTAAGACCTGTTTTAACACCTGTCGTGATTAATTTTGCCTTCTTTTAAAGATACAGTTACTTGCGGCCTCTCTTAAAGCCTCGAGATCCCCAACAATGTATTTTTAAAAATACCTTCTTATATTTCCCTTCTCTCCCCCTATACCTTCTTGTTTAATGCAAAAGTATTGAAAATTAATTTTTAATTAAACATAAAATTACACTTTTCTCTGAAAAATATGAGTTAAATTTCAGTTTTTTAAAAAGAATATGTTACTTTTTGTTCGAAATTAATTAAGTTAAAATTTTAATTTGTTTATAAGATTTGTTAAAAATTTATAAAAACAATTTTCTATAAACTAAACTAAATACATTGCACCGCAAACTAGAATTTTAAAGTTTTATGATAACAATTTTACGAATTCTTAGTTTTTACAGAATAAGGCTTAAAAATGATCAGTAATGTGGACTTGGACATAATTTCGACATTGTTTAAATTAAAATCCTACCTTCAAGTAACAATAGAACAGAATAATTATATTTTGAATAAATTAATAAAGTAATGTAAGTTTTGAATTGTATTCCATAAAGCATAAATAAAATACCTACCTTCAGATGAAAATTGAAAAGAATAATTTTATGAAACTATAATTTTATATAAAAAATGATATAATAATATAAATTTCGAAATATATTCTACTCTGCATGAATTGTAAAACTACCTTTAAGTAAAAACCTGTAAAAAAATTGGTTTTCTGAAACTATAATTACGAACTGGAAAAAAAGAGTATGTCCCAAATTACCAAATAATCTGAAATTTACCTTTTATGGCTCGATGTGAATACTAAAAAACATGATATTTTTACAAATTCTTAGTTCGACGCTCTTTGGTAATTATTTTGGTAAAATAGTAAAATATCTTAATATAATAAAGTATTAGAATTAGTTAAATGTGATAAAATTTGGTAATTTTATTAAGATACATGATAGAATGGCATATAAACCATTTATTTAGTTAAGTTTGCTTTTCAGTTTTTTATTTGATACTACACCGAAGAGTCATTACATTATGACCACCCTGCTAATAACATGCAGGACCACCTTTAGCCCTCAGAACTGCTAGCACCCGCCGTGGCATTGATTCCACAAGGTGCTGATAGGTAGTCAGAGGTATTTGATACCAAGCGCTCACCAACTGGTCCTGCAATTCCCTCACATTGCGAGGGGGAAGCGTGGCAGCACGAATTTGGTTTTCCAAGTAGGACCACAATTGCTCTATTGGATTAAGGTCAGGTAAATTTTGGGGCCAAGACATGACTTGAAAGTCACTGGAATGTTCTTCGAACCAATCCATGACGATTCGACCTTTATGACATGGTGTATTATCCTGTTGGTAAACACCATCCCCCGCAGGAAAAACTGGGTGAACCTGGTCTACAACTATGTTCAAGTAGCTTACAGATTTCCGGGAATGTTCTATGAGGATTATGGGTCCTAATGTGCCCCATGAAAACATTGTTCCTGGGCGAGAAACCATGAAAACCTGGACAAGCCTATTGTTATAGATGGAGGGTGGTCATAATGTAATGGCTCTTTGGTGTAATGTGCGGTAATAAAATTATAAGTTTGAAAACTAGAATTTCCGGTAAACCATTACCACATGAATGATTTAAATACCGAATATTTTGGTTTTATTATCAGAATTAGGGGGTGGGGGATTTAACAGAAATATTTTTCTCGTGCAGCACAGTAATTTTAACAGAATATTTTTCTCCGAGCGTATAAACAAATAAATTTATTTAGGTTTTGAAATATGTTCTATTCTGAATGAATATAAAACTTTCCTTATGGTAAAAATTTAAAAAAAAAAAATTCGTGAAGATTTTGATTTTTAAAAAAAATAAAGTAACATAGGTTTTGAAATATATTTCTCTCTGTATAAGTAAATAAACTTCTATTTTAAAAAAAAAATTAATTTAATGCAATACAATAATATTCTATTGCCTTTATACGATTATATTGCCTTTAGCAATAAACAAACTCAGAAGAAATAAATTGTACGACTCACTTTTGTACAGTAAAAAAATTCTAGATCAAGTTAAGGTAAAAAGTACTAGCACCCTGGATGCATCATTCTTAACGTCTATTTTACCGTAAAATCCATTTTTACGGTAAAATATCATACCGTAATATTTATCTAATTACAGGAAATCAGTGAATTTTATAGTAAATATTACTCCAAAAATTATAGTATATCAGATTTTTTGTTCGTTAAAATTTTACGGTAATAAGTACTGGGACTATTGTACTATTTATGGTGATTTTATCCGGAATTTTTTAAATTGGAAATTTATAAGCCCATGGCAGTAACTACAGAATCGAGTTTAAATGGCATGAAAAATAAAAGAAAATAAAAGAAACACATGAAGGGAAAGACAAAAAAGTTTTAAAAAATTGAAAGAATTGAATTTAAAATTTAAAAGGAGCAAGCAAGAGTGTCTGGTTTAGAATAAAATTATTTTATTTTTAGGGTTTAAATTCGCAAACTTCGTTAAGATTTAGAACTGACAACATTAAAACATAATTAAACTTACCACAAACCAGCAAAGCATGGAAGCAACCAGTTGGAAAATAACTTCATGGAACTGACAGGACTCAAGACTGTCAATCAAAGTTTGTATGAACAAATTTTCCATTTAAACAATTGAAATTCTTCAAGCTTGAAGCATGTCTAAAATATGTTTAAAAATGAAACAAGTAACATTTTGACATTTAAAAGTATGTTAAAATATGCTGCCTCATTCTTTTGTCAAAACTTCACTTGAGTGAAAGTTTATTAACAGATTTATTTCTTATCTCAGCTGGTTATGCTTCATCCTGTCATTATATTATATTCAAATATTGTCCCACACAAAATGCAGTAGCTAATCCAGATATGTAGCAAACTTTTTTACAGTTTTTAGAAGTAAATTTACTTAAAAATATTATATAAATTGTATTATATAAAAATCGAAATATATTAAACATGATCGTAAGGATAAGTTTTCATCTTTCACATTAAGAAGTTATACCTCGATAGAAATTATACCTCAATCGTACCATTTTTCAAATTTAAATTTTTATCTGTCACAAATAACTGAAATTCTGACCACAGTGTTGACGTAAAATATAGTCAGCGGTTGACAAATTATGAGTTAGACTCCCCTTACCGTCAGGCTAACCATGGGAGGTTTTTCTCTCCATGTGTCGCAAATGCGGGTTAGTTCCCTCAAAAAACCTCTACGAAAGATAGTTTGTCGGTTGGTAGGTCAGTGGACCCAGGTACAAGAAGTCGTGGGCTCGATCCTCGCCGACCGAAGACTCCGTGTAATAAATGGTGACTGATTCACGTTAAATCTGTCAAGTCACAAATATCTCCATGTTTCCTTAACGAATCATACCTCTGGGGGTACAGATGCAGGAGTTTCCTTTTCTTCTGGGTTGGGTTCAAAATTGCAAGGCTACGGAGTCCAACATTAGTAGCCGTAAACCTAAAATTGGGTCGGCTGCTCAACGACGGCTACAAAATAAAATAAAATACTTGATCCAAGAATTCCCTTGTCTTCTGGGTTGAGGGTACAAATTATGAGGCTACAGGGTTCAAAATTATAATGCTCAAAAAATTATTAGGCTACATTGATAGTCATATACACAGAATTCGGTCGACTGTTCAACCCAAGGTTATGAAATAAAATAAAAATCACTGATATCTGAAATATTTTAATATTAAAATACAGTCATTCAGCCAATTATATTATTTTTTACTAATATTTGCTTAGTATATATTGATAATTGTTTTCGAAAGGTCGGCAAGTAATACGAATTCGCGTACCACCTGCACCAAAATTATTACAGAAATTTTAAAAAACAGAAAACTTTAAAAATATTAAGTAAATTTGATTTAATGAATATGTAAACCATCTATGACAAAATTCAATTGTTTTATATCACAATGAGAAATCTAACATTGAGTTTTTCAACTGTTACGAGTACTCTCTTTCAACTGTAACAGCATTAAGCATTTAAAATTTTAATGGAACATGATGTTACAGGCTACAAAGTTTAAACGTGACTTTTATCTGTGCTGCTTTTTAGGACTACATCGTTTTAGCACCTAGGCCCAATATTAAAAAAAATCGACGCACCAAGAAGGAGTTGTCCGATTGAAACAAAAATTGGTGGATAGGAAGACAATGTACAGAATAGTAAATGATTAAAATTTCAGAACAATTGAATAATTTATTACAGAGTTACAGTAACAAGTTCAATAAGGTGTTGACCCGCCTCTATCCTGGATACCAGCTGCCACACGGCGTGGCATAGACCGATAAAGCTCCCGGGTGGTCTCTTGCGGTATTTCCTGCCAAATTAGATCCAATTGTCGAACGAGGTCATCAACATTCCGTGCCAGATGCAATCGCCTTCCCATCATATCCCAGACATGTTCGATGGGAGAGAGATCTGGTGTTCTGGCAGGCCAAGGACGAGTTTGACAAGCTTGCAGACAGTTCATAGCAACACGTTCCGTATGTGGTCTGGCATTGTCTTGCTGAAAAAGCAGCCCAGAGCGCTGCAAAAGGAACTGTTTCAAAACAGGTCTTAGGATGCCGTCGACGTACCGGTGTGCAGTAAGTGTACCTCTAATGACGACCAAAGGGGTCCGGCTGTCAAAGGAAATGGCACCCCAGACCATAATGCCTTGTTGAGGGCCGGTGTGGCGTGCAATAGTGAAGGCAGGATCCCCCCTCTGCCCTGTGCGTCTCCAAACACGTCTTCGATGATCGTCAGGACACAGTTGGAAGCGGGATTCGTCGCTAAAGACTATACGTTCCCAGTCGGCATCATTCCAGCCTGATCGAGCCATGAACCACTGTAATCTGGCTTGGCAAAGCAATCGGATGATTGCTTCTTGGTGCGTCGATTTTTTTTGTTATAGAGTGTATATATATATATATATATATATATATATATATATATATATATATATATATACACTTAAAGTTTAATTTTAATTTTTAAATTTTTTCGCCTTCTAATTGAGGCTTTTGTTGCTTAATACCTCCAAATAATTTTTATTAACCTGTTTTTTCCATAGATGGCGCACTAAAATGTAATTTGCTCATATTTTTTCTAACAAATTTATTTTTGACAATTATTTAATACGATTTAAGCAATTAGTTTAATTTTTTTTTTCTTCTTAGCGAATTTTTGTTAACTGTTAGATTAGTATATCTATTTTTAAGGCATTTTAACTTTCACTCCACGTCGGTAAGTTTGTTTGTTTGTAAGTTTGCTTCAAACTCATTTTCAATTGCATTTTTATTTCTTAGTCACATAGATGCATTAGAAAGAGTAATTTTTGCCTTGGGATAATTGTTCTTCATTTAGAAATATCGTATTTAGAAATATCGTATTTACCATCGTAAAGAAATGTGTCCTGAAGAAAATCTTTACGCATTTTTATATATTAAGATTAGAGTATATATATGGGAAAAGGCAACGACCATAACTGATTTAACAAACATTTATTAATAAATACATGACAAATAAATAACACAAAATGATGAGGCCAACTGCCCCGTATGCTTTCAATCACATTTGAACAAGAAGAACAAGAATATTTAACAGCTGGTTTAATTAACGGGTAAGGAGATGTGCAATGGGTTACGTAATGAGGTATGCTATGGAGAGCACAGCGCGCATAAATATGGGAAAGTAGACTTCCTACATATATGTAGGAAGTGTATATATTATAATAAAAAGATATAAATAATAAAAATGTAATAGATAGATAGAGATCAGATAAAATCATATAAAGTTGAAAGTTGAGAACCTCAAGTGTGCAAGATTAAATAAAATTTATTTCCAAATCTTAGGAAAGAGTCGGATATTAAAAAGATCATTAACTAAATAGTTAGAATTTTCTAAAACATAAAATGATTCCCAGAAATGCAAGTCAATGACTGAAGAGCAGTGTTGAATGATTTTATTTGAAGAAAACTGAAACCTTATGATTAGTATTCTATCTATATAGGGTGATGGAAGATTGTTTAATATCCAGTGTTTGAACGTATTTTTTATATTCTCTAAGTTGAAGTGTAAAGGTGTGTTCAGTTTGTCTTTTATAAGCAATGTCATAACGAATAGAAATTTGTATACTGTCTCAGCGTTTAAAATCAGTAATAGGATTTTAAAAATTGATGAAGTTTAATGTGTTCACAGTAGAGAAAATTACTTTAATCTCAAAGTTTCTCAAATGGTTATCAATTTGAAAATATTAAGATAAGAGTATCTCTGATAACAATGAGATAAAGACTTTGATAGGAGGAAACATCGATAAGATAACAAGATAAATAAAGACTTTGATAAAATAATAGGATAATTAAAGGCTTTGATAGGATAATAAGATAAGGACTTTGATAAAATAAAACTTTCACCAAAATTTGTCTAGAAAGTCATCAAAGTCTCCTGTGTATTTTTTATAACCGATATTTATGTTGAATATCTAATGAATAAGATAAAAAACACTCTGGCATAATAAAAAAAAATCAATCGAATTATTATATTTCGAGTTAAGGGGCATTGAGAATTATAAAGTCAAAGATATAATCAATAATATTGCAAAAAAAATCCGAACTCAACAGCAATAGCCTTAGGCAAAGGTTTTAACTTTAACGTGAGATCGTTTTTTATTCCTTGTCTTTTACAAAAAGTTTGAGTCGAGATATTTTACTTTTATTTACAAACTATTTTCCATTCAGAAATTTGTTTAGTTTGAGAAATAAATGAAAATCACTTTACAGATCAAAAGTAAGAACAAAAAGAAGTTTCTCTGACTAGACACACCAAAAGATGCATCTTTCCTGAAACTAAAGACATTTTTGGTAGAAAAAAAGTTTACAAATGATGACGATCTTAAACAAAATAAGATATCCAAGTTTAAAACTTTTGATGACGGAAGAATAAAACATCGGTAATGAAAAATTATTCCCACGTTACTAGAAAAACTTTGACAGCTATTAGTTGACTGTTAGTGACTGATATAAATATAATCATACTATTATTTACATTCTTAAAAATATATTCTAGATAATAGCAAAACTGTAAGTCGTTGAGATGGTCATCATTAATTTTACTGTAATGCACGAAATGCTTAAATTACTTTAGTAACTTAATTCACCCAATTTCAACCAATGAAATTGCGTCAAATAGTTTTTAGCAACTTAACCTTCCATCAAACGCGCTTATGTGAGAAATATATTAGGAATGAATTACGTTTTGTATTTTAAACCCTAATGCCTTTCTTAAATATAATATTCTCAAATTAGTTGCAATTAATAACTTTTAGTAAATTACATTATCTAACTATTATTTATATTCTTAAAAATATATCCTAGAAAATAGCAAAACTGTAACTCGTTGAGATGATCATCATGAAATTTACTGTAATGCACGAAATTGTTTTACAAACTAAATTCACCCAATAAAATTACATCAAATAGCAACTTAACTTTGCAGCTAATGCGTTTGTGTGAGAAATACACTAGACATTTTGTATTTTTAGTCCGGATCTGATGCCTTTTTAAATTTATTCTTAAATTAATTGTGTATATATATATATATATATATATATTGCCCCGCCCAGCGGGTACCCCCCCCCCCAATGTCAGTTTCATATGTATAGAATATTTTTTCAAGTCAATGCGCCATCGGACAATAATTGTTATATTAAAAAAAGATTATTTTCAAAGTTCCAAGTATTTATGCAGCTGGTAACATGGTAAACAATAGTTTTGAAAATATGTTGAATACAGTTGCCATGATGTTAAGAAAAATTGGTTGAATGTTTCGATTAAACTTCATTTTGATATAAAAAAAATAATTTTTTCTATACATACAGCATTAAAGTATGTAGTCTTAAGTTTAGTTTGCACAAAGAACGAAGTTTATTTGTGAAAAATTGTTCGTGTAATTACAAATTTACAAAATAATTGGATTTCGGGTAGCCCCGCTCACATGAATGTTAGGTATCACAGCCCACTTTTATTTCGTCGATAAATGTACGGTTCCAAAGGTTTACTTAAATTAAATTATTTTCTTCAAATACTTAATATAAATAAATATTAATATTATAATATATTAATATACATTAATAATAATAAAAAATATAACATTTGTTGTTGATAAATGATAGAATTCACTAAAAGTATATAAATATGTAATAAAAAAAATAATTTTGTGATAAAAATGATAAATAAGGTTTATGTATTGTCAATACATTGGTCATTTTCATTTACACCTGAAAAAACAATCAAAAAACATAATTTTTGTAACTGGGCGGGGCTACCCGACACATTTTGAAAAGAGCTGAAAAACATGTTTTTTTAAATTTCTATTTTTTTAAGTTAAACTATTTTTTTTTGGTTTATTCTTTTTGTATTATTTAATTAAATGATAAAACAATAGAAACATACAAAAATCTTGATTATTACTCAATATTATATAGAAATATAAGCAATAGTCCTTAAGTGGGCGGGGCTACCCGACTCTTCCCTATATCGCTCACGTTGCCAAATATTCATATATATATATATATATATATATCCATTAATTCTATAAAGTTAAGACTATATAGAATATTAAAAAGCAAAAGCACTACTTTCATAAATTCTTATAGCTACTCTCATACGAAACAGAAAACGAAATGATAAGATGAACGAAGCTGACAGATTTTATAAAAGAACACAATATTAGTCTAACGTAAAAAAAAAAAGGAGAAGAGTCCTTGAAGTTTGAATTTAAAACGCAGATTTCAATAAAATGAAAATAAAATTTACATTTAATGATAGCACAATGGAAAGCTTTCCTTGATAGCAACTAAAGATGTGACAGCCATTCACCAAATATTTTCTGCAACGAGGCAGTAAAAACAGCAGGTGGTAAGAGAGTATATTTACTGAAATCACAATCACATCCACACGATCTCATCTACTTTGAGACTAACGTTTCTGTCAGGTAAGAAAACGATTCCATTCCTTTTCCTTCCTTAAAATGCATATTAACCAAACGGTTATTACTTTAGCTATTGCTAAAAGAGATACCGAATTAGATGCAGACTATGAGAAAGCAATGCAAGAAATAGATGACCGGAAAGCTACGTGTAAGGGTTTAGAGTACGCTGGTCATGTCACGGGTCTCGTAACGGACCTAATAGGCGATATCCCGGAAATTCCTCTGGTCACTGATACCATAAAAATAGCAACTTCCGGCATAGCCGCGGTCGCTCACGTTGCCGAATTCGGAATGAACATAGCTGCGACAGCCTTGGAGTGTGATGACGTGAACTTCGATGAAATTAAATTGATCATGGAGAAAAGATTTAATGAAGTAGATAGGAAACTCGACAAGCTGACTCAGGCAATGGAAAAAGTTACCGAAATCGTAACTAGAACTTTAGATGCTGTTGAAAAAACGCGAACAGAAATGAATTGGGGATTTAAACAGGTTCTGGCCACCTTAAAGAATATGGAAATACAGTCAATTCTCAGTAGAATTAATAAGTTTTCTAGATATTTCGAAGAAAAGAGCAACGAATTAAGTAAACTCCCCACGGATGAGTTCGTTTTTCAACTAAAAGAAGAAAATGGAATTCTAGATTATTTAAATAAAGCGCAAATGCCAGAAGGTTTGCATTCTGATTTGTTTGAACTCATGGATAAAAGTACTAAATTTTCAATTCCTGAAACCACTGCCGATACCAAAGCTTTCCAAGCTCTATACGCCTTATTTTATGGAACACAAACATATGCATCTATAATGTTCTTCCTTTTGAAACAACATTCATATCTAGCTGATTATTATTATCAGAATGGCGAAGACGTAAACTTCAATGATCAATTCGATCATTTAAAGAAAGTCTTTCATGGTTTTAAGACATCCCTCACTGGAAGTAATGGTTTAATTAATGAAGTGATAAAAACATTGGATGACGTCAAAGAACTAGAGTTCATTAAAAATGTTAAAGATGATTTATATAAAGACATTTGTAAGAGAGAAGATTCATTAAAAGATCTCAAAACTGTGATCTCAGAAATGGAAATAGATGTCATTGTTGATATTCCACAACACATCGATAACATCAACTTTAAAAAATCTATAGTTGCTTCGAACTATGGAGATTGGGATGATAAATCTAAGGTAAAGTACGCAGTACAACTAAGGGAAAATGGAACGTACTCTAAATTTAGTGAATGGACGGAACCATTAAAAATAGAAGGTAAAGCAAACCCAGTTCTCCTAGTGCCCAGAGATGAAAAAGGACGAGAGAGGCTCGTTTTTCGAAAATTCAATGAAGAGAAACCACAATTAGCTGGCATTTTGAAAAAATCACAGGTGGAGTTTCGAGATATTGATCGAGATCTTTACAATGCTGCAAGAAGTAAGGACCAGAATAGATCATTAGAGTATATTCCCACACTTCTTGAGGCCGGAGCTAACGTCCATGCTACTTTTGAAATGAGAAGAACTGTCATGCACGCTGCAGCTGAAAGTGGAAATGTTAAAATTGCTTTGAGATACCTTTTAGAAAAAGTACCTGTAGACTCCCGAGATGAAAAGGGATTTACACCGATGCATATAGCTGTCGATACTAAAAATGCCGGTTTTGTGAACTTCTTAATCACCCATGAGGCAAACGTAAATGCCCAGACTAATTTGAATAAGTTAACACCATTGCACTTGGCAGCTAAGAAAGGATATTCTAATGCGGTTGATAACTTACTTGCTAGCAATGAAATTAAAATCAATCAAAGAGAAAAATCAGGGTACACACCATTGCATTATGCTGTTCGTGGTACTGTAAAAACAATCAAAGCATTGCTTTCTAAGAAAAACATTTTAGTAAATGCTAAGTCAGACTTTGGTCTGACTCCTTTTCACTTGGCTGTTATGAAAGGTGATCGAGAAATATGTGATGCTTTACTAAGCAGTGGTAAAGTAGAAGTCAATGCTGGAAATAAAAATAACATGACGCCACTTCATTTTGCAGCCATGGCGGGAAATGTAGACATGATTCAGTACCTTCTCTCAGGAAAAAAGGAAGTTGAAGATGTAAATATTAATGCTGTAACATCTGACAATAATTGGACACCGCTTGAGATGGCTATTTATTTTAAAAAAGCAGATGCCGCTCTTGAATTGCTTAAGAACCCCAAAGTTGATACCAGTATGAATTCCAAAGAATATATCACACCATTGCATCTTTCAGTTGCCACTGGACAAACAACCATTTTTGATGAATTATTAAAGAAAGAATCGAAGAAAAAACGAAGCCTGGAGCCTGAAATCGAAGCAAAAACAAAAGAGGGCTACACTGCCCTTCATCTGGCTGCCTTACGAGATGATACAAGTTTTGCTAAGGAATTGCTTAGTAAAGAGGCAAATAAAGATGCAACATCGAAGGATGCTTCCACTCCTTTGCATTTGGCTGCAAAATCAGATAAGCACTCCGAAATTGTATTTTTATTACAAAATGGAGCAAACATGAGATTGTATAATAACGATAGCTATTTGGCTATTCACTACGCTATAAAAAACGTTAACTCAGAAGCTGTAAGAGAGTTTAGAAGACAAGAAAAAAGTATCATACAAAGCTCAAATGATGATGGTTTATCAGTTATGAGCTATGCTATGGATTTTATAAAGCTCAGCTTTTATCATTATTACAGATACAGAGATTCGGTTGAGTATCGAAAATATAAAGAATTACAGCCCAAAGAAGTGTTTGAAAAACTAGGTTATTACGACTTAATAAGAGCATTGCTTGATGACAATCCAGAAGAGCATGACTTGAAATGCACTATCCTGTTTGCTAATTCTCTTGCACTTGTATGCCTCAAAAACGAATATAAATCTGGAGAACAGCTGTGTCCCAACATGACACTAGAAACTCTTTCTCCTCAAAATTTTCGTAAAAATTTAAAAAGGCAAATCGATACTGCGGATTATTTTTTGGAAAAACCACACGGCGACAGTTACTCTTTTTCGCATGCTAAGAACTTGCCGACTCAACATATTGATCTAAACGGCACTTTGCTGTTGCTGGATCTTCTATTTAGGAAAATGACCAATGAAAAGTTAATATCTAATAATGTCAACCAACCATCGCACTCAATAGATCCACGAGCCTTAGCACTGGAAATAACAGATAGTTTTAGCAAGTACATCAATGCTGTGAGTGTCGGTCATGCGGATGAACTGATAGACTTTGCAAAATTACACTCAGATTTATTCAAAGCTATTAAAGTTGGAAAGTATAGCAATATTGGCAATATTCTAAGATCGCATGCAAAGGGTTTGGTAGACCCTACTGATGAAGATTTTTACTTGTCCATGATCCTTCCGAGAGATTTCAATGAAACTCAGCAATCTAAAAAAGAATATTTTAAATCATTTGCCGAATCATGTGGTGTAGTAGGACCCATTGATTTGCATTTGTCTCCCTGATATCGTATTTGAAGGGTCTGAATATGATTTATTTTAAATCTAATTTACGTTCTATTTCACCGTGATTTTTTTTTTCCAAAAAAATAAATAATAACACTGGGGAAGAAAAATTTTTATTTTCTGTTGCATGATATTTCTTAATTAATCAAGTATTTGCATAAATGCAACAGAAATTTCTTCCCCAGTGTAATTGATTGTGCGGCACGTTAGTGATTTCACACGTGGGAGGCATTTTTAGGTTTACTGGTGATGGTAAAGTTTTATACGATTTGTCAAACTTTCAATTTGACTAATTTTCACGTTTGCACTCACATTCAAATACAACTGAGCAGTGAACTCTGTAGGGTATTGTAAAATTTTAACTTTTCACTGACTATGGCTAACATACTAAAGAAAAACAATTACCAATTAGAATATGCATTGTAATTGGTCTTGAGGTTACTATTATAGAAATATATTGTATTGTGAAAATATTTTTTAAAAAGCGTAAGAATAATTCCAGCAAAATTGCGAAAATTAGCATATGTAAACAGTTCTTCTGTAAATACTTTTTTTTCAATGTCCACCTGGAGAATGACCTTCTCCATACAGGCATGTGAAGGGGATATTTGTTGGCCACTCTTTCAGGGGCACCATATAAGGTGGGCCACCGTTGCTCCCACAGTAAGGACAAGATAGCACAGAAAAGGAAAGAACATCCATGCTTTGCCCGGGATTCGAAGCCAAAACCTTTCTAATGCAAGACCCTACACAAGCAAATTGGCTTTCTGTAAATACTAAAAGTTTTAATTTTTAGGCTACCTTGAAGCAGCAGGGTTATTTTTGGTAAATTGTCTCAATCTACCAAGGTACTCAACCCCTTCACTTTTAATGTTAATAATTATTCTCAAAATTTCAAAATTTACCTAATGCACATCATAAGTGTGAGTTGGAATAAAGAATCGGGTGGATCCTATAATAGTCCACCCCGTGGCCATGTTTTTTTAAATCTCGACAAGCAAGTTTTCGAAATCTCGCCTAGCAAGTTTTTGAAATCTTGCCAAATTAGGTTGCAAAAAGATATTTCAGGGAGATTATTTTTAACGTTCGATCACACCACCAAAATTCTTAAACCTAATTGGATATTTGACATGTATACCAATGCGAAAGTTGGATATAGAAAAGGGTTTATTTTTTCGCCATTTAGGCTTTTGATCTCTTGCTGTTTGAATCATTGTTATTTTTCAAATTATCGTTATTATTCTTAAATCGTCGTAAGAATTTAAATTGTTTTTTTTTTTTTTAATAATCAAAAAGCAACAATGATAAAGCATCGAATAATCGCCAACTTGGCGAGATTTCAAAAAGTCGCCAGCAGGTGAGAAATTCTAGGATTTTATCTAAAGAATCTAATGGAGGTATTGACATGCGAGTTAGCGTATTTCTGTCGCATAAACTATAAGAAGTACAGTATTTTTCTTCGAAGTTTCTTAACCATACAGTATTTTTACATGTAAAGTAACATTGTTAAAAAATCTGGAGAATTTAGGTTTGCATCGACTACTTTTTGCTTAGATTTTTTTTCCAATTTATCTGCAAAATCTAATGCCTTCGTAAAAGAACCAATGGGATTAATTGCAATGCGTAGTATTATTTCTTTTGTACAATTTCATTAACACTTTTAGTATAAAATAAAAAAGTATTATATAAATAAAAGTATTATGTTGGCATAAGTATTGTAATGAAAAAATTATCATGTTCAGATTATGGAAAAAATAGTATTATGTTTTTTATAAAATATTATATTTCTTATTCATACCATGCTTTCAAAACGTCATAGTTATCCAAACGTTCTGGATGGAAACTATTTGTTACAACTATAGACAAATGACCCTGGATAAATTTTAAAATTATTTTTAAAATTCAAAACCAATTAAAAGTAAAATTTATCTTTAATTTCCAAACATTTTACTGAAGTTAAAGTTATGATTAATTTACTGTATTTTTAATAAAAGAGCATCTAAATAATGGGAATACAAAAATAGTATTTTTGTAACAACTGTTACAAAAATTAATTTCTATTCTAATTCTTTCTATTCTAAAATTCTTAATTGTCATTAAGAATTTTCAAGTATAATAAAGCCATTAAGTATAATAAAGCCTTATAATAAAGCTATAGACATCATTCATTATTTTCACATTGTAAATTATTTATATAATAGCATTCTATTAATCATTAATAATTTTTAAGCATCTAATATCAACGCAATCAGTTTTATAAACATAAACTATCTATGAAATATTCATATCATGCTATCTATGAAAGAACAAAATAGTTTCTTATATATAAAAGAATAAAATTTATTGTCTAAATTCTGATGATCATATTATACTTTATAAAATGCATGCAATATATCAATAATATATTTTAATAATTTTTTTGGATGATTGAAATAAAGTTCGCCTCAACTTCAAATGTAATTATTGATTTTATATTTCCATATTTTTCTTTATTATTATTATTATTAATAATAAATACGTATATTGTAGTATGAAATTGTATTATATCTTTTATTATATTAGTGTGAAACATCATTAAATATTTAATTGTTCAATTTATTATATAAAACAAGAACTGTATTCTTGCATAACTGTACTATTCCAGAATATTAAAGCATGCAATTAAAAATATGTATTTTGTACTTTATGTATGCAATGATTTCAAAGATAGTTACTATTTATTTTCTATATTTAATTTCTTCTCAGAACTTTAAATTTGTGTTAAATATTTCACCTCTGTGTAACTATGTTAGAAATTTGAAAAGTTGAAAATAAAATACTAAATTAAAGTATAAAATATTTTAATGAACTTCATTTTTTATTAATTAAATCAAGAAATGTCTTTATTATTTTTAGTTTTTAAAATCATAAAACCACTTTAAAACTTAAATGTATGCCAGTTTAAAGTTATTTTGCAATGCTTTTCAATTTATAATTATTGTAAATGGTTAAAATAATTAAGGATTTTTAGATTCTTATGTGAATATAATCTATTTGATTACCATTCTCGAATCAAATTTAATTTAACTTTCTTAACGGAGTAACATCAGTCAAATTACAGAATTTTTAATAATTTACTTTTTTATTCTTTGGCTATGAAAATAAAAAACAACTCAATTCATTTTAATTTAAAATAAAATTAGCTATTTTTTTCATTTTGATCCACACTAACACATATTATTGTGTTAAAACATATTTCACTGTACAGTGTGACAAAAAAATACAGACCACAATGAATAACTTGTGATCCAATGATCGAATCTTTACGTCCTAGAACTCAATCTTAATGTTTCGAATGGGTAACCTCAAATATGCTAATTAATTAGTGCAGACAATATTTTAAGTTACGGAATCAAACACAAATACGTACTTTCTCTGAATAAGCATACCTTTGGATTCGGGTTTCTGACTCCAAAAATATAGGGAGTAGTTGCAATCTGGGAAACATGATCCCCATAGTTTGGTCAGGAGAGCGATGTTAAGTTTAGGCCCATTAAAGTTAATTTTACTTTTTGCGTATTTCATTGTATCACGAGAGCTTCCTATTCGAATTGACAAAAAGTTTCATACAATTATAAAATTCGTTTGTCCAAAGATAATTCCATGCGAAAATAACTTTTAATAAATATTTATTATTTTATTTAATACTAGTCGGAAAATATACATTACATCCCATTACATCATAATGTAAAATATACATTTTTACATCATTTTAAAGTATAATTTTACACAGCAAAATACAAAATTTGAGTGATATCGGGTGAATAGTTCCTGAGAAATCAAACTTTAACTATACGACTTTTTTATTATTAGGGAACAGAGCCCTGTTCCTTGCCGACCATCAAACTTCTTGATTGTCACTCGACACGGAACAGTTTTCTATCTTCAAAAGTTGAAATTATTCTCTTGTTGTTGTTGTTGTCGTGGGCTATTTAAGCAAGGGGTGTGATCGTTCTTGTTGTCTAGTGGCGCCATCTATGGCCAGGAATTCAACTTCCACCATACCCATACGTCACACCCGTGAACAGGGCGAACGCATTCATGCATCCATTCATTCATCTACTGATCGTAACTTTAACCTGAACTAGAGAACGATCAATCTCCAATTCAGTACCCACAGAGGAATAATTTGATGTGGGAATTTGGAGGACTTTGTGACCCGATAGATTTAACGTGCGCCAGTCACCATTTACTACACCGCCAGTCTTCGGCCAGCTGGATTCAAACTCCTGCTCTCACGAACGAGAGTCCAGCGCCCAGACAACCAGGCTATCCCGGCCTCAACTATTCTCTGAAACTGTATGAACTGAAAAATAATTTCTTGCTTCTCACGTCTAAACATTTCTATTTGTGAACATAAATCAGATTTTTTAGCTATAACTTTGTTAAAATAACATAATAAACATGCTCGATTGCCAACCATTGCTACTATTTCATTTTTGTTTGTGATTTTGGTTCGTAATTCCAAATTCCTATAAATTCATATCTATCCATTGCATTGCAAGGATGACCAGTGCACAAAATATGCCAAAACTTAGATAACTTTTGTTATAACCATTGAATTTTCACCTACTTACATGTTATCTTAATGTTCACAAGACTTGACTTGAACAATTAATTAATACAAGGATAATTTTACATTCGAAATCAAACATAAAAACGTACTTAAATAAACATAGCTGTTTCTGAAAGATTTGAATACTTGACCTGCAAATCATTTAATAACCAGCAATGAGCAGCCGACCCAAATCTGAGTTTATGGTTTCTCGACCCTTGAGAACGGGTGATTCATAAAAGCATTCATGCAAAATCCGAATCAGGATTTAAATAAATAAAAAACTGTAACTTAAATCTAGGCCTTTCTAATTTGACAGACTTACTTTGCCTTTACTTTAATTACCGTTAGTTTAATCATAGATATAATCAATGTTAGTTCAAAGTACAACTAAATAAATTTTTTTTGAACTAAGTAATGGTGAATTAAATAAATCAAACAATTATAACCCCACCCACAAATAAATTGTTTAAAAAACTATTTTGGTTACCAGTTTTATCTTTTTACCCTGATTGATACGGTTTTATGCTGGCAAGTATTTATGACAGTCGGCGCGAAAGGGTTAATGTTAACTCCGTAGCCTTGTAATTATGAGCCCAACCCAGAAAACTTGACATCTCCTGGATCAAGCAAGGGAACAAACTAGCCTTCGTGGAGGACTTTCTTGATGGAATTATCCCGCATTTGCGTTACATTTAGTGGAGAACCACGAAAACCTCCCATGGTTAGCCCAACGGCAAGGAATTCTAACCCATGAATTATCTCCCGCTGAGAATATTTTAAGTCAGCACTATAATTGGTGCGAGACGGGAACAGAATTTGCATGAACCCGTCATTCCGATGGGATTTGTGACAGAGTCACTTCATAGAGAGGCAAACACTCTATCCTTTGAGCCACCAAAACCCGTCCTTCAAATTATTTCATTTTATTTTATCGTCGTCTTTGACCATCCCACTTAATCTTTAAGTTTACGACTACCAATGTTTAACTTAATAGCCATATAATTTTGAACCCAATTCAAAAGACAAGAGAATTCATGGATATATTTAGAGAAATTTGCTTTGATTTATCCTCTTTTCACTGAACTATACCGCATTTGTATTAAATGTTGAGGTAAACAACGGAACAATCCCACGGTTAGCCTGAAGGCAAGCGTACTCTAACCCATGATCCGTCGACCACTGAGAATATTTTACTTCAGCACTGTGGTACAAAAGTGACAATAGTTATTTCGTCACTTTTACAAAACGTTCGCTCGGAGCATATACCAGGAAATGGATTCGTCAAAAACAAAGTGTCGTAAAATTTGAGTATCCATTTTTTTCAACGCAACATTAGGATAACAAGTAGAACAGTTTTAAAGGAAAAATAAAAACTTCTTCATTTCTTTTTTCTGTTATGTGTATTATTTAATGGAATGTGTGTAACAGTTTCGAAAATATTAAATATTTAAAATCCAAGAAGTTATTTGGGCGAACCTTGCTGCTTTTTTTAGGGTAAAATTTAAAATAAATCATGGAATCATTTTCTTCCGGATTTTATAGCAAAATTTCTTCAGCTTGCATTATTTAATCAATTTAAAAGTAATAGTGCGAAACTATTATTTCATTTTGCATTGGATACCTGATCATTGTTATATTTTAAGTTCTTAAGTGAAGCCTAATCAACAAGAATAAAAACTGCACCCTTAAAAAAAGTCACTACTTGCTATTTCTGAAAAATCGGTTTTCATTTCGAATAAAAGCTAAATAATAAAAAAAGAACAAAAACGCAATTCTCCATAACGAAAAAAAGCTCATGTTGTTTAAAAACTAAAACACTTCATTTTACCTAATGACTTTTTAGTTAAAATTTTTCAAGGGGAAAAAAACACTATAATTAGGGTATGAAAAAAAACTTTTTTTTTTGCTTAATTAATGAAGATTACATTTTTTACTATTCTAATTATTTTTTTCCTTCTGCATTCAAGATTATAAAAAGGTGAATTGCTTCTATTATTCGCTTCCAAAAAAAAAAAATGTTTTTTTATTCATGTTAGAAATTTTCTATCATAATAGCTTGCTTTTCAACCTTCTGGCATTTCTTTTTCTTTTCAAATAACAAAAAAAATAAAATCATTGAAAAATAAGACAATAAATAAAAATCGGAAAGGTTTATAGATAGATATATTTATTTATTAAATTATTTTATCTAATTTATAAAACTTTATTAATATAATTTTTTTATATAATTTAAAAAGCAATAGGGGATATGACGAAGAGATCAGTATCCTGTAACCGGTATCCTGACTGAATTATTAATGCTATATAACCTAAACTGCTGATATTCCCCATATTTTCAAAATCTGCTGATGCAAGAAATAGTAACAAATAAGTAATAATTAGAAGAAATAGATTAAAATCTAAATAAAAAAAAACATATTGGTTCTAGTTGACTAAGAGTAATTGTCTCTTTCTTTATACTTGCTTACTAAGCATTATAATTCTACAGTGTGCTTTTCTCGCAGTGGACAGATCGTAAAAACACGGTTCCCAGTAGAACACCGAAGTCAAGCATCACTGGCTGCGGACAGTAAGCGCGTGGGTGACCACTTTGATCAGCTTGCGTAGGGACCCAGGATGTGCGGTATCGGTTCTCTTTAAATTGTTCTACCGTAAAGTGCTCGACTTCGCGCGCAGGTTGTCGGGCTACCAAAGCAGGGGAGGCATCCCTTCTGCAGAGGATCATCCTCAAGGATGTTTTTCAGACCGTCGCCAATAGCCCATTCTACTACGACGTAAATAAAAGTACCTACCTATCTACAGTGTGTTCCGCAATAAAAGTCCTTAATATATATAATTTTAGAATCCTTGTCACAAATGAAGAGAGGGGAAATACATATTTGGAGAAACAAAGTAATTGCTAAGTAATGAAAAGCAAAAGTGCAATAGAAATCTGGGACTGAAATCATCAAAACCAGTTTGATTGTTTTATTTTATCTAATTTTATCGCCGTCGTTGAACAGCCGTCCCAGTTTTGAATTTACGACTACCAATGCTTAACTTCGTTGCTTTGTAATTTTGAATCCAGTCCAGAAGACAAAGTAACTCCTGGATCGAGTATGGGGAGAAATTTGACTTGGTGAAGAACTTTTTGATGGAATTAACTGAATTTGCGTAATAAGTAGAAGAAGAGAGGATGAAGTTACAGTGGGGTGTGCTTTATTGTTTCAGGTACTGCGGGAAGTCTCGCAATCCTTAAGATAAGAGAAATATATAAATTTTTAAACGTCAGCGCCAGGATCAACGGAAAATGAAAACGGCAAAAGATGAGAGTGATTGGTGAGGGTGATTTTAAGAACTTAAAAATAAGGAATTATAAATTTATAAGGCACAAGACTTTGTTTTCGAAATGTTAGAGAGGCCGTGGTTCTACGTGGTCCTTTCTCGTGACCTTCTACAACATTTCTAATACTTTTACATTTCTTTTTGTGTTATTATTTTTATTTTATAAAATTTTTAATGAAGTTATATTATCAGGCTCTAGTATTGAGTTAATAAAAACTCATCTTCGTTTATCTATCAAGTCATTTATATTTTTATAGAAATATTTTTAAAAAAACTAAAATCATATTGAAAAATAAATTCTGTTAGTATTATTTATACAAAAACAAAATCAAATGCTCATAAACTTTCGTCCTTTTGCTATTACTTTTCCTCAAATATACTTTCTTTAAAATGCTTTTTAATACTTTCTCTCATTAGACAAGTATTGTGAATTTTCCTATTTCTTACATCCTATTCACTTCTAGAGATAAATATTTTTTTCTTGTTTGAGAAAAAAAAAACATTAGCTTCACATACACGTGATTTATTTCCGGTAAAAATTGCTCCTAAATTTTATTTCACCAATTTACTCTTTGTAGAAACGACAAGCAATTCAGAACTAATGTTTTGCTTCTTTCTTTTTTTCCAAGTTTTCTTTACTTATTACTTTTTTGAAATAACACCCCAATTTCATATAAAATAAAACTAGTATTCTAAAAATACATCTTCTCCAATTTTATAACAAAAATCTCCAACATTTAATATATTTTTATTAAACTTCTAAAATTATTTTTAAACATGACCGCCAAGCTAAATCATTTTCTTCTTTCCTCTCTATTTTCTTTATAAAAGTCTTTTATAATGTTGATTTTTTTCTAACTCAGTATCACTTTTCTTTCTAAAAGAATTGTTTTATTGTTTTATTTTTCTAAATGTTTCCATTCAAAAAAAAAATTATCATTGTTTCATTAACAAACAAGCTTTACCTCTTACAGCAAATTTAAGACGCTTCATCAATAGAAGTGTTATTTACTAAAAAGTGTTATAAACTTCAATTACATAACCCTATAGTGTTATGATGAAATCTAATTGAAGTGTTATGTGTCCTAATATAGAAAAAAAAAATTACATTTATACAGGGTATTGTGGCATATTTTTAGTATCCTTGTAAAATTACTCATAGTGAAACGAATAATGCTGGAACTGTTGTGTAAATCTCTAATCGCGTGTTGTTGTCAAGAAAATGAGCGTCGTATTCACGTGCTCGAAGCAAGTAAGATTCGAGTAGGGTTTGCCATGTTTTGAGCGTTATCTCTTATTGACTATTATATTAGTGAAAAATATTTCAGTTTGTTACTTTTTGTATAGCATCATAGCATGCTTGCGGAGTCTTTAGAATCCACGTGTTGTTTGTTTTGTTAAAATCGAAATTGAAAAAACGCTTTATATTGTAAACACTACAGGTATAATAATATTGGATGGTGAGCTTTTTCAAGATTAGTCTTAAAAAATTAATCGAAAGCGGTAACCCGGAAGTCTTAAGACGAATTTTAACCCCTAGCGCCATCTGTGCTTCGCTCTACACGATCAACCATAGGTATCTTAAGAGTGAATGTGCTGTAAAAATTTCCCCCTCTATAATATTTTTTGCATTTAATTGTCAAAAATGTTTTTTTTTTTTTAAATTTCCACGAGGCTTTATTAAGATGTTTAATGCAGTTTTGAGTTCTATGTAGTATCTTAACGTAGAAAATTTTTAATCTCTTTGAAAATCAAGACAGTAACTAACGCACTTCTTTCTCCTGTGACTATCCACCTGCTTATGGGGAAAGCATGCGAAGTGTTGTCATGGCTAGAGAGCTCTGCGCCACCTGTATTCCAGATATTTATCAGAATTTCGAAAAGCGTTTTTGTTTTTTCTTCATTTAAATATTAATTTGTGATTACAAATGTATATACTTTTTTGTTTTACTTATTGATAAAGATTCTAAAAATACGTAAGAGTAATATTTACAAAACACCATGTATTTGCTATAAACTGGGACAAATTTTGCTATCACATATAATAGTTCCATTGATTTAAAAAGGCAAGGGAACATCATCAGTTTTCGTTAAAGAATCAGAATACGAAATCAGGAAATAAATGTTTATTAAAGAAAAAATTTTATTTTGTGATACTTATTGTTTATCTCGCAAATTATTTTCTTACATTTAATTTTTTTAAAAAATACTGCAACAAGGTAACATTATTTTAATGGCACATTATGTCCATACATTGAAAAAAAAACATTCAACTTGCACCTTGAAATTTGCATTTGCCTAACATTTTTATTTGAGAACAATTTTTTTTTCAAAAAAAATTTTTATAAAACTCAGTAACACAATAATGTCATTACTTTTATTTTAGAAAAACCAAAAATATCTCACTGTCGTGCTATACATATTAATAACATAAAGCTCATAATTTGATTCTGTAATAATATAATTGACTTCTTTTTTTAAAAAAAAGTAATAGCTAACATGATAAGACATCTGTTTATTTACATTATTATTATTACATTACACACACAATTATTATTACATTACACAATTACACATTATTATTATTACATTACACAGTATTATTATTACATTTTTACACAATGTTAATTTAAGCATTAATTTTATTTTAAGCATAAATGTTCATTTAAGCATTAATGTTAATTTATATATTAATGAATTTTTTAATATTAGCTAGAGATGTACCGGTCCTATAATTTTATCAGGTTCGAGTTACCAATACCCGGAGAAGATTGGTTATTTGACCCAGCCGGTTCCGATTTCTCGTCAAAAATTTTATTTATTACTCGGCAGGACCGATTCCGGGTACCTGACCGGAAATATATTATGAAGCTCTTACAACGTTTATGCACAAACATTATAAAAATTTTTTACTTTTCTTTCAGACAAATATTTTACAGATATAGTCCGAAAGAAAATGACTGTACAGTTTCCCCCCTTCAAAAAAAGGAACACCCTGAATAACTTTTGACCTAATAATTGAATTTTCATGTTCTAAGAGTCAATGTTAATGATTCGAAGAAATGACATCAAATAAGCTAACTAACTAGAGCAGACAATGAGTAACAAAATCAAACACAAAAACCTACTTTTTTGAATAAATGTACCTTTTCTTTGACGGATTCTGATTTTTGACCCCCAAAGTATTGGGGGTAACCACAATCTGCGAAATATGCTCCAACTAGTTTGGTCAGAAGAGCGGTGCAAAGTTTGAACCCCTTAATATTAATTTCATTTATTGCATAATGAACCATATCGTACTTTTTAAGAAATCGTATTTTTAAAATACGACTTTTTTAAAATTCGATTTCTCAAACACTATTCGTCCAATTTCGCACAAATTTTGCATTTTGCCGTGTAAAAATACATTCTTCGAAATGATGTAAAAAATTATATACCTTAAAATTCAAAACTTTTTGGACTATTATTAAATAAAATAGTATAAAAAAAATAAATATTTACCAAAAGTTATTTTTTTCATGGAATTAACTTAGGATAAATGATTTGGTTTGGAAGGATTTTATAATTGTGTGGGGAAAAAAATTTTAACTCGCTTAAATGATTCTCGAGATATTGTGACATACGCATAAAATAAATGCATAAATTTCCTTTGGAGTCCATATTTTCAAGGAAGCGGCTGTTCGTATATTTTGGCGGTTAGAAATCAGAAAGTGTTTAGTTTTTAATCATCCGATAATATGGACGTAATTCAAGTGCAATAAAACTTCTCTTAATACAATTTCTTCGATTTCGCGATACTCGGTGAGAAATTTTACATTCTAACCAAAGTTTAACAGAAGATTTAAATATCGGTTTTGCTGTCCTTAATGTTATGATTCTATTTCAGTGTCCTAGTAGTTTTGAACCCTCAAAAGATAAAGCAACTACTAAATCAAGCAACAAACAAGGGATAAATTTGCTTTCATGAAAAGAATTTTAGGGAAAACAAACCAGTTGCGTTATATGAAAACTTCCCATTGTTAACCAGATGGTTAGATAACATTAACCAGACTGGTTGGAAATTGAATTTAAAAGGTAATAAGTAAGAAACGTGTTTTTGATTTTAAGAAAATAATTAGTAATAATAATTAAAATAATTAGCAACGGAAATATAATTCAAGCATTAGAATGATCAGCATTGGAATAATAATTCAAGAATTAAAATGAATAACATTCGAAATATAATTCAAGAATTAGAATAACTAATTTGTCATTTGTAAGAAATATTTTCGTTTTGTCACCGTTGTCTATTATATTTTCAGTAAAATGCAAAGCCTGCAAATCAAAATAAAATTTGTTCATTTATTGAGATAAAAATTTGGTATCAGAGTGATACACATATATCGTATTTTTCTATAGTTACGTGTGAATTTCATTCATTATGGTTTGATTGATTTTAAATTAATAACAATGCAAATCCTTCTTTCTAATTTTGTATTTATTCATCTATCGACGCCTCTCTTAAGCAACCATATTTCTTCTTAAAATTCTGCATAAAAGTAAAATTTGTCGTGCCTAAACCAGCTATTTCAGCTCGATTATTGAGAAACTAATGAAGTACATGGATTTCTAAGACAACTGCGAATTTTAGGAATAGATGGAATGGTACTATAAATTTGAATTTAATTGAAACGAGCATAAATGAGTGCTACTAGTAAAATTGGCCGTGTTCCGAATATCCATTAATGGGTTTTGAGAATAAAAACCTGGTACGGGTACCCGGTACCGAATAGTGAAATTTTTTTGCTGGGTCTGGATAATAACCTGGTAAGGAAAACCTGGCCTGGAACCGGGTAATTGCCTGGTAGCCGATACATCCCTAATGTTATCACTTTTCACATAATTGTAATATAAAATCCAGGTTTACAATTAGGTTAAGAATGTTTTACAGCAATATGAAATGTCCAGTTTAAGACCTCATTGAATTTTATATTTGTATACAGCATTTTTTTTTTTCAAGGACTATGTCAAAAACAAGTATTTATTATAAATATACAAATACAGTCATACGTTCTAAATCATTAAAAAAAGTTTTTTTTTTTTTTCTCTTATTCGCTCGAATACGCCATCTGGGTAGAAGACCGGTTTCATGCCTTTGACCCTTCCCTCTCCTCTTCTTTTCAGTTGTATAGGAATGTGATACGATATTTTTTCCTTCTCTTGATATTTTTCGTATTTAATCGTTAAAAAAAAATTTTTTTTTTTAATTCCACGACACTTTCTTTTAGTACCATGTTTAATGTAGTTTTCAGTTCCATATAGTTTCCTAACTTTAAACATTTTAATCTATTTGAAAATCAAGGCATAAACTAATGCGCTGCCTTCTATGACTCTCCACGCGCTAATGGTCAAAGCATGCGAAGTGCTGCCATACGGTGATAGCGGATTGCGCTAATGGTTTTCTAAAACATGGTGGTCTGAGCTGCTAACATCTAATCCCCCCTTAAGAAAGGTTGGTGGACTGCCCTCAAGGCAACCCTTATGACCATCCCTCCTACTGCAATCATGCAGTAAAACAATTTGGTCGTCTGGCCAATACTGTTCGCCAGAGGCTAGTGTGCTGTGGGGGGATATGTCAATAAGTGTTCCCCCATTTTTCATTTAAAAGGAATTTTTTATAGGTTTGTCAATTTTGATAATTGTGTAATTTTAAAATATAATCTATATTTAAACTATGAAAAAAAAATTAAGTTCATTTTAAGGTGACAAGGGGCTTTCAAAGTTTCCTCATAAAAAATACAAATCCTCATATAAAAAACGAGTAATTCTGATTTATTTGATATTAAAAAATTTCAGCTTAATATCAATATATTTCACTAACAATTTTAGTAGAAATTAATAAACACAATGTCATATTAATATTATAAACTTACAATTTCATTCGAATTCTCACGAAATATTAAATTGCAGTTCCGAACTTTTTAGTCATTGTTGTTGTTGTTTTTTTTCATTGCCTTAAAAACCCTTGGAACAATGATAATTATGACAACATTTACAACAATACTTAAGAGAGTTAAACAAAACTTTATTCTTTTGTTCATTGTTTTAATGGTTTTTCTTAAACATTGTTGCCGAAAAATACAGTTGTTAATAACGCCAACAATATAACAGAAAATATTAATTCCTCATTCTTATTTGAGCTTTTATAAGTGAATAACGTCTTTTTTGACAAGTGACTTATAATTTGTGAAAATGAGTGAATTATTTCGTTTTGCTGTGCTTAATCACTGGCAAAAAGAGTTGAAAAGGAATCCAAGGCCTTATCGTAAGCATGAAAACTATTAATTTTACAGATTTAAGGTAAAAGATAAATTTCAAACTATCACCAAATCTTGATTAGGATCTAAGACCTTTTAGAATTAAGCAGGAAGTGGCGATCTACAATATTAGAAGTCTAAATTATTTTGCGTGATACAATCCCTAACTTCTTCAATTTGTGATTTCATTGCATGAATGTTTTAATTTAATCTTATTTGAAAATCGTTAAAACTGAATTGAATTGAAATACGAAAATTCTTCCGTAAATTGCATACAGAAGTATTAAAAAAATTAAAAACTTCAATGAGAAATAGAAAAGAAAAAAATGAAATAATTTCTATTATTTGTACAAATACAAATATATCATTACCTTTTAATGGTCCGAAATTCGAAATTTTTTGTAAAACTATTTTATATTCAGAAGAATGAAAATAATTTTTTAACTCATTTTTCTTCATTAGAAATTAATTTCATAATACAATTTCATAAGGGCTCTAATTGTTGCAACACATGTTGCACTACACTGTAAATCATTACAAATCAAATTTCGGTAAAAAGTACTCGTACTGTGGGTGAACCATGTGTAAAATACTTGGCAACCTGAGTGGCACTACTTTTTATCATGAAATCCGCTTTTACTGGTACATGATAAGGATCAAAATATTTTGTAATAATTATTACAGTAAAATCACAGAATCATTTATATTAATTAAATATTGCCGTAAAAATTACGGCATAATAATTTACGGTAAAAATGGACTTTAGTGTAACATGTGTTTTACGGATAATGCACCCAAAGTACCGATACATTGTACCGTAATTTTATTAGGAACTTTTCGATATAGAAAAAATTTTATTTGTCTTAAAAAGAAAGCATATTCTGGTTTATTTAATGAAAAACGTCATAAAGTTTTTAGATTATATACATAATTTTATAAGCTAAGAAAATTTTAAAAGAACATTTTTATTTTATTAATAAGATTAAATATTTGCTTAAACTTCTCTTGAAACTAAATTTGCTTAAATTTGTCTGATAGGTTTGAAATTTGTTATTTTTCTCAATAATATTTTCGGACATAATATTTCACATTTTTGATTAAAAAAAAACACCCGTATTGGTGTATACTGGAAAAGCACGTTTCTTTAAAAAAAATATTTTGCAACTGTATTAATTTAACACCGTATTTTCTTTAATATTTTGCAATTTGCGCAACAGTAAATGTGTGTAAGGCATTCTAATTAAGACGACTGGAATCAGACGCAGGAAAGATTTTAGACTAAAAGAAACTTTGGAATTTTCCAAGAAAGTACCGACATAACTTTATTGGATTTCTAAATAATGCGATTGAAAGAAAAAAACTATCAAATTAGTTCATTTTCTAACAAATTTCCTGCATTTTTTTTGTAAGAGGAAAAAAAAATTTCTTACTGGATAAAAAAAAATTTTATGGAAAAAAAATAGAAACATTACATTAGGAATTTTAAACAAAAAACAAATGATATGATTATTCAGTTAGAATTTGCTTGTAATAAGGTATGAAAAAACCTAATTTCAGTTTTACTTTTCTATATTTAAATTATTTTATGCTTTCGTCCACCAAAATTAAAAAGCAGAATTATATGTTGTTCTTTTAGTCCAGTTTTAATATTTCTTTTAATACATGTGGCATCTTAGCAAAAACTTCGAAAGGTACTTAATGGGTATTTTAAAGTATTTTGGATTGAATTTTTTCCCTGTCAGGTTCTGAAAGTAAAAAAAAATTTACATGACTCAGTTTCGTCCGGAAATATAATTTTCTTGCCCTGCATATTGCTTAAAACGAAGTTAAGTATGATATTCAAAAATAAAAAAATTTAATCTATTTTTGCAATTCCTTTGAAGTATAATAAAAAAAAGAAATTTATTATAATTTCCCTGATTTCAAAAAATAACTTCCAAAATTCTTTAGTTTTTCAAAATAAAAAAAGCAGGTGCTAAGTTTTAAAGTTTTGTGATTTTTTTTTCTAAAATTAAGTATGGTAATTAATTACATGTTTACAGTTACATGTTTTTTTTTTCTAAATTACAATTTAAAAATAATTACGCCTCATATGCCATTGTGTATTGTTGCAGTGTAAAATTCTGTTACACACATCAAACATTTTAAAATATTTATGTAAAATTTAGGATTGAAAAACTATCACGAAAATAATAATCTCGGGGATTAGTTTAAGACATATACTTCTCAATCTTTAGTGCTTATCACTTACTAAATAATAACGGTATCTGATAGTTTTATATTGTTTATTTATGAGTTATTTTAAGCTTTTTTCTTTAGGATTATTTGTCTCCATATTTATTTCTTCATCTATTTGTCATTAAAAAATATTAAATTCTAAGTAATGAAGCCTTAACATGTCCCGATCTTAATTTTTATAATTTTAAATATCACATTTTTTTTTTCATTTGCAAAAATAATGGCATGAACAAAAATTAATTATTACTTTGTACATGCACTGTGGTTCGAAAAAACCATGGCTGCTTTACCCTATTACGATTCTCATTTGTATTTACTCATTGGTTATTTTTTATTGTGTGCTTAAATTACAAAGAATTTCACTGAAAAAAAATTACGAACTCTATCGAAATTTAGCGTAATCAAATTGACCTCACCAACCATTCCACCTTATTTCAATATCTCTGGAATTATGATAACAGTTTTCTGGTGAAGATTTTCCTTATATTTAGGTAGATGAAATTAAATATTCCTAGCAATATATTTAAAATTTATATTTGTATTTTCAACTTAAAAATTTCCTTCATGCACATTAGACACTTATGTATTCAAATTTTATTTTACCTATTCTCAAAATTATCTAAGACAGCCTTGGTTTAGTGTTTCAAATAATAAGTGTAAGTTAAAATTTATTTCTAATGTCTGCCTGCGAGAGATCCTGCTGTTTCATATTATGTTTAAGACTTCTGCTTAAAGATTCTATTATTAACATTAAACTCTAAAAAAATACATTTAATCAATGTCAGTTGAATAATTTGAACAATTAAAGTTTAAATAATGATGCACCACTTGTGACTTCAGTTTAAATTTTAAAATAACTAAGTATTTAGAATCATTACAACAATACTTTAGGACACTGGTTTTGAAATTATATTAAGATGTATTGTTATAATAGCTCTTATTAAAGCATTGTTGCTAAAAAGAATTGTTTAACCATTGCAACAAAGTATTAAAAATATTTTATTTCTCATTCTTATTTGAGCTTTTGTAAGTGATAATCGTTTTTTCTGATAACGTTCTTACTTATTGCTAAAATGAGTGAACTTTATATTTTTGCTTTGTTAAACAACTGGCAAAAAGGGTTAAAGGAATATCCTAGGCCTTTTCGTAAGTATAAAAACTGTATTTTTTGTGTTTTAGTAATTTTAAATACATTCTGAAAAATATCAGGAAAATGATTAATTTAAGTTCTGTTGGAAATAGTTCGCATTCGTTGAAATATAAAGAAGATGATTATGTTGTTTTGTGTGAGAAAATATTTTAATTTATGCAAATTGTAAGTTTATTATTAAACTGAAGAATGTTTCATTATTATACCGTTTCGAGAGCGGTAAGAGCCTGTTTTTTACTCGATCTATAATATATATCTATATTAGGTTAATAAGAACCTACCACAACGATATAAGTAATAACTTAATCATTAATTAAGCCCGATTGGTATTACTAATAGTTGGAAGATATTTTTGAGGGCCCCGAAATGAAATAAAACTAGTATTTCTAATGTGTTTATTCGCAAAACATTTAAATTATTATACATTAAATAAAGAATTTTGTTTTGGTGAACCGAATTTTTAAAACAAAATTAAGTTCATCAAAAGAGGTTTAGAAAGAAAATGTTGTTGTAGGGGAGAGTCGGGTAGCCCCGCCCACTTAAGGACTTATGCTTATATTTCTGTATAATATTGAGTAATGATCAAGATTTTTGTATGTTTCTGTTGTTTTATCATTTAATTAAATAATACAAAAAGAATAAACCAAAAAAAGAATAGTTTAACTTAAAAAAATAGAAATTTAAAAAAACATGTTTTTCAGCTCTTTTCAAAATGTGTCGGGTAGCCCCGCCCAGTTACAAAAATTATGTTTTTTGATTGTTTTTTCAGGTGTAAATGAAAATGACCAATGTATTGACAATAGATAAACCTTATTTATCATTTTTATCACAAAATTATTTTTTTTATTACACATTTATATACTTTTAGTGAATTCTATCATTTATTAACAACAAATGTTAAATTTTTTATTATTATTAATGTATCTTAATATATTATAATATTAATATATATTTATATTAAATATTTAAAGAAAATAATTTAATTTAAGTAAATCTTTGAAACCGTACATTTATCGACGAAATAAAAGTGGGCTGTGATACCTAACATTCATGTGAGCGGGGCTACCCGAAATCCAATTTTTTTTGTAAATTTGTAATTACTCGAACAATTTTTCACAAATAATCTTCGTTCTTTGTGCAAACTAAACTTAAGACTACATACTTTAATGCTGTATGTATAGAAAAAATTATTTTTTTAATATTAAAATGAAGTTTAATCGAAACATTCAACCAATGTTTCTTAATATCATGACAACTGTATTCAACATATTTTCAAAACTATTGTTTACCATGTTACCAGCTGCATAAATACTTGAAACTTTGAAAATAATCTTTTTTTAATATAACAATTATTGTCCGATGGCCCATTGACTTGAAAAAATATTCTATACATATGAAACTGACATTGGCCGAGGCTACCCGACTCTCGCCTATGTGCTTTCGTAAAAAAAGATTCTTTTACTCTTAAATAAATTCAAATAAATCACTGCGATTTTATGCATTTCATTCAAATCCTTTTTTCTTTTACATTCCTTTTTAATTTTAAACAATTACATATTAGTTAAAAACTATAATATTTTAAGTATATAAGAAATTAAAAACTATATTAAATAGTTTTTTTTTTTTTATATATATATATATATATATAAAATGAGCTACGTTATGCAGTTACTATTATTCCAATTGTGTTACAATTCTTCAGTTTGTGGTTGATTATCCAGTTATTATATATTTAGTAATCATAAAACATTTTTGCTAACCAAATTTAAATTAGTAAAAAATAAGCTAAATTTAAATTGATTTAATAATTTAATTAATAATCTATTTTTAGCTCCTGGATTTCTTTCAGAGGAAACCAGCAGTAGTTCATCAGAAAGAGATGGGTAAGTATATGATTTAGATTCACAAATAGAGTATTATCTTTTAGTAGAAAAATGGTAATTTTTTGAAGTTTGAAAAATAAATAAATAGATAGATAAAATAAAAAATAAATAATTGAAATAAAAAATAAATAAATAAATAATAAATAAATAAATAAATAATAAATAAATAAATAAATACAATAAAAAATAAATAAATGAAATAAAAAATAAATAAATAAATAAATAAAATAAATAATAAATAAATAAATAAATAGATAAAATAAAAAATAAATAAATAAATAAATAAATAAAAAAATAAATAAATAAAATAAATAAATAAAATAATAAATAAATAAAATAAAAAATAAATAAATACAAAGAAAAAAATCATTTTCTAGAAGTGCAAAGAAATCGTCGCATTTAAATAATTTAGATTAAATATCATTGTTTGAAAAACAATATTGCGCTAGATTTTGTATTTAGAGCCTGTAATATGGAGATAAAATATTAAATGTGAATATCGATATAAAATGTTAATGTAAAAATGAAAAATATATTAAGAGATGTTTTTATTAAATTTATTTCATTAATATTAGCTTTACATTAAATTAATCTTTATAATGGCTTAAATATGAGTCGAGCTAGAAACTGATAAAAGATGACCATCTTGAGATAATTAGATTCTGTCTAAAAATATCTGATCTATAAATATATATTATTTTTCTTCTTTTTTCAGCTACGAAATGCTGGAGGTTGTGGGTGAGGTAGTGAGTGAGGAGTCAAATCTGACTTCTGATGAGGATGAGGATGAAGCTAATGATAGGTATTTTAAACTGCTTTAAATATTAAACAAAATTTGTTGTATATTGGTACCCAAAATACTACCATCCAATAGAAAATAAAATTAAAGTCAATTCGAAAATTTCGAAATAAAAATTTCTAATGAAAATACAAATTTCGAAAGAATTGTTTTTTTTTTTCCCATTTGGCATTTTTGTATGATCTGCAACCAATTGCAATTTTTTTTTTCATAAATAAATTGCTTTCATTAGTTTTTTTAATTTTACGTTAGAGTTCATACAATTAGTAATATTCAATATAATTAGCAATAGAGTTCATACAATTAGCAATGAAAAATAAGTCAAGGAAATGTATCGTGGGTAACTTACGATGTCTTTTTTTAATTGCACAGCAGAATAATACTTTTGCATACATATTTTCATATTGGAATCAGTAAAAAACTTTTAAATTATGTGAATTAAATTAATTAGCTGTTATGTGAGATATGTAAATATTAAAGGCCTATACGATTATGAACGTAAAGTGCAAGAAAATATGCTTAATTTCTCATTAAAAAAAAAACTTGTTACTATAGATTTTTAACTATGAAATGTGTTAAGCAAACTCATGTCTCGAAATTGAAGCAAAAATATAATGCGTAATGCGTAATAAATAATTATTTTTTTTCCTTTAGCGATGATATGGAAGAACTGAGTGCTGAAATAGAGCATTCTGAGTCATCTACAATTGATGATGAAGAGGATGAAATTTTAGATAGGTTTGGATATTTAGCTTTTATTGTATTTTTATTGTATTAATTGTCTTTAGTGAGATTTTCAATATTTAGCAATTTTAGATATTATATCTGATTTCCATCGTAGAAACTTTAGAAAATGTTTTTCCAATGCCCACCTGGAGAATGATCTAGGTGATACAGGCATCTGAAAGGCAGATTTGTTGACCACTCTTTCAGGGGCACCATATTAGGTGGGCCAACACTGCTCCCACAGTAAGGACAGGTAGTACAGAGAATGAAATAACATCCATGCCTTGCCCGAGATTCGAACCCAGAATCTTTCTGATGCAAGGTCAGATCCCTGACTCCTACACAGGCCGGTCGGCACTTTAGAAAATAATTGTGTTGAAATCTTTTTAATAAATGCAAATTGAAACAATTTATAACAGTAAGAGTTTAATGATTTAAAAAAAAGTTATACAAAATCCATACAAGTATGATTTAATTCCTATTAATAAAAGACACGCTATTATATGTGAAGCATGCGTTGAGCTTGACGTGTTAACTATATAATATGGTAATTCTATTTTTCATCTTTAGGGATGATTTGGTAGAGTTGAGTGCTGAAATAGAGCCCAATGAGTCATCTTCATCCGATGAAAATGTTGCTATAGTGAATAGGTTGGTTAAATAATTCTAATATTATTGAGATTAAGTATTTTAAAAAATATTTTAATTTTTAACTTTTGTAATTTTTAAAACATATTCTACTTTTTTGCATGTAAGCTTACGTAGTGAAATGAATAGAAAATATATATTTCAAATTTATTTAAAAAGTACAAACTAAATGAATTTGTTCTGATCAGACCTAGATGAAATACAAAAAATTAATATGAAGCATAAACGTAAAAGGCATGATTTTCTCAAAATTACCCCAAAATAAATATAGTCGAATTTTAAAACTCACACATTCAATACAAGGTAAAGTAGCATGCTTGAAATTGAAGCAGCGTGTATATTTATTTTATTGAATCTTGGCAAATGAAAAATCATCATCAAATGTGACAAAATTCAAATTTTATTAGTTTATAACGATTAAATAATCGAAGAAAAATCTAATTTGATAATAGTTTATTGCACTTACCTCCATTCTAAAATTATTTTACGAGTAAAAATTGTCTTTAGATCTACTCTATTTAAATCTACTTTTCTACTTAGCCGCCATTTTTATTTACAAATGAAGGCGGGTTCTCAAAGCTGTTCTTTTGAACATGTCACTATACATAGAGTGAGTGGATACCACTTCTGGAGAACGCACTAGGTCTGCTCATCGGGAAGACTGATTGTGCAGCTCATAGGAAATAAAATAAAATAAAAAACATATATATAGAGTTTTCAAATTCAATTATATATATATATTTAGAGCTATTCTATCACATTTTTTCACTAATTTGAGAAATTCATTTCAACAGGGAGGGCATTTGTTAATCTTGAGGTAATTATTCCATGCACTAATTTCTTTTTTTATTTTTAGCGTAAAAGTGGAGGAATTGCGGGCTGATATTGAGCCTAAAGAGTCGCAAATGATTCTTGATAAAGAGATTGTTGATGTGAATGGGTAATTAAAATCATATTTTAAACTTACATAAAATGAGTCTTCAATTAGTTAATACACCCGATTTAAATTTCATGGTCAGAAATCGTAATTTTATTTTATTCGAATTTTTTAAATTTTTTTCTTCGAGAAACAAATAACCTACATTCTATTTTATTCATCTTCAAATAGAACGGATATTTTCTGCATCCATATTAATGAGATTTCTGTTAAAGTATTTTAATTCAAAATTCAAAACCCGATTTTCTGCACTTACGTAGATTTGTGTAACTCCTTCTTACTGCCCATAAATGCTCATAATTCCATTTTATGAAAATATATTTTTTATAAAAGAATATATTATCAGTTTACCTACATTATTATCCTAAATAGAGATTGTAACCACAATCTAGAAAGCATGGTCTCAATTGATCAGTTTTGTTTCGGTCAAAAGAGCTGTTGAGAGCTTTTACACCTTAAAGTTAATTTTATTTCTCGCAAAATTTGCTATCTCAAAAAGTCCATATTTTTAAATATTTATTTTTCAAGAGCTATTTAATTAATTATTTCAATTTTTGTGTTTGTCCTTTTAACATTTCATAGATAAAACTTGGTTAAAAATTTGTTTTCGAAACAAAAATTTAAAAAGTTTCAAGCATTTGTGTTTTTAAAAAATAATAATTAATTCCAAAGAATATTATTTTGCATAAAATGAATGAATAGTCTAAAATTGAATAAATTGTCTTTTGAATAAGCTGTCTAAAATTGCCACCTTCCCTCTTATGAAAATAAAGGTTCCTATTCCGTCACAGAAACCTTTTTATATCTGATTTCATATCCTTATAATTAATGCTTGCACAGATATTTTAGCATATTTGAGGAAAGTCGCACAACTCTTTGCCTTCATGAAAATCCGATCAAGTTAATGTGTTCAAGTTTTTATTTCTTCTCTTTTTAGCTTAAAGTACATAAATTTTAATAATGAATTAATTTTATGAATTTTCTTCTTTAATTTTAACAGTGATAGAAGTGACCATTGGTACTTCGAGATTGATTCGAGGGAAAAGAGAATATTGTCCAAGTCCATTAAAGTGAAAGAATCATTGGACATAGTTGTTGGATTAAAGAGGTATAGTAATTGCTATCGATCTTATTTAAATAAATGCATTTCTTTTCATGTGAATTTAAATAACAAATATGCTTTTCTATACGCTTCACAAGTATATTTTATAATTTATTTTTTTAATTCCACGTCTTCTGTTTAAACTAAAGAAATATAAAATTGGAATTAAATATGTTTTTAAATAGTATAAACTGTCAAAAGCTTAGAGAATAATTGCTTTTTTAACTTTATTGGCACTATTTATACACAAGGTAAATTATGAAAAATACATTTTCTTCATTTTTTGGGATTTTATATATTAACTTACTAAGTATGAGGTTTTTCATGGACAATCGAGCATAATATATTCATTCTGTAAGCATAGAAAACAATTTAAATAATTTTTTTGAAAAATTACTTAAAAGAAATAGCTCTTACGGATGCAACCATAAAACAAAAATGTTATTGCAATCTGGCAATCTTGTTACGAAAATATTTTAAATCATTCTTGAAAAATTTCCCGTTCATGTAAGTTCATTTAATTTCGCTACTCGCTTTATAGATTATGTTTTATTCTGCTCTTTCTTTATCTTTTATTTTCTGTTTTTACGTGTTATTTTTACTTATTGTGTTTTATTTTATTTGTCGTAATTTTTGTAAAAAATTTTTGAGTGCTCCTCACACTATTGTATTGATATATTTTGCTTTGGCTATATTGATACAATATTAGAAAGCACTCTTTTTTACGGATATAATCGTGTGGGCTGTTGAAAAGATTATATCTTTTATTTTCCGGATTTTTTAAAAAACCTTTATCTTTTTTTTTTCCTCTTTCCCAGTTGTTTGTTATTTTTATTATTATTTTTCTTTCCCCTTTTGTTATTTGTCTGAAATTTACCTTTGTTTTATCGTCATTTTGAACTTATCTTATGAGTTCTATTTACTTGCAGCTTATGCGCAATAAATGAAACTTATTGTTTTTCTTATTTTTTTCGTGCTTTTTTGTATTTATTTATTTTGCTGTATATATATATATATTAATTTTTCTGATTGAAACACGGCTACTTCCTATATTTGGGGGAGGGAGTAAAAATTCAAATCTATCTGGACTAAGTACTGTCTGGACTAATTAATTTGTGTATTTAAAATAAGGCACTGCAATATATAACGTTTTGATTACAAAATGTGACATTTTCCGTTACACATCAAAAATGAAACATTAAGGTACGCAGCTGTTGTTCATAAATAAATTTTCTTTTTTAAATTACTTTGTATATAATTGTATAATTTATTGTGCATGTTTATCCAATTTGTTAGATTCTTTGGTTTTGAATAATAAAATCAAATGTACTGTGATTGTAACATTAAAAAAATTTTATGATAAGAATAAGATATTTCAATGATTAAGCATAAGGTCAAGTTTAGACTTGAAAAAAACTTTGGATTTTGGTTATAATAAGGAAATAATGCAACGTTCTTTCTACAAATTCCTTGTCAAGCTTATTAGTTAGCACAATTATTAATAAAATTCTTTTTTAACAATATTTGTTGCAATTCTTTCACTTGCATGATTAATAAACAAAATAATTAAAGTCTGATATAAATTTAAGTACATAAACAACTTTGTTGTAGATTGTTTAACAATAAATGGATTATTTCTTACAGTTGCGGAGATGTTTCTCAATTGACAAAAATTCTGGAAGAGAAATTGGCCCAAAACCCAGAGTTTGCTGAGAAAAGAGAAAAGGCAATAAAGAAAGAGAGGAGAAGTCTCCGTTACTTTGTGAGGCGCCTGTTTACTGGGTGTTTCATACAGAAATATTAAAAAACAGAGTGAACCCTAAACTAGACATTCCCCGACTTAGGACTACCGAACTAGACGAAATTTCTCAAATCTGTGACTCCAAAAGTACACATTTCCTGACTTTGGGACTCTCAATGTATGCAATTCCTGACTATAAGACTTTTCCTGACTATGACTTTTCCGACTGTGACAATTCCCGACTGTGACAATTCCCGACTGTGACATTTCCTGAGTGTGTGACATTTGCTAAATATTACTTTGCTTGAGACGCACAAACTAGACGAAAAATTTGGAATATGTAACTACAAAAGAATGTATTTAATGATTGTGAGACTCCTAGATTTTTAGACATTTCCACGCGACTGTGTAACTTTAAAAACAGACGAATTTTTTAATACGTGTGACTCTCAAAATAAACTAAAATGTCTAAATATGTGACTATAGACGTTGCCCTGTCGTGTAACTCTCCCCAATTGTGACGACATTCTCGGGCTTGGACTTTAAAGCTCGACGCCCAAACTCGACTCAATTATTTGAATGAGTGACTATAAAAGTGTGCATTTTCCGACCTTGAGATTCTGGAATTCTCAGACCTTTCCAACTGTTTGACTTTAAAAGTGGAAGACTTTACCTGCATCTGTGACACACAAAACAAACATTGCGAACAAAACAAAGAGTGAATCTAAAACTAGGTATTAACCGGCTAAAGATTACCCAATTAATCGAAACTCCCGATTTTGTGATTCCAAAATCATGCATTTCCAAATTGAAAGACTCCCAAATGTTGATTGCAAGTTCTTTCTCTATTTATTGTAACTTATTATATGCATGTAAAATTTACACTAAGTACAATAAATGGAACATTTTTAATGATTTGTTACTTTCTTATTACTTTTATTATTCAGAATTATTGAAATAAATTTTTATTAAAAATGTATGTTACGACTGTGAGTACTAAAATAATTTAATAAGTCGAACAGATTTTTTTAACCTCTGTGACATCTTCGACTACTCGCTAACACTAGAAATTGTCGACGCAGTTCAATTTATATCACTTAGCTAATTTCAGTAATACTTTTTGTCTCAAGTTTGTTTATAAACAATGATATGTAGATTAATCAATGTTTGTTTATAAGCAATGAAATGTAGATTAATCAATGTTTGTTTATAAACAATGATATGTAGATTAATAAATGTTTGTTTATAAACAATGAAATGTAGATTAATCAATGTTTATAAGCAATATTTGTTTATAAACAATGAAATGTAGATGAAATGAATGTACCATAGATTTTATAGCTGATTTTCATTAGTTTTTACAACCTGCTTTGTTATTGTTCATCAATTCTCAGAACTGCTTGCTCAGTTTTTTTCAGATAACTTGCGCCTCTTATCTGTATTATCCGCAACATGGCAGAGTACGAATAGATTGACAAAAAAAAATATTTTAATGGATTGATATTTGGTCGTAGGAAAACGCATTTTTACAGTTTAATTAAATCAAATTTAAATGGAGATTTAAAAAAAGTTAGACAGATTGTTCAATTATAAATATAAGACAAGGATTATGCAATTGCAAAAGATCATATTTAAAAGTAACTGGTGATAGTTTTCAAAAATTAAATTGCGTGGTGCAATAAAAAAACTGCAAACATAATATATAAATGTATGAAAAGAAATTATGACGGTAACAATAACATTTGGATATCAAAGTATTTTTAACATTTCCTTAGAAATATAAAAAAATTCATAATCTTTAATCTAATGGTTTTGGAGTAGTGTGGCTTGTGATTTTTTTTTTAAAATTTTTTGAGGCTGTGGCGATAGTTACTTAAAAACGTAAAATTATAGAAAGATAATTTCACAAGCTACCTCTCCGAAGAAATATATTCAATTCAATCAATTTGCTCCATTTTATCTTTGAAATTGTCTATTCTGAAGAAGTCTTTTTTCTTTTGGCATATCTTAACTCTTAAAAGTTGTTGTTTTCGCGTATAACTTTTCACTCGTCTTTCACAAATATATGCGTATAAAAATCTATAAACTTTTTGTTTTCGAATTTATACAGAGAACTATTAAAGTTTAGCCTATAACTATCGTTGCGACTAGCTAGTCTTTGACCTCTAGTGGCTGCTTGCAATAAGCTTAGATTGCTATATCGTAAGAGCTTGTCAGTATATCACCAAAATTAATTACCCAAATCAAAAAAGTTGAGTAACCACCTTTGGAACTCTATTACCAAAACTGAAATTAATCAAAAAATAATTTCTTATAATTACAAAAAATAATTCAGCATTTAATTTAAAAATGGTATAAAAACAGTTTGAATTATTAGAGTTCAATATTTTTCCGAAAAAATGCATTACTTGAAACATACAAAATTTAAACATGTGTTGAATTATTCAGAAAAAATATAACAGATGAAAAATGATTTATATAAATTTTCATTTCCGATATTGTTGTCATATCAGTTAAGAAAAAAAAACGTTACATTTTAATACTACCTTTACTTGCATTTATTGTTTGCTACAAAAGTTGAATGGAATTCTAGAGAATGGTACACTGTAAAACATTCCGCATCAAATTACGGTAAAAATTAACGACACTCAGGTTGTTGATACATGTTACCAAGAAATCAATCTTTAACAGAATATAATATGGAAAAAAATGGTATATACCATAATTTTTATTGTAATATTTACCTTAAACTCACTGAATTATACTAATTAAAAAAAATATTAGTGTAAAAATTACTGAATAATATTGTACTGCAAAAATGGATTTTACGGATTATGCACCCAAAGTGCTGGTACTTAATTCCGTAATTTGATACGTAATTTTTATAATGTAGGAACGTGCACAGAGTTTATTCAGTATAAAAATTAGGATTTTTTTTTCACAGTGCATAGGCTTTCAATAATTTCCTTTAGCAAAATTTTTCATGCAGATGCATTTTAACCCACTCACTTTTCAATTTACAAATTTATATAAGCAAAAAAGACCCAGAAAAAATCAACTACTCTGTCACACATGTATTTGGGCAATGAAAATAATTTTAAAACTGATTGATAAAAACCTTTTATCGAGTATAGATTTTCCAGTCATGTGGGACCATTCAAATAATCATTAATATGTTTTTGGTAATATTTGAGCCTATTCCTCCGGGATAGAAAATAATCTTCCATGCTTACCCCCCCCCCCCAATCCTTTCCCATTATTACGTAAGAAAGTGTCAGCAGTTTTCTGCAGAAATCCCCTGTTTTTTTTTTTTTTGTTTTTTTTTTCCCTTAAATTTTCAATGTTACCGTAATAATTCAATCTTAAATTTAAATTTAAGATGTCAATACCGTAATAAGAACTGTGCGTTTTAGTTTATTGTACAAAATTTTGTTTAAAATACATATGTTTATTTTTAAACTGTTGTCAAATTTCTTAACCTGTGAAACTACACGAAGAAATATTTTTCAAACAATTTATTTCCTCTGATTAAACTTTTAGTTCGAATTTTAATTTTTTTTTTCAAATGTAATTTTTGATACTTTTTCAATTTTTTTAAAAATCGAAATTGAAAATTTAGATATTTGCTTATGTATAATTTGTAACTCCTATCAAGAAAATATAAAGAAAGCATCTCTTAAAAATATAACTAAGAGGGAAACCTTTATCGTATATTACGTATTCTTACTTACTTACTTATCCTCTACGTGCCTTTGGGCACTTAAGGCCTCTAGCATATCCCTCCAACGCCTCCTGTCCCTAGCAATGGATCTTGCTTCCTCCCAGCCAGATATTCTACATTCTTTTAATTCGCCCAAAAACATGCGCTGGATGGTCAGTCGGGGTCTTCCTCTTGTTCTTTTACCATCAGGGGCCCACGTAAGCGCAACAGATGTAATTTTTTCTTTGGGCATTCTAAGGCTATCTCCGAGCCAGCTCCATCTTTGTTTTTTAACTTTATCCTCTATTGTTTTTATTTTAGCTTTCTTTAATAGATTTTGATTTGATACTTCGTAAGGCCAGAAAATTTTAAAAATAAATCTTAAATTTGTTTTGAAAGGTTTCTATTTTTTGTATTTCGATCTTAGTCTGTTTCCAGGTTTCTGCTCCATATAATAGTACTGCTCTAACAATAGCTTTGTAAACAACTATTTTTTTCTTTATTTCAATATTTGACTCTCTCCAAAATTAATGTAATCCCTTAAAACATTTTCTTGCTTTGATAATTCTCTTTCTAATATCATCACTACTTATACCTTTTTTATCTACAATAGAACCTAAATAGCTAAATGACTCTATGTCATCTATTTCGTGATTTTCGATTTTATTTTTGTCATTTTTCTTTTTATTTATTCTCATTACTTTAGTTTTCTTCTTGACCTACACTATAAATAAACCTACACTATTTGAATATTTGTTGAATTTGTCTGTTTTAAGCTGAAGGTCTGTACATTTGGATGAAATAAGTACGATGGCATCAGTAAAATCAAGGTCTTCTAAAGTAGTTGTGAAATTCCACCTTACTCCTCTTTTCTCATCTTTCAAGCTGTTACGCATAATCCAGTCTATCACCAGTATAAATAAAAATCCTGATAAAACACATCCCTATATTACGCATTCAGCTTCCTAAAAATTAAAACAACATTCTATGGTATAAAACTGATTTAAACTTTAGTCTTCGATAATTAGTATTTTTTTTTTTTTTTTTTTTTTCATTTACATAAATTGTACTAAATCTAAAACACATATTTTTGAGCATTTTGACACCAAATCTTACACCTGCTAATCTTATAAAAAAAAAAATTTAAAAAAAAATAAAAAAAAGTAAAAAAAAAAAAAAAACTTTTTTTACAAGTTTATCCAAGCAATCGAATTGGTATCAAGATCTTTTCACCAGCCTTCCGGCTTACTAGTTTGAAAAATTTCGTTAGTGTTTTACATTATATGATGTATAATGCGCAAACTCTTTGAATTTCATTTTAATCTGAATTCTAAAATGTATACATTAAGTGCAGTCGTTATGACACAGCCAGTATTTTTTTTACAGTAAAATAAAAAGTATTCTTCGGAAAAGAATTATAACATTTATTTGAAAAAATATTTCGGAAAGTTTTAGGATAAATCATCTATCATTTGAGTTAGCGTTCTTGATTGCAAAACTTAGAAACTAAGCAGAACGGTTTTTCGCGTGCTTAAGCAGAAAATAAGGAAACAAATATATTTTCAATGTTAGTCTTAAACCTTCGCAAAAGTAATAACTTAAATTAAACGTTAGGGTTTAAACTTCAAGGTAACTGATTCAATAGACTATGAATGTAAATTGAACAAAACTTGCATAACATGTTCATTAATGAATGGAAAAGACGAGTTTATAAAGATTAATGGTTTGGAACACGAAACTTGTATTACAATGTTATTTTAAATTAAATTTGCTTCATGAAAAAATTGTTTTTAATGCTGCAAAACAGAGAAAGAGTTTAATAATAGATTTAAAATTTGAAATATATCCATAAATATTTAAGAAAAAGTTAAAAACGCACCAATAAGTATTTCAGATGTATCCTTACTGAAACTGGGTAGTTCTGAATAGTTATTTTCATAACATTTATATAACTTTATATATAAATTTATATATAAATTTATAAATTGATATAATATTGTTCACACAAATTCTATCAAATTAATGTTTCTATCATTTTATAAATTTTACACCTTATATTGAAGAAATTAGATAAAATTCTAATTAATTTCTTTATTTTTAAAAAAAAAAGTGTTGAATACAATATTAAATAATATATGTTTTCAAATGTGCCTACCGGCCTGTGTAGGGGGCAGGGAACTGTCCTTGCATCGGAAAGGTTCTGCGTTCGAATCTCGGGCATGGATGCTCCTTCCTTCTCTGTACTATCTGTCCTCACTGTGGGGGCGACGTTGGCCCACCTAATATGGTGCCCGTGAAAGAGATGCCAACAACATCGCCCTGTATATGCCTGAATTAACGGATGTTAACACAGGTGGGCATTGGAAAAAATATGTTTTAAAATGTACGATAATAATTTTGAAATATTTTAAAAAATTACATTTAAGAAGAGTTATAATAATTTTAATATTATAAAAGGGTTTATTTTAAAAAAAAATCTAAAATGTTTAAAAAAAAGTTTAAAAACAAGTTGTGTTTATCATAATATAAAATTGTGTATTTTCAAACATCAAAGAAAAAAAATAACTACAGATTAAACCACTAAACAGGAAAAAGATTTACAAGAAAAAATAATTTAAATTACTAGACTCTGTCTAGACAGAGAATGACTTTTTTAAATTATATATTAACCTAGAAAGAATGCAAAACATAAAGCAAGTTCTCAATATGTTCTTAAACTACGGTTGAAAGTAGTCTTGAGTGAAGACCAACTTTTTAAGGATTCAGAAATTCTTTTGCATAATAAAACATAACATCTGTAGTTTTTTTTAAACGTTTTTCTCTCCCAACGCTGTGTAGATTTTTGCAGCATAAACTTCACGTAAATTGATTCGTTCAAAGGCAGGAATTTCACTCAATGAATTTACAAGTTTCTCAAACTCTTCAACTAAATTTAACGTTTCAGCTTGCACGTCCAAATCATTAGTGTGGTGAGTTTGCTTTTTAATCCCGTTCGCTTTATGTATTGCGCTCCAACGAAAACCCTAAGTATTAATAAGTTAAAGCACAAATGAATACTACATTGTACAAAATTTTCGTGTATCGCATCACCCAAAATGGTGGCAACTGCTTTACACCAAAGTAGTGCGTTCCACTACACCAAAAACCAAAGATAGTGCCTGGTGTAAGGAAGCATCGAGAATGTTCTTTTATACTACTTGGTGTAATGTAGCCACCAGCAATTTTGTTATTCATTAACACTAAAATTTATGATGACCGTAAGATACGACACTTAGGTCAGTAAAGTTATTTTTGTGATACAAATCATTAACTTAGGTAAAAATCATTAGCATACAAAGTAGGAATCGTTATGTATGCAGTATTTCTTAAACTATAATTAGTTTGTTAATCAAACATGTACATAACACAGAGAGGACATTAATATGCACTTGAAATAGGCTTAACAAAACCGAAGTGAATAGAAGTTAAAAATTTCACCTCATCTTATTATGAATGTGAACAGCAAACTAATCATGTGAAAGGAAGTTAAATATTATAAAATTATTTTACACAATTAGCGTGCTCATTTTGTAAGAAGGTATCCTTCGTTAAGTTTAGAGGCCGTAAAAAAGTGTTGTTCTTTTGCTTCAACTTTCTTTTTTCCGTATAAAGCTTTTTTTCTCTATTATTGATCCGAAATGAAATAGAGGAATATTTTATTTTTTTCGTGAGAAAGGATTTAAGGAAAAGTTTAGAAGTTTGCCTGAGAAGCGAAGTAGCGTATGGATAGTCCTTAATCCTTTCTTCGGAAAAAAACTGTTTGAGAAAGATTGATAATAAGTAAAGACAAATCCTTCTTTAAAAAAGTAGGAAAACATTTGTTTATCTAAACATAGTATAGAGTTTATAAAATAAAAACATGTCGAATTTTGATAGATTTTCATAATGTATGAATGTAGAAAGTTGAAAATAAAATTATAAAGTTAACCCAAACTACGTTTTTGCACCTTTTTAGGCATGAATTGAAATATTCGACTTATTGGAAGATATTTTGAAACTAAGTATATGTTATGTGGGCTAAGCTACGATAACAGTTCCGAATATTCCCTCTGAAACATAAAAAAAAAATTTCTTATATCTATCATTCCTTAGGTATTTATAAAAAAAAAATTTGAACTTCAGAACATTTTAACAATTTCAAAAACTTGTTACAAAAGAGACACAGGAGCCAACTGATTTCGGTTACTGAATGGAGAATTTCTAGTGTTGATTTCCACTTTAGTATTAAAGAAATCGTAATCGTGTTGTTTTTGGACAAAAAAAAATAACAATTGTGCTATTTTTATATTATAGTAGACACGAATGTGCTATGAATAAAACAATTGAGTTACTATAAATCTATGCTTAACGATGTTATTTATAAAAAAGTTAGCACCTGCTAAAAGCATTTCATTTTGCTTTAAAAACTAAGTGCTATTACTTACTCTTTATAACAGAGTCCATGTACTAAGTTTGCAGAAGCTTTGTTTTAAAGTTTTATCGTTTTCTAAGATAACTTTATATTTTTGTTTTCTAAGTCTGAAAACTGCAGTTTTCGAATTTTTTAGCTTTAGCTGTTTTCTAAAATTGTTTTCTACACTTTTATATTAGCAATTTGGTTCATTTAAATATTGAATTATAAAACTGGGGGAAATTTTTTTTTGCATTTATACAGATACTTGATCTAGCCTGATTCGGGTGTGGGGATTTCAAATCTGAAATTAGTTTTGCTCCAGATATATTTTAAAATGGCATTTTTAGTCCATTTTTTGTCGAAATACAGAAGTTTAAAAACATTACATATGAGAGGAGGATCGCATAAATGTTGCGACAAACGTCATGGGGAGTTAGGGCACGTCATCAGGATTAAAATTTGCTTAGGAAACCACACCTGGAAACGGTTTTTCAATCCAGCAGCGTTGAAAAACCCTCTCCTGTTTTGCATTTTCTTACATTAAAAAAAAAAAAAAAAAAAAAAAAAAAAAAAAAAAAAAAACTTAATTCTTGAATTGTTTTATTTCTGGTAACAAATTTTAAAAGAAATAAAAACTTGCATTATGATTGCGACCAACTACAACCAAGAGAAAAATCTCCAAAAAAGAGATCGAGTCGTTAAATAGCCGCTGGATAGTAAATTAGCTGCCCAGTAATGTCATTGTGATGCCGCTAGAGGTGCTTCTTTCTTATGGCCCGTTCTAAAGCACAGTAAGAAACATATCATAAAATGGAAGCTTCTTTTGTGGCGTATGATGACATCTCCGGGCATGGGTTATTCCTATGCAAATTTAATCCTGAGTATGTGCCCTAACGCTAGAAGCTTGTCGAAATATTTATGCGATCCACTGTTATATATAACGTTTTTAAACTTCTATATTTCGACAAAAAAATTGACTAAAAATATCATTTAAAAAAACTGTAGCTTGGAAAGAAAAATTGATAGCAAATCTGAAACCAGCGTTGCAAAAGTATTTAAGACCTACGAAAAAATCTCATGCAATTAAAAACAAAAGAAAATTATTTCCTAGTATAATTTATTAACACATATATTAATTCCAATACTAGAGACCTAATAAAAATGCTAAGACATATTAATATATAAAAAAAATGTAAACAGCAATAAAATTTTTACAAAAATATTTTGCAAATATAAAAATTTCTTTAGATAGTCGAACACAACAGTTTTTAAGCTAATAATGACTTCTTTTTTCCCTTCTTTTAAAATGCTTACTGTTAAAAGTTATGGAGCGAATTTTTCTTTCGTCCCAACAATAATTCGCTCGAATGAATTTATTCGGTTTTTGAATTTCATCGGATTCAATCGTTATTGAACTGCTTTGAGTACTTCTCCATGGCAACCCACATAGTTCGGTGGTCATAAGTTATTTGATTTCTAAGCGTAATCGAATTTAACTTCAATGAGTTGTAACGCTTAGAAACTTTCTAAAGCTTCTTGTTAAAAGAGCTACCCCCCTCTGGCTCCAGTGGAATATTCTATTACATAAAAAAAATCAATGTAAAATAAATAATAGTAAAATATTTCAAATGATTTTAATTTTTAAAGAAATAAATAAATTATCTTTCTTATCTCTTATTATTACAATAGGGATAGGTAATTAAATATTCTTTAACTTCTTGAAATATACAATATATATAATATATATATAAATATAATATATATATATATATATATATATATATATATATATATATATATATATATATATATATATATATATATATATATATATATATATCAAGAAGTTAAAGAATATTCAATTACCTATCCCTATTGTTTTAATATATACAATATACACTTTGCTCGGACTATATTAATACAATATTAGAAAGCACTCTATTTTGCGGATATAATCGACTGAGCTGACGAAGAGATATCTTTTCTTTAGTCTGTTTTTCAACTTTACTTTTTAATTTTTTTATTATATATATATATATATATATATATATATCAATACGACGACTCCCTGATATATCTACGTGAACTAAACACATGACTCCTTCATCTTCGCAAGGCTAAAACTTATTATATTTTAAATTTATTAGCGAACCATTATCGGAGTCAAGTTACCCTCATATACTCAACGGTCCGCGGCTCGCCGTTGATCAGCAGAATTAATGATGTAGGACGAGTATTTTTTTTTCTTTCAATTACAGTACTTTTTTACATCAATGTATGAATTGAAATTGATTAATGGGGTGCCGCAAAGCAGCTAATTTGTGAGAAGAGGCAAGTACTCAAAGCAATGCTGACAGAGATAGCAGAATTGAAGCGTAGCAATGGTCACGCGAAGGCGGCCAATTAGCCATCGAATACAACTAGCATCGGAATATAAAACACGACTATGACTATACACTATTGCTCCAATAAACCAAAATAATCGAAGCATAGCAGTGGGAAAATGAAGGCAGACCAATTATCGGTCGAATGCAGCAAGCATCGGAATAAAAAACACAACTATGACTAAACATTATTACTCGAAATAAACCAAAATCATCGAAGCATAACAGTGGGCACATGAAGGCTAGCATTGGAATATATAATACACAACTATGACTAAACACTATTACTCCAATAAACCAAAATAATCGAAGCATAGCAGTGGGAAAACGAAGGCAAACGAATTATCCGTCGAATGCAGCAAGCATCGGCATATGAAACACAACTATGACTGAATTTCACACTATTGCTGCAATATATTAATCATTAATTTGCAGCACTGGTGACAATAAGAATAGAGCGCTCGCCTCCTTATGAGGTGACCCGAATTCTAATCCCAGAGCTGGCTAGTTGATACGAATTCTGCTCTAGGCTCGCACTGACCACGGTGCTGATTTAAAATATCCTCAGTGGTAGAGACCGATCATAAGTTAGAATTCTTTTGCCACCGGGCTTAACGTGGGAGCTTTTTTGTGGTTTTTCTCTCCACGTAACGTACATGCGGGCAAGTAATATTAAAAAGACCTCCACAAAGGCTAGTTTGTACCAATGCTTGATTCAAGAGTTCCCTCGTCTTCTGTTATGGGTTCAAAACTTCAAGGTTACTTTGTTCAACGTTAAAAGTCATAAACTCAGAATTGGTTTGACTTTTCATAGTCGGTTATGAAATAAAATAAAACCATTAATTTGCGTAGTTTTTTATATGACTCTCGATTAAAAAATATAACTTTCTATAGAAAAAGTAATTTTTAAAAAAAAACATTTCCAGGAACTAATTAATTAATCTTTTCCACGCATAATTTGATAAAACAAGCGAAAAAATTAATTAAAATAATTTTACTGAAATTAATTTTGAATTCTTTGTTTTATGACTGAGAAGTTTTAGATTTGAGGATCAAAATGTCTTTTCTTTCTAACTAAAATATAGGGGATATATTTTACGAATAACGGCCATCCCTTATTTCTGAGTGTCAAGAGTGTATAATTAATATTTGTGTGGCTTTACAGTTGCAGTGTTGTTTCTGTTTAGAAAACGGTTGTGTTTCAGATATTAATAAACAAAACTTAGAATTTAAAAATTAAATTATTAATAAAAGTTATACATTTTTATCATTATTTTTAAATTTGTGCATTAATATTATATTTGAACTTATCTATTTTATAAAATCGCTATCGCAACGCTCGAATACGCCATCTGGGGAGAAGACCGGTTCCATGTCTTAACCCTTCCCCCACCTCCTCTTCTCAGTTGTATGGAAATGTACAGAGCACAAAGGGAAAAAAAACGTAGCACCCTTGCAATATAACTTTTATAATAACTTTTGGTCTAATGATCGGATTTTCCCGTTCTAGGACGCAATCTTAACTGCTCGAGGGGGTGACTTCAAATATGTTAATTAATAAATGCAGAAATGATAGTTGAAATTACGAAATCTAAAACAAAAATGTAGTTTCTCTGAATAAACATACTTTTCTAATTCCGGATTCCGATGTCTGACCCCCAAAATATAGGGGGTAGCCACAATATGGGAAATATGGTCCCAATAGTTTAGCCAGGAGAGCGCTGAAAAGTTTGGATCCATTAATGTTAATTTTACTTTGCGCGTATTTCGCTATATCTTGAAAACTTTTTAAATGAATTTAACAATTTTTACACATGATTATAAAATTCATTTATCCATACAAAAAATAACTTTTAGTAAATATTTATTTATTTTTTTATTTTGTGTAATAATGGTCCGAAAAAATTCTTCAACTTTAAGGTATACAATTTTTTGTATCATCAAATTTTGTATTTCACCATGTAATGCTTAGATTACATGGTAAAATACCAAATCGTTCGAGTAATCCCTGAGAAATCCAATTTAGACTTTTTTGAAATTCAACATTTACAGATTGATAAATGCAATTTTTTTACAGCAACAGCACACGATGGTCTTGATCAATAAAGTGATAAATCACACTTAATTCAAAGATCAAAATTTGATGTAAAAACTTTTCCTTACTATTTTTTCCAGATAATTATTACACAAGTTTAAATTAAAAGCAAGCAAAACACATAGAAACATCTTATTTCCTACAAAGAAATCATGGTCTTTTTGCTACAGAAAATTGCTTAGATTTTTAATAAATAATTGTTTTTAATATAAATAAATAAATGATAACTTTTTAATATAAATAAAGCTAGAAAAGATTCTTTTTGAACACTAAACTATATGAAATACATAAAATTAAAAATGAAACCAAAAGTCTTTCCTTTATTAAAACAACTTCAAATAAAAAAGTTCTAAAAATATTATAAAATACAGAGTAAAACAACTGATGGGAGACCATATTTTTAACATAAAGTTCATCTATAAAAATAAATATAAAACTCTAATAAAATAATATTATTTCTAAACTCATTGGCAGTGTTTTTTAAGGCATATCAATCCTCCAGGCCCAGCTAGACAAGATCCATTCATTAAGTCATCGTCGATTTGACGAGCAGCTTGTCTTCCTTCTGCTATAGCATTAACTACTAAAGACTGTCCCATTCGGCAATCTATCGTAACAAAAAATATGTTTTAAATGCAATAAAATACTATTTTAATACACTAAATAAACAACAGTAACTACACCTAATTTAATCCATTATATTCTACGAAAATTCTTAATTTATATATGAATTTTAGTAATAATCAAAGCCTAGATTACATGCATTAAAGGTAAAAATAAATTAAAAATGTTACCTAACGACCACAATTTATTAACCCTCTCACGAATATGGGCCTCACATGAGGAGAGACATGTTTTTGCTTTATCATGCTATTCAGATTCGCAATTGCGCTGCAATCTGCATGTAGCTTTCATTTGGAGACTCTAAACAGTTCTTGGAAACCACACCACGTGGCAGGCCATTCAAGATAATTAAAAAATATATGATCTCTTTGGAAGTCAACGGGGAATTAAAAAAGATGGGAAAATCTGATATTTTGTTTATTCATTTTGAAAGGCATGTTATGATGGTATTTCATATCTTCTTATACCATATAAATGAAGTTAGAACATTCATTTTTTCTTTTATTACAATTATATTAATAAATTTACCACAAAAGCATAGGTCACCACTTGTACATGAGGACATTAATTTTTGATTAAACAAGACAACAATTTCTACAACACCGCGTGGGGTCAAATCGTCATTGTAGGTGATGGATCAACAGTGATCGGGTGGAATTTTCACGATCCGTCTAATAAATGTCTGATTCTGGCAATAAATGTCTGATTGAGCCGCGATGGCTCAGGGGATAGAGCGTTCGCCTTCCAATAAGGCGAACCGGGTTCGAATCCCAGTCGATACGAATTCCGCATCCGGCTTGCACTGACCACAGTGCTGACGTGAAATATCCTCAGTGGTAGACTGATCATGGGTTAGAGTCCCCTTGCCGTCAGGCTAACCGTGGGAGGTTCTCGTGGTCTTCCTCTCCATGTAACGCAAATGCGGGTTAGCTCCATCAAAAAGTCCTCCACGAAGGCAAATTTCTCCCAATACTCGATCCAGGAGTTCCCTTGTCTTCTGGATTGGGTTCAAAATTGCAAGGCTACGGAGTTGAACATTAGTAGCCGTAAACCCATTAAGTTGGGTCGGCTGTTCAACGACGGTTATAAAATAAAATAAATGTCTGATGGGGACTGGGATAGCCTGGTTGGTAGGGCACTGGGCCCATGTGAAAGAGATAGTGAGTTTGATCCCCGCCGGCCGATGAATCCCCGTGTAATAAATGGTGACTGACACACGTTAAATTTGTCAGCTCACTAAGTCCTCTATGTTCCCGTAGCAAATCAATACTTCTGGGGGTACTGATCCAGGAGCTCCCTTGTCTTCTGGATTAGGATCAAAATTACAAGGATATGGAGTTGAACATTGGTAGTCGAAAATCCAAAATTGAGTCGACTGTTCAACGACGGTAATAAAATAATATAATGAAAATAAATGTCTGGTTCTGTCTGATCCTTGAAACTGATAACATGTTCTAATCTTTAACAGTGAATACTCTTTCATTTAGAAATGCTTAAAGTCTCTCAAGGACTCTGTTAAGCGGACTTTGAGAGAGTGAAAGCATTTTTTATAATACACGAGGTAAGTAATTCCACGTGGAAAGTGATACGACGGTTTTCTGATCCCCAAAATATTCTGGACGCAATCTTGAAAAAAGTGTAGTTTAATCAGGAGAGCGGACCAGACTTTGGACCCCTTAAGGTTAATTTTACTGTTAACGTATTTCACTGTCTCTTTTCAGGGAATTTTTAAGCGAATAAAAAATTTTCTGCTCGTTTATCAAAAGATAATTTTATGCAAAAATAAGCTGTCAGTAATCAATTATAATTGTTTATTATTTTTTATTATTTTATTTAAAACTGGTCGAAAAATTTTTTAATTGCATGTTATTAAATTTTTTACATCATTTTAAACAATGTTATTTTGCCCTGTTAAAATACAAATTAGAACGAAATCGGTCAAATAGTTCCTAAGAAATCATATTTTAACTCATTATAATCAATCATATTTTAAGATTATACGATTTTTCAGGAATGCGAATGATTTCGTACAAGTTTTGTTTTTTGTTGCAAAATTACATTCTTTAAAATGATGTAACAATTTGTAAACCGTACGATTCAAAATTTTTCGCCTAGCATTAAATGAAGATATAAAAAGGTATTTACTGAAAGCTTTTTTTTTTTTTTTTTTTTTGCGTGAAATCTTCTTTAGATAAACGAATTGTATAATTGAGTGTAAAAATTTAATTCGCTTAAAAAGTTCTCAAGATATCAAATTTGAACATTTGGTGCATCAAACCTTTACAACATCTAAACTATCAGTGCGATCGTTTCGGGAGTGATTTCATTCAATTCAGCTTGAAAGAATTCTTCGGAAACAATACCTCACTAATAGTTTGTTTAATGTAAGAATTCCCCTAGCAATTCGTCTGGACCCGTGACGGTGACAGTGGTAACGAGGTATAAATGTTTCAAGTAGAGGTGTGGGGTCACTGTTCAGGATAGGTTTTGGCTCGGGTCGGCGTGAGAAAGGGAATCTTTTACTACGGTCTATTGTGTCAGCCCTAGAGTGAAGAGAAGCTACCCTCCCTGAAATGAGCTATTCTTGTTTCCGTAGCAGCAGACGGCCTCAGATTTAGTGGTGGGGGGAGTTCTTACCATAGGCTAACTATACCTATCTGGAAGAAATTCAATTCTCCCCCTCTTGTCACCTTCTCTGGAAGAGAAAGATAACAGAGAAAAGTAGGGGAGGTTTCAAGTTTCATTTATGATAATATAACAAAGTTTTTTGTCGAAAAAAAAAAAAATACCTAGAAAATTTTTCAGAAGAAATGTCCCTTTTTACCGCAATTTCTAGACTAATTTTAAATGAGTGTAAATTATTTGCCATTAAATGATCCATGCCATTAACTTATCCACAAAACTTGATTAAAATAAGAATATTAATGAAATATGGGAAATATTATTAAAAATAGAATAATGTGTAATACTTTTAATATGACAATCTGCTTATCATCAATAAACTAGCGATTTTTTTAAAAAAAGAGAGAAATAATAAAGATATGTATTTGTTCCATTTATTTGCTTAGGTAATTATTCAGATTAACTTTTTCCTGTTGGCTGTGACAACAGTTGCCACATCTGTAGTTTGGGTACTCTGAGAGGCTTGTGACACTTTCCACCAAAGAAAGGGGGAAGAAATCCTCTCCACAGTTAAAAGAGAGGATAAAGTTACAGTGGGCTGTGCTTTCTTGTTTTATGCACTGCTGGGGGTCTCACTTCCCTTAATATAAGGGGAATATATAAATTTTTAAGCGTCAGCGCCAGGATCAACGGAAAATGAAAACGGCAAAAGAAGAGATGGATAGGTGAGGGAGATTTTAAGAACTTAAAAATATGGAATTTTATAACTAAGACACAAGACTTTGTTTTAGATATGTTAGAGAGGCCGTGGTTCTACGTGGACCTTTTACAACCTTTCTAATACTTTTACATGACTTTTTGTGTTATTTTTTTTATTTTATAAAATTTTTAATTAAGTTACTTTATCAGGTTCTAGTATTGAGTTAATAAAAACTCGTCTTCGATTATCTATCAAGTCATTTACATTTTTATAGAAATATTTTTAAAAAAACTAAAATCATATTGAAAAATAAATTCTGTTAGTATTCTGTTAGTATTTATACAATAACAAAATCAAATGCTCATAAACTTTCGTCCTTTTGCTATTACTTTTCCTCAAATATACTTTCTTTAAAATGCTTTTTAATACTTTCTCTCATTAGACAAGTATTGTGAATTTTCCTATTTCTTACATCCTATTCACTTCTAGAGATAAATATTTTTTTCTTGTTTGAGAAAAAAAAAAACATTAGCTTCACATACACGTGATTTATTTCCGGTAAAAATTGCTCCTAAATTTTATTGCTCCAATTTACTCTTTGTAGAAATGACAAACAATTCAGAACTAATGTTTTTCTTCTTTCTTTTTTTTACAAGTTTTCTTTACTTATTACTTTTTTGAAATAACACCCCAATTTCATATAAAATAAAACTAGTATTCTAAAAATACATCTTCTCCAATTTTATAACGAAAATCTCCAACATTTAATATATTTTTATTAAACTTCTAAAATTATTTTTCAACATGACCGCCAAGCTAAATCATTTTCTTCTTTCCTCTCTATTTTCTTTATAAAAGTCTTTTATAATGTTGATTTTTTTCTGACTCAGTATTACTTTTCTTTCTAAAAGAATTGTTTTATTTTTCCATTCAAAAAAAATTTTTACCATTGTTTTGAAACAAGCTTTACCTTTTACAGCAAATTTAAGACGCTTCATCAATAGAAGTGTTATTTACTAAAAAGTGTTATAAACTTCAATTACATAACACTATAGTACTATAATATTATCTAATTGAAGTGTTATGTGTCCTAATAAAAAAAAATTGCATTTATACAGGGTATTGTGGCATATTTTTAGTATCCTTGTAAAATTACTCAGAGTGAAACGAATGATGCTGGAACTGTTGTGTAAATCTGTAATCGCGTGTTGTTGTCAAGAAAATGAGCGTCGTATTAACGCGCTCAAGACAAGTGATATTTGAGTAAGGTTTGCCATGTTTTGAGCGTTATCGCTTATTAACTTTATTAGTGTAAAATATCGCGGTTTGTTATTTTTTATATAGCATCATAGCATGCTTGCGGAGTCTTTAGAATCCATTTGTTGTTTATTTCGTTAAAATTTAAAATGAAAAAACGCTTTATATTGTAAATAGTACATTTATAATAATATTGGATGGCACGCTTTTTTAAGATAATTCGTAAAAAATTAATCGAAAGCGGTAATCCGGAAGTCTTAAGACGAATTTAAACCCCTAGCGCCATCTGTGCTTCCCTTTACACGATCAACCATAGGTATCTTAAGAGTGAATGTACTGTAAAAATTTCCCCATCTATAATATTTTTTGCATTTAATTGTCAAAAATGCTTTTTTTTTAAATTTCCACGAGACTTTAGTAAGATGTTTAATGTAGTTTTGAGTTCTATTTAGAATCTTAACTTAGAAAATTTTTAATCTCTTTGAAAATCAAGACAGTAACTAACGCACTTCTTTCTCCTGTGACTATCCACCTGCTTATGGGGAAAGCATGCGAAGTGTTGTCATGGCTAGAGAGCTGTGCGCCACCTGTAGCCCATTTCGATCACTAATAGAACTCTTTAGGCGGCTAGGCATCAAGAGGACGTTTTATCGCAAGAGAAACTTTTCATGGCAAGTTCAGCTTCGCCTTCGTTTGTGATTTATGTTTCAAAATTTTCAGAAAAGTTCATTTAAACCTTGAATAAACCGTAAATTTTCACATACTGGAAAAATGTTTTTGAAATATTGAAATGCAAATAAATCGTGGCAAAATTATTTCTTCACTACGCAATTCTGAGTAATCCTGTCATAATTCGTTTGAATATCGGTATTTTTGCAGCATTTGAAACCTCGTGGTTTACTCTACGTTTACCTGGACTTATTTTTTGTATGTATATGATACATGAGTATTTTGAGTATAGAGTATTTTGTATGTACATGTATCATGGAAAGCTTCTTCCTTGGTATAGCGTTCTTTGCAGGAAAAAGGGCGGTGGTAACCCATTGTTAGATAATCGGACTCCGATACGGAGGGTCAGGGGTTCGATTCTAGACTCCGCTAAGACCCACCGAATATTTTCGATGTACGTGCTAGTAAAATCTTTGGAATCGAAATTCCTGAGGGCGATCGCTGAGCAGTACCATGGGTACGGGGATTTGAAAAAAAATGTCCTTCCCTTCAGATCTATGTCTAAATAAAGGTTGTGGCCTTACAAATTGTAATGGCATGACTTCGGATCATCCTCAGGGATATTTCCCCGATCGTTGCCAATAGCGCATTATGCTGCTCTAGTTCAGCGTAAATACTACCTACTTACTTACGTGAAATTAAAAGCAAAAATATCCATATTTGGAACTACCATTTTTGAAATCAGAAAGTACAAAATTACCAAAATCCAGTTTATTTCTTTACATTTTCTTTTGTCTTTAAGGTATACAGATAAAATAGCGTTAGATCTTTTTAAAGTAAACCTATCATATCCGTATTATGTTATTCCTTTCTTTAAAATAAGTTATGTTTTTAATCTATCAATATCTTGATGATAAATAGTTGTCTCTAACATATTTTAAATTTAATTTTTTTAAAGCCTCCCGCTTAAGCGTGGAGGTGGCGGGTTCGAATCCCGCCGCAACCCTAGATGTATTCTTTGTGATGTCCTTCTCTGTATTGTGCTATCTGTTCTTCTACTTGACAAAGGTTTATAAGCCTTAATTGAGCACACAAGCCAGCAAATGTATGTTGTACTAATAAACCAACCAAAAAACTAATAAAGCCTCCCGCAAAAAAATCATTTCAATGGCATAAAAGTCGACATATTTGAATTTCAAAAAGACTATCTTGTTTACTCTTGTACTAAGTAAATAGCTTTAAATTGCAAATCATAAGTGATTCGATAGAATTCAATACTTGTAGCGCCCTCTGTCGATCCTTTAAAACATACAGAATGTCCTTTTCTAGCAAAGAGAACTCAACTTCAATATTAAATAACTTAGTAAACAATTAGAGACAAAGGGATTAAATAAACAGTATATAGAGAAAAATGGATTAAATAAGCAATTAAAATTGCATTCATAAGGAGAAAATTAGAAGAATTTTATACGTAATTTTCGAATTTCGGCGTTGAAGCGTGAGAAAATTACGTCCCGTAATAAATATATTCAAAGGAAGAAAAAACGTTTCAAGATGGATAGCCATTTTTTTTTTCTGGAGAATCAAGGGTTCATGGTAACAGCTTCTAAATGATGAATGTTACATTGATTCGATTATCAATGTAACATTGATTTTTGTTATCTCTAGTTGCCATCTGTTATCAACTTTTGTAACTACACTGCTGGCCACCGTAAATGCAACACCCTGAAAGAAGCATGCAAATGTAAACCAAACAACTGTAATGCGGATATGTGATCGTTGGATGCAGGAGTGTACGACTGACCCTCGTGTTCGATTACATCCACCTCAGTGCACCACTTCACGTGATGACAGGCGAATTATGCGCATGGCAGTAACTGATCGCTTAGTCACATCACAAACCATAGCACAGCACATTCAGTCTGTAACGCATCATCCAGTGTCTGCGCCGTTTACAGCAGAGTGGTCCATTGCTTCGTCTACCCTTGACGCAGAACCATAGACGTCTCCGCCGCCAATGGTGCGATGAAAGAAGGATGTGAACGACAGAATGGAATGAAATTGTCCTTACTGACGAGTCTCGCTTCTGTCTGTAACACCACGATGGTCGCATTCGAGTCTGGAGGCATCGTGGAGAGAGGATGCTGAACAGCTGCGTTATGCACCGGCACCTGGTATTATGGTATGAGGCGGTATTGGATATCACTCTCGCTCTCCTTTAGTACGCATTGCTGGTACTTTAAACAGCCAGAGCTACATCTCCGAGGGGCTGGAGCCAGTTGTCCTTCCTTACCTTCAGAGCTTGCCCACAGCCATATTTTAGCAGGATAATGCGCGACCACACGTGGCACACATTGTCAAAGGGTTCTTCGTCAATCGCCAGATTGAATTGCTACTTGGTCAACATGTTATCTATAAAAGAAATTTTGTTGTGATATCTCTTAGTGTTGCAATTTAGGTGGCCAGCAGTGTAATTTCAAAATTTATGAATGAAGTTCTTACGAATCTCTCGATAAATAGGGAGTTTATTTTATATTTTTATCTCTAATTGTTTCTGAATTATATACTTTAACCATCAGACACAATTTTGTAAGAAATCCTACATTCATTCACTCTCTAATCAAGATTTAATCTTTAATCGTTAACTGTGATTACGTATGGTAACAGTTAAAATTCAATATGATTGTAAACTGCATTCACCTACTTGTTATACCATATGTAATTATTGCAAATAAAAAATTTTACAGACTGTTTGGTAATTGTATTTTTTAAAAATCCTTAGCAAAAATATAACAAAAAGCATATACATTGAGGGTCGCGAATTAATGAAACGGAAGAAGAAAGAAAAACGGTATCGAAATCTGACGGCACTGCAAGGTGGATGCAATAAACAATTAGACTGGTTCGGTTTTGGGAGGAAGCGAAAGAAAAGATGCAAAACGATTTTTAAAAACACCCGGCAAAATTCCAAATTTAATCAAACCTGTTTTTATGCTTATCACATCCACTTTCCTGTACTGATATTTATCAGCATTTCGAAAAACTTTTTTGTTTTTTCTTCATTTAAATATTAATTTGCGATTACAAATGTATATACTTATTTGTTTTACTTATTGATAAAGATTCTAAAAATACGTAAGAGTAATATTTACAAAACACCATGTATTTGTTATAAACTGGGACAAATTTTGCTATCACATATAATAGTTCCATTGATTTAAAAAGGCAAGGGAACATCATCAGTTTTCGTTAAAGAATCAGAATACGAAATCAGGGAATAAATGTTTATTAAAAGAAAAAAATTTATTTTGTGATACTTATTGTTTATCTCGCAAATTATTTTCTTACATTTATTTTTTTAAAAAAATACTGCAACAAGGTAAATTTATTTTAATGACACATTATGCCCATACATTGAAAAAAAAAACATTCAACTTGCACCTTGAAATTTGCATTTGCCTAACATTTTTATTTGAGAACAATTTTTTTTTCAAAAAAAATTTATAAAAATCAGTAACGCAATAATGTCATTACTTTTATTATAGAAAAACCAAAAATTTCTCACTGTCGGTGTTATACATATTAATAATATAAAGCTCATAATTTGATTCTGTAATAATATAATTGACTTCTTTTTTAAAAAAAAAGTAATAGCTAACATAAGACATCTGTTTATTTACATTATTATTATTACATTACACGTTACACACACAATTATTATTACATTACACAATTACACATTATTATTATTACATTACACAGTATTATTAATACATTTTTACACAATGTTAATTTAAGCATTAATTTTATTTTAAGCATAAATGTTCATTTAAGCATTAATGTTAATTTATATATTAATGAATTTTTTAATATTAGCTAGAGATGTACCGGTCCTATAATTTTATCAGGTTCGAGTTACCAATACCCGGAGAAGATTGGTTATTTGACCCAGCCGGTTCCGGTTTCTCGTCAAAAATTTTATTTATTACCCGGCAGGACCGATTCCGGGTACCTGACCGGAAATATATTATGTAGCTCTTACAACGTTTATGCACAAACATTATAAAAGTTGTTTACTTTTCTTTCAGACAAATATTTTACAGATATAGTCCGAAAGAAAATGACTGTACAGTTTCCCCCCTTCAAAAAAAGGAACACCCTGAATAACTTTTGACCTAATAATTGAATTTTCATGTTCGAAGACTCAATGTTAATGATTCGAAGGAATGACATCAAATAAGCTAACTAACTCGAGCAGACAATGCAAAATCAAACACAGAAACCTACTTTTTTGAATAAATGTACCTTTTCTTTGACGGATTCGGATTTTTGACCCTCAAAGTATTGGGGTAACCACAATCTGCGAAATATGCTCCAACTAGTTTGGTCAGAAGAGCGGTGCAAAGTTTGAACCCCTTAATATTAATTTCATTTATTGCATAATGAACCATATCGTACTTTTTAAGAAATCGTATTTTCAAAATACGACATTTTTAAAATTCGATTTCTCAAATACTATTCGTCCAATTTCGCACAAATTTTGTATTTTGCCATGTAAAAATACATTCTTCGAAATGATGTAAAAAATTATATACCTTAAAATTCAAAACTTTTTGGACTATTATTAAATAAAATAGTATAAATATAATAAATATTTACCAAAAGTTATTTTTTTCATGGAATTAACTTAGGATAAATGATTTGGTTTGGAAGCATTTTATAATTGTGTGGGAAAAAATTTTTTAACTCGCTTAAATGATTCTCGAGATATTGTGACATACGCATAAAATAAATGCATAAATTTCCTTTTGAGTCCATATTTTGGCGGTTAGAAATCAGAAAGTGTTTAGTTTTTAATCATCCGATAATATGGACGAAACTCAAGTGCAATAAAACTTCTCTTAATACAATTTCTTCGATTTTGCAATACTCGGTGAGAAATTTTACATTCTAACCAAAGTTTAACAGAAGATTTAAATATCGGTTTTGCTGTCCTTAATGTTATGATTCTATTTCAGTGTCCTATACTAAACTGCAATGTTTCTTGACAATGGAGAAATATGCTGAGGGCAAACGAAAAAAATAGTTCCCGGCGCGATGTCTGTATTTCGAGGTAAATTACGCATTTCACAATAGAAGTATGATAAGTTATCTTAACCCACACATATATAGCGTATTTTTGCTATAATTTTCTTAAAATTTTATATATTTTCAAAGTTACGAGCGGCGCATCGCGGAATGGTATCTTTATTTAGAATTGAAGGCATTAGCCAATGAGAGCTCACGATCAACAGATCCCGCCAAAGCGCTTTTAGGGAGAGCTTTTGGCGTGTAATTTCGCGCGAGCTTTATTGCATATTATCTTCAATCTTTTGCTGTGCTGTAGTTTATTTTTTATCGTTTGAGAAACCAGCTTTTTTAAAAGCTAATATATCGTTATTATTCTACCTATTCGTTAATTTCGTTATTATTAAAATAATGGAATCTACTCCTAAGTTGAACTACGTCTTTCAAATCCACAAGAAAGGCAGCGCTTTGAAAAGCCAATTGTTATGAATGTATTTCATAAATTGCGAGAAGGGAATCCCAGCGATTCTATGAATGATGTGCTGTGTAAAACTTCGGACTTAACTGGCATATCTACCAGCAGCATCTCACGGGTGCAAAAAGAATATGGCGTTAATGGCTCATTTTCCACTCCTGGGAAAAAAAGACCTGCAAGAAAATGCAAAGGAATTAGACTACAAAAGTTTGATGACTTTACTTTGTGTGCCATTCGTCGGAAGGTGCACTTGTTTTTTAAGAGAAATGAAATTCCAACCGTGGCTAAAGTTATGAAAGTAATCAATGAGGATTCTGACCTTCCGAATTTGACTGTTGACACAACCAGGAGGCTAATGCTCGATTTAGGATTTGTATATAAGAAGCGATCCCGCAATTCAATGCTGATAGAAAGGGAAGATATACAAGTGTGGCGACGTCAATTTTTAAGACAAATTCGTCGGTACCGAAATGAAGGAAGGAACATAATTTACACCGATGAAACCTGGGTGAATTATGGTCACACAAAAGAAGCAGTTTGGCAAGACACATTTATAAAGAGACCGAAAGATGCATTTATGTCAGGCCTCTCAACTGGACTAAAAGCGTCTTCCGGAAAAGGATCCAGGTTGATCATTACCCATGCTGGAGGTGAGAATGGTTTTGTCAAGGAAGCTGAAGATATCTTTAAAGGAAAAAAAGGTAAAGGTGATTACCATGAAGAAATGAATGGTGATTACTATGAAAATTGGTTTCAAAATAAGTTACTCCCCAACCTTGCTGCCAATAGCATTATTGTGATGGACAATGCATCATACCACAGTGTTTTTGTGGAAAACATTCCTAACTCTTCCACCAAAAAGGATGACATTCGACAATGGCTGACATCGAAAAACATTTCCTGGAGCTTTGACATGCTAAAAGCTGAACTTCTGCTCCTCGTGTCTAATTTCCGTAACAAATATGAAGGCTATCGGGTTGATAGACTAGCCGAGCTTCAAGGGCATACTGTTTTGAGACTGCCACCTTACCACTGTGAACTTAATCCAATTGAACATATTTGGAGTATTGTGAAAGGTAAAGTTGCAGCCGAAAATAAAACATTTAAAGAGAATGAAGTGAAACAGATCACGAAAGAAGCAATTCAAAACATTTCTACTGAAACATGGAAGAACTGTGTTAGCCATGTTATTAAAGAGGAAGAACTAATGTGGGAACTTGACGGAATGTGTGATTTTACCGTTTAAAGTTTGGTTATTAATGTTGATCCTGAATCAACTGAGACTGCTTCCGAAGGAGACACCAGTACTGATGAAGTTGTGTGTATGTCATCATAAATGATACATAAATAAATTTTTTATTTTTAAGGAATAAATCTTGCAGTGTGTCATCCTTAATACCTACTAAGCTAAACAACTAACTACTAAGTTTAACAACTAAAAACACAATAAAAAGCGCTAGTAAATAACTTGTTTTTAATAGTATTAATCTGTAAAAAAAACTATCGAAAAAAATAATTCCTTTAAGTATATTTTGTTTCAAGTGGACACATTTAAAAGTAAAAATAGGTACTATTTAGCTTTAAAAAAATTAAGTATACTTTTCTAAAGTGTAATAGAACAGTAACAATGTAAAGGGGAAATTTAAGAGACTGAGTATACAAAAATGAAATGGTCAAATAAGAATAGAATATTCTAATGTAAATATAAAGAAAGGTTGTGGTGTAAAAATACTGTTGAAAGGCTGAAGAAAATGATTGACTGTTGGGAGTTTAAATAAATATTTAAAAAAATGATTTTTTTAAAATAAATAATTGAAATTGTGATTTTATTTAAAAGATACTTGAAATTGAGATTATTTTTAAAAGTGATATAAATCAAAATTTTTTTTTTTTTTTTAAATCAATTTATTTAAATCATTGACACCCTGATATTTAGGTTGAGAAAAATATTGATCAATTCAAAAAAAAAAAATTACACAATAATATCAGATTTATTTATTCAAACATTTGAGTATTGTTTTGAAATAATTTGTTAAAAATTAAATTTTTAAATATATAAAATTATGTAAAAATTAAAATAACAAACTCATAAATCGAATATATTAAAATTCTATATTTTTTAATTTATAAAATTTCAGAATATAAAGTTTACATATATTTATTATACTAGATTACTTAATTATGATTACGTAAAATGAATCTTTAAATTTATTATAAGTGTTTCTGATAATTTGACCAATGATTTTCTAACAATCAAAGTGCCAAACAAAATGCTTAATCCGATTATTGCGCCAAATTGGAAGCTAGAAGAGTGTGACGTCATTTCGATCCTGCTCCTTACAACCCTACGGCTGAACTTATTTCTCCTTCTTCCTCCGCCAGCCGTGACGTCATTGTCAAGAAACTTTGCATTCTAGTATAGTCTTAAACCTTCGCAAAAGTAATAACTTAAATTAAACGTCAGGGATTTAAACTTCAAGGTAACTGATTCAATAGACTATGAATGTAAATTGAACAAAACTTGCAAAACATGTTCATTAATGAATGGAAAAGACGAGTTTATAAAGATTAATGGTTTGGAACACGAAACTTGTATTACAATGTTATTTTAAATTAAATTTGCTTCATGAAAAAATTGTTTTTAATGCTGCAAAACAGAGAAAGAGTTTAATAATAGATTTAAAATTTGAAATATATCCATAAATATTTAAGAAAAAGTTAAAAACGCACCAATAAGTATTTCAGATGTATCCTTATTGAAACTGGGTAGTTCTGAATAGTTATTTTCATAACATTTATATAAATTTATATATAAATTTATAAAATTATATAATATTGTTCACACAAATTCTATCAAATTAATGTTTCTATCATTTTATAAATTTTACACCTTATATTGAAGAAATTAGATAAAATTCTAATTAATTTCTTTATTTTTTAAAAAAAAAGTGTTGAATATAATATTAAATAATATATGTTTTCAAATGTGCCTACCGGCCTGTGTAGGGGGCAGGGAACTGTCCTTGCATCGGAAAGGTTCTGCGTTCGAATCTCGGGCATGGATGCTCCTTCCTTCTCTGTACTATCTGTCCTCACTGTGGGGGCGACGTTGGCCCACCTAATATGGTGCCCGTGAAAGAGATGCCAACAACATCGCCCTGTATATGCCTGAATTAACGGATGTTAACACAGGTGGGCATTGGAAAAAATATGTTTTAAAATGTACGATAATAATTTTGAAATATTTTAAAAAATTACATTTAAGAAGAGTTATAATAATTTTAATATTATAAAAGGGTTTATTTTAAAAAAAAATCTAAAATGTTTAAAAAAAAGTTTAAAAACAAGTTGTGTTTATCATAATATAAAATTGTGTATTTTCAAACATCAAAGAAAAAAAATAACTACAGATTAAACCACTAAACAGGAAAAAGATTTACAAGAAAAAATAATTTAAATTACTAGACTCTGTCTAGACAGAGAATGACTTTTTTAAATTATATATTAACCTAGAAAGAATGCAAAACATAAAGCAAGTTCTCAATATGTTCTTAAACTACGGTTGAAAGTAGTCTTGAGTGAAGACCAACTTTTTAAGGATTCAGAAATTCTTTTGCATAATAAAACATAACATCTGTAGTTTTTTTTAAACGTTTTTCTCTCCCAACGCTGTGTAGATTTTTGCAGCATAAACTTCACGTAAATTGATTCGTTCAAAGGCAGGAATTTCACTCAATGAATTTACAAGTTTCTCAAACTCTTCAACTAAATTTAACGTTTCAGCTTGCACGTCCAAATCATTAGTGTGGTGAGTTTGCTTTTTAATCCCGTTCGCTTTATGTATTGCGCTCCAACGAAAACCCTAAGTATTAATAAGTTAAAGCACAAATGGATACTACATTGTACAAAATTTTCGTGTATCGCATCACCCAAAATGGTGGCAACTGCTTTACACCAAAGTAGTGCGTTCCACTACACCAAAAACCAAAGATAGTGCCTGGTGTAAGGAAGCATCGAGAATGTTCTTTTACACTACTTGGTGTAATGTAGCCACCAGCAATTTTGTTATTCATTAACACTAAAATTTATGATGACCGTAAGATACGACACTTAGGTCAGTAAAGTTATTTTTGTGATACAAATCATTAACTTAGGTAAAAATCATTAGCATACAAAGTAGGAATCGTTATGTATGCAGTATTTCTTAAACTATAATTAGTTTGTTAATCAAACATGTACATAGCACAGAGAGGACATTAATATGCACTTGAAATAGGCTTAACAAAACCGAAGTGAATAGAAGTTAAAAATTTCACCTCATCTTATTATGAATGTGAACAGCAAACTAATGATGTGAAAGGAAGTTAAATATTATAAAATTATTTTACACAATTAGCGTGCTCATTTTGTAAGAAGGTAACTGTCGTGAAGTTTAGAGGCCGTAAAAAAGTGTTGTTCTTTTGCTTCAACTTTCTTTTTTCCGTATAAAGCTTTCTTTCTCTATTATTTATCCGAAATGAAATAAAGGAATTTATTTTTTTTTTCGTGAAAAAGGATTTAAGGAAAAGTTTAGAAGTTTGACTGAGAAGCGAAGTATCGTATGGATAGTCCTTAATCCTTTCTTCGGAAAAAAACTGTTTGAGAAAGATTGATAATAAGTAAAGACAAATCCTTCTTTAAAAAAAAAAAAGGAAAACATTTGTTTATCTAAACATAGTATAGAGTTTAAAAAATAAAAACATGTCGAATTTTGATAGATTTTCATAATGTATGAATGTAGAAAGTTGAAAATAAAATTATTAAGTTAACCCAAACTACGTTTTTGCACCTTTTTAGGCGCGAATTGAAATATTCGACTTATAGGAAGATATTTTGAAACTAAGTATATGTTATGTGGGCTAAGCTACGATAACAGTTCCGAATATTCCCTCTGAAGCATTAAAAAAAATTCTTATTTCGTATTTATAAAAAAAAAAAAATTGAACTTCGGAACATTTTAACAATTTCAAGATTCTTGTTACAAAAGAAACAAAGGAGCCAACTGATTTCGGTTACTGAATGGAGAATTTCTGGTGTTGATTTCCACTTTAGTATTAAAGAAATTGTAATCGTGTTGTTTTCGGACAAAAAAAATAACAATTGCGCTATTTTTATATTATAGTAGACACGAATGTGCTATGAATAAAACAATTGAGTTACTATAAATCTATGCTTAACGATGTTATTTATAAAAAAGTTAGCACCTGCTAGAAGCATTTCATTTTGCTTTAAAAACTAAGTGCTATTACTTACTCTTTATAACAGAGTCCATGTACTAAGTTTGCAGAAGCTTTGTTTTAAAGTTTTATCGTTTTCTAAGATAACTTTATATTTTTGTTTTCTAAGTCTGAAAACTGCAGTTTTCGAATTTTTTAGCTTTAGCTGTTTTCTAAAATTGTTTTCTACACTTTTATATTAGCAATTTGGTTCATTTAAATATTGAATTATAAAACTGGGGGAAATTTTTTTTTGCATTTATACAGATACTTGATCTAGCCTGATTCGGGTGTGGGGATTTCAAATCTGAAATTAGTTTTGCTCCAGATATATTTTAAAATGGCATTTTTAGTCCATTTTTTGTCGAAATACAGAAGTTTAAAAACATTACATATGAGAGGAGGATCGCATAAATGTTGCGACAAACGTCATGGGGAGTTAGGGCACGTCATCAGGATTAAAATTTTCTTAGGAAACCACACCTGGAAACGATTTTCCAATCCAGCAGCGTTGAACAACCCTCTCCTGTTTTGCATTTTCTTACATTAAAAAAAATATATATAAAAAAAAAAATAAAAAAAATAAAAACTTAATTCTTGAATTGTTTTATTTCTGGTAACAAATTTTAAAAGAAATAAAAACTTGCATTATGATTGCGACCAACTACAACCAAGAGAAAAATCTCCAAAAAAGAGATCGAGTCGTTAAATAGCCGCTGGATTGTAAATTAGCTGCCCAGTAATGTCATTGTAATGCCGCTAGAGGTGCTTCTTTATTATGACCCGTTCTAAAGCACAGTAAGAAACATATCATAAAATGGAAGCTACTTTTGTGGCGTATGATGACATCTCCAGGCATAGGTTATTCCTATGCAATTTTAATCCTGATGATGTGCCCTAACGCTAGAAGCTTGTCGAAATATTTATGCGATCCACTGTTATATATAACGTTTTTAAACTTCTATATTTCGACAAAAAAATTGACTAAAAATATCATTTAAAAAAAACTGTAGCTTGGAAAGAAAAATCGATAGCAAATCTGAAACCAGCGTTGCAAAAGTATTCAAGACCTACGAAAAAATCTCATGCAATTAAAAATAAAAGAAAATTATTTCCTAGTATAATTTATTAACACATATATTAATTCCAATACTAGAGACCTAATAAAAATGCTAAGACATATTAATATATAAAAAAAATGTTAACAGCAATAAAATTTTTACAAAAATATTTTGCAAATATAAAAATTTCTTTAGATAGTCGAACACAACAGTTTTTAAGCTAATAATGACTTCTTTTTTTCCTTCTTTTAAAATGCTTACTGTTAAAAGTTATGGAGCGAATTTTTCTTTCGTCCCAACAATAATTCGCTCGAATGAATTTATTCGGTTTTTGAATTTCATCGGATTCAATCGTTATTGAACTGCTTTGAGTACTTCTCCATGGCAACCCACATAGTTCGGTGGTCATAAGTTATTTGATTTCTAAGCGTAATCGAATTTAACTTCAATGAGTTGTAACGCTTAGAAACTTTCTAAAGCTTCTTGTTAAAAGAGCTACCCCTCTGGCTCCAGTGGAATATTCTATTACATAAAAAAAATCAATGTAAAATAAATAATAGTAAAATATTTCAAATGATTTTAATTTTTAAAGAAATAAATAAATTATCTTTCATATCTCTTATTATTACAATAGGGATAGGTAATTAAATATTCTTTAACTTCTTGAAATATATAATATATATATAAATATAATATATATATATATATCAAGAAGTTAAAGAATATTCAATTACCTATCCCTATTGTTTTAATATATACAATATACACTTTGCTCGGACTATATTAATACAATATTAGAAAGCACTCTATTTTGCGGATATAATCGACTGAGCTGACGAAGAGATATCTCTTCTTTAGTCTGTTTTTCAACTTTACTTTATTTATTATATATATATATATATATATATATATATATATATATATATATATATATATATATATCAATACGACGACTCCCTGATATATCTACGTGAACTAAACACATGACTCCTTCATCTTCGCAAGGCTAAAACTTATTATATTTTATATTTATTAGCGAACCATTATCGGAATCAAGTTACCCTCATATACTCAACGGTCCGCGGCTCGCCATTGATCAGCAGAATTAATGATGTAGGACGAGTATTTTTTTTTCTTTCAATTACGGTACTTTTTTACATCAATGTATGATTTGAAATTGATTAATGGGGTGCCGCAAAGCAGCTAATTTCTGAGAAGAGGCAAGTACTCAAAGCAATGCTGACAGAGATAGCAGAATCGAAGCATAGCAGTGGGAAAATGAAGGCAGACCAATTATCCGTCGAATGCAGCAAGCATCGGATTAAAAAACACAACTATGACAAAACATTATTACTCGAAAAAAACCGAAATAATCGAAGCATAGCAGTGGGAAAATGAAGGCAGACCAATTATCCGTCGAATGCAGCAAGCATCGGAACAAAAAACACAACTATGACTAAACATTATTACTCGAAATAAACCAAAATCATCGAAGCATAACAGTGGGCACATGAAGGCTAGCATTGGAATATATAATACACAACTATGACTAAACACTATTACTCCAATAAACCAAAATAATCGAAGCATAGCAGTGGGAAAACGAAGGCAAACGAATTAGCCGTTGAATGCAGCTAGCATCGGCATATGAAACACAACTATGACTGAATTTCACACTATTGCTGCAATATATTAATCATTAATTTGCAGCACTGGTGACAATAGGAATAGAGCGTTCGCCTCCTTATGAGGTGACCCGAATTCTAATCCCAGAGCTGGCTAGTTGATACGAATTCTGCTCTAGGCTCGCACTGACCACGATGCTGATTTAAAATATCCTCAGTTGTAGACCGATCATAAGTTAGAATTCTTTTGCCACCGGGCTTAACATGGGAGCTTTTTTGTGGTTTTTCTCTCCACGTAACGTACATGCGGGCAAGTAATATTAAAAAGACCTCCACAAAGGCTAGTTTGTACCAATGCTTGATTCAGGAGTTCCCTCGTCTTCTGTTATGGGTTCAAAACTTCAAGGTTACTTTGTTCAACGTTAAAAGTCATAAACTCAAAATTGGTTTGACTTTTCATAGTCGGTTATGAAATAAAATAAAATAATTAATTTGCGTAGTTTTTTATATAACTCTCGATTAAAAAATATAACTTTCTATAGAAAAAGTAATTTTTAAAAAAAAACATTTCTAGGAACTAATTGATTAATCTTTTCCACGCATAATTTGATAAAACAAGCGAAAAATTTAATTAAAATAATTTTACTGAAATTAATTTTGAATTCTTTGTTTTATCACTGAGAAGTTTTAGATTTGAGGATCAAAATGTCTTTTCTTTCTAACTAAAATATAGGGGCTATATTTTACGAATAACGGTCATCCCTTATTTCTGAGTGTCAAGAGTGTATAATTAATATTTGTGTGGCTTTACAGTTGCAGTGTTGTTTCTGTTTAGAAAACGGTTCTGTTTTAGATATTAATAAACAAAACTTAGAATTTAAAACTTAAATTAATAATAAAAGTTATACATTTTCATCATTATTTTTAAATTTGTGCATTAATATTATATTTGAACTTATCTATTTTATAAAATCGCTATCGCAACGCTCGAATACGCCATCTGGGGAGAAGACCGGTTCCATGTCTTAACCCTTTTCCCTCCTCCTCTTCTCAGTTGTATGGAAATTTACAGAGCACAAAGGGAAAAAAAACGTAGCACCCTTGCAATATAACTTTTATAATAACTTTTGGCTATTATAAAAGATCGGATTTATATATTTATAAAGATAACTGATCGGATTTTCCCGCTCTAGGACGCAATCTTAACTGCTCGAGGGGGTGACTTCAAATATGTTAATTAATAAATGCAGAAATGATAGTTGAAATTACGAAATCTAAAACAAAAATGTAGTTTCTCTGAATAAACATACTTTTCTAATTCCGGATTCCGATGTCTGACCCCCAAAGCCACAATATGGGAAATATGGTCCCAATAGTTTAGCCAGGAGAGCGCTGAAAAGTTTTGATCCATTAATGTTAATTTTACTTTGCGCGTATTTCGCTATATCTTGAAAACTTTTTAAATGAATTTAACAATTTTTACACATGATTATAAAATTCATTTATCCATACAAAAAATAACTTTTAGTAAATATTTATTTATTTTTTTATTTTGTGTAATAATGGTCCGAAAAAATTCTTCAACTTTAAGGTATACAATTTTTTGTATCATCAAATTTTGTATTTCACCATGTAATGCTTAGATTACATGGTAAAATACCAAATCGTTCGAGTAATCCCTGAGAAATCCAATTTAGACTTTTTCGAAATTCAACATTTACAGATTGATAAATGCAATTTTTTTACAGCAACAGCACATGAAGGTCTTGATCAATAAAGTGATAAATCACACTTAATTCAAAGATCAAAATTTGATGTAAAAACTTTTCCTTACTATTGTTTCCAGATAATTATTACGCAAGTTTCAATTAAAAGCAAGCAAAACACATAGAAACATCTTATTTCCTACAAAGAAATCATCGTCTTTTTGCTACAAAAAATTGCTTAGATTTTTAATAAATAATTGTTTTTAATATAAAGAAATAAATAAATAATAACTTTTTAATATAAATAAAGATAGATAAGATTCTTGCTGAACACTAAACTATATGAAATACATAAAATTAAAAATGAAACCAAAAGTCTTTCCTTTATTAAAACAACTTCAAATAAAAAAGTTCTAAAAATATTATAAAATACAGAGTAAAACAACTGATCGGAGAGCATTTTTTCAACATAAAGTTCATCTATAAAAATAAATATAAAACTCTAATAAAATAATACTATTTCTAAACTCATTGGCAGTGTTTTTTAAGGCATATCAATCCTCCAGGCCCAGCTAGACAAGATCCATTCATTAAGTCATCGTCGATTTGACGAGCAGCTTGTCTTCCTTCTGCTATAGCATTAACTACTAAAGACTGTCCCATTCGGCAATCTATCGTAACAAAAAATATGTTTTAAATGCAATAAAATACTATTTTAATGCACTCAGGGCTGCCACAGAAAAAAAAATTAACAAAATAGTTGCTTTTAGTAGCCTAAAGCATGAAAATAGTTGCCGAAAACTATGAAAATAGTTGCCTAAAGAGGAACAAAAATTCAGCAAAAATAAGACTAAAATTTTATTAAATGACTTAATTGTCATATTCCATGAACAATTTAGTCAAGTTGGTGGGAAATATAATTTTTATATAAATGTTAGTATTCCAGCACTAAATTTTTATTAAAAAAAATTAGCATATTTGTAGAAAATTAAATACTTTTAATTACTAAAATTCATTCAAAGAATACTTTTTCATTAAAATAAAAACACTTTTTCTAAGAAATTTTCCCTTTTATCAATAATTGATTTAGCAAATATATATATAGATTGTGAAAAGTGATTACCCAAAATCGAAATTCATGTATTGTAATATCGTATAAAAAATTTGGTTTTTTTAAAAAATATCATGCAGAATTTCATAGCAATAACCGTTGAAAAGACGATCGGGAAACGAAAGACTTACGATAGAATCTGTGCCAATTAAAAGCATTAAAAAGTGAAAAGACTCAAATTTGCAATCTAAAATTTTTTTTATTTTTTAATTATTAATTTATTTATTTTTTTTAAATTTGAATTTTATTTTACATTTTTTATTTTTTAAGAAAAGAAATTCAGTGTGTTCAGAAGATTTTGCAGGTCGCAAGTTTTCAACTCAATTTATGCTATAAAAAAAAACACTGCTAGGAGTACAGAAAAGTCTCCTGATAGTTTCCTTTTCCTGAAAATAGTTGCTTTTTTAGCCTTTTCAGACAAAAAAAGTTGCCATAGTCGCCTCATGCTGAAAATAGTTACAAATAGTTGCATTTTAGTTGCCTGTGGCAGCCCACTAAATAAACAACAGTAACTACACCTAATTTAATCCGTTATATTCTACGGAAATTCTTAATTTATGTATGGATTTTAGTAACAATCAAAACCTAGATTACATGCATTATAGGTAAAAATAAATTTAAAATGTTACCTAACGACCACAATTTATTTACTCTCTCAGGCATATGGGCCTCACATGAGGAGAGACATGTTTTTGCTTTATCATGCTATTCAGATTCACTATTGTGCTGCAATCTGCATGTAGCTTTCATTTGGAGACTCTAAACAGTTCTTGGAAACCACACTAGGTGGCAGGCCATTCAAGATAATTTTAAAAAAATATGATCTCTTTGGAAGTCAATGGGGAATTAAAAAAGATGGGAAAATCTGATATTTTGTTTATTTATTTTGAAAGGCATGTAACGATGGTATTTCATATCTTCTTATACCTTATAAATGAAGTTAGAACATTCATTTTTTCTTTGATTAAAATTATATTAATAAAATGTACCACAAAAGCATAGGTCCTCTCACTTGTACATGAGGACATTAATTTTTGATTAAACAAGACAACAATTTCCAAAAATGAATTATTATACCACAATCTTGTGATGTTAAATGGGTATGTAGCATATCTAAATATTTTCTACAACTTAAACGAAAAATTCATGCATGAAACAGTTGAAATATGACGGTAATTTAACATATTTAAGTCTCTTACCTAATATTTAATGATAGTGGTAAAAGTACGTTCTTGCAAAGACATAGACAAAATACTTCATTTTTGTTTTAAAAAGTAATAATTCAAATCATAAATTTTCAATGCAGGAAAAGCAAATTAATAATAATACCTCACAGTAAGTCAAAAATGTATAAGCAAAAAAATTGTGCAAGTAATAATTAAATTATTTATTAATATAATTAATTATTACATTTTACATGTAATAAAACATGTTAACATATAACTCTGCCACAAGTTAATGTCACTGATTTGTACTGGGATTACATGTTAATTGTATTGTGTTATCATTAAATACATTTTTTACTTTTATTATCAATAAAATGAATTTACCTTCAGCAGCCAACTTCTGGGAATTGAATTATTATAAGAGCCCTGGGGTTACTTAACAGGGATAGCTAACATGTAACCCTGTCACAAGTTAATGTCACTGCCTGGCACTGAGTTTAAATGTTAATTGTATCATGTCAACATCAAATAATTTTTAACCTTCAATATCAATAAAAAGAATTTACCCCCAGCTGCATACACACGAGGAATTGAAGTGTTGTAACGACCCGGGGGTGTTTTAACACTAGACCTCAAATCTAATTCTACGTTCATCAATTGAAGCAAATCTGTTTCTGGTCCTAGGAAACCAAGAGCTAATAAAACCAAATCAGCCTGAAAAATAAAAGCACTTTAAATAACCATATATTGAAAATCTGAAGATTTTAAAATAAGAATATGAGACTTGAGTTTAAAAGAATATTTTATTTACAATACAGGGTTAGAAATTAACAAAATTTAGTCACTTGTCTGTACACATTTTTGCTGGTTCATTTCGTTTTTCTATTAAAAAAAAGTTAATAAAACGAATTTCAATGTTCACAATTATGATGAAATATGCTATTTTATGACAATAAAACAAACCAAACATGAAACTGAAAATAAAAAATAAATAAAAAACAGCATATTATCTTTTAGTGATTTGAGTCAATATTTGGAGTCATGGACCGAAAGACCACAAGTACTTTCGAGCCCTGCAATGTATGTATAAAAAGATACATTTGCAAAGATATGCAAAAGCAACAGTCGAATCTAAGATGCCGTTATAGTAAAAAGTTAAAATTGGTTTGTTGTCAAAAATCTGAAGCAAGTTACCAAACATATACAATAAATACTTTTCAAAAGTTATTTATTAAGTGAGTAAGATTATAAAAAAAGCAATTCAATTAATCTTGAAATTATTTGAGCATATTAAATGCACTTACTTTCAAGATAGTCTCAGAATCTGACAATTTGTGAGCTTCCCATCGTCCAAATTTATCTTTTTTCCAGTCTGTAAGCTGCGCTCTAATGCCACAAACATTACCAGTTCCATCATTCAAGAATTCCTAAAGTGAAATGTATAAAGCCAAATACATTAGTTATGTCGAACAGATACAACCAAAACTATAACCTGTTTATTTAATTTATTTATAGATATTGAACTTGCTTAATGTTTTCCAAGTTTATTGATTTTGAATATTTAGCTGCAAAAATAAAAATATAATAAATGATAACTTATTTATGTATTTCCGATAAGTACAATATAATGCTTGTAATTTTTAATACTAATTTTTGCTAATGACTAAGTCTGTCACATTATAAAACTTAGCGAAAGAGTGAAACAAAATGGAAAACAGAAATAAATTTATCATAGCTATATTCTTTTTGTTGAGAAAATTTCACGATGATTTTTATGCTTAAAAAATGGATGTTTTAATTATTCAGACAAATGTTTTGTCATTACATTGATAGCCAAGCTCATGAATATTCATGAGGCTAAATCATAGAAACATGTAAATCTATTACTGCTAATTTATAAAGCAATTTTTGGTTTGTTTTAATTTATTAAAAAATTTAATCTGCTTCATGACTTCATGATTAAAGCATTTAGAAAATTAGAGTTCCAAAAAGATTTAATTTTAATACCTTTCAAATTATTCTAATGAACATATAACACATAAAATTGTTTGTTTAATGCAGAATCAAAGTGAAATAAAGTTTCTACAAAATAAACATGTAGTAATTTAAGAAATCGTGAGATTCAGAGTATTTGATTGTAATTTTCATCACTTATAAAAATGGTGAAATAATTTAGTTGTCTTAAAACAAAATTACTCCCTTGAAAAGAAAACACAACACAAACCTCTGTATTTTAAAACCCCTGTATTTAAACCACTGTATTATTTAAAATAAAACACAACAAAAACCTCTATATTATATCTTAAAAAGGATTTCTAAATTATTGAAGAAAAAAATTTGAATTACATTTTACAATAAAATAGGTTTAGGTTGAATATAATTACCTGTGGTAACAAATTGTACTGCCTAGGGTCTTTTCCATATTTAGCCTTCACATCAGCATGCCCATATTCTACTTTGAGGGCTCTCGATATATGGGGCCATAAATTACCCTTAGGCCGGAAATCTGGGGGTTGTGAAAGCAGTTCCAGTGTTGTTACGCTTTTAGCACCCTAAAAATATTAGATAGATAAATGATAAATGTTTTACAAAACTGATATAGTGAATTCTTCCAGGAAAAAAAAATATTTTTGCCAGTTTCTAAAAAAAGTAAAATACATAATAAAGAATATCAAGGAATTTTTATTGAAGATGTTGATGATTTTTTTCCAGTTGTTCATTATTCTACTCATGAGTCATTTATATTAAAAATCATAAATTGCTTTAATAAAGAATCAAAGTTAATAAATAATAAAAATCCTTTATTTTTAAAAATATGTAGCTCCATCAAAATAAAAGGTATTTTTCATTTTCAATGTATTACTATGAATTACCACAAGAAGTTTTTATACAAGTTACAATACTATTCGCAAAGGAAAGTTAAGAAATCTATTTACTAGCTATGAATCTCTTTAAATTTATCTCCATGTCTCTTTTTTAGCTTTAAGTTTTCCAATGTGTTGGAAGAAAAAAAAGTGTGAGAAACAAAAACAAATTTTAATATAAAAACATTTAGCAGCCATGAAACGGTTTTCGATTTCTATGCTAATGAGTTAGACAGATGCAGAGGGAATGGCTAAAAATAGATTTTATTCTTCATTCAATTCATGGTTGTGGTATAAAAATATTACAGATTATATTAATGATATTTATTTATTCAGAAAAAGATTAAATGAGATAATATTTTAGTTTTCAATGTATTAGGAAATATGTTATGCATATTTTTGCATGGCAACATATTCTTAATTTTAGATTCAATGATATCGGCCAAACTATTATTGATCAAATTAAAATTCCATGCAACACAAAAGAAAAAAAACACTTTTAACTAATGACACTTGGTTGACTTTAATAAACAACCAATGAATAAGTTGGTAATGCACCAACTTTTAAAACTTATCAAACTTCCATATACTTAGCTCTTTTTTGCAGATCATAAGATTTAATGCAAAAAAAATAACCTAATAAAATTGTCTCGAAATACATTAATTCAAATGTGCAATGTAAATAAAGGGCAAATGAAAAATTATAACAGCAAAGATATAATAAAATCGAACTACAGTTTTTACTTTCAAATTTGAAAGTGATTAGTACCACCACATTTTTAAATATTAACTTGTAATTTTTTTCATCAGTTTGATGCATTATAGACATATCCAGCTATTGTGCTGTTAAAATACCCAATCAATAATTAATCTCCCAATGACCTATATACAAATTATACCTAGTTGAATACCAGATATAGATTAAAAGATATTTTCAGAAATGAAAAATTATAATAAACATTTTTAATAACTGAGCTTATATAGTCGACCCCGTTAGAGTGAACCTGGGTTGTAGTGAACATTGTTAGTGGTCCCGTTCAAAGTCTCAGTTCCATAATGTTATTTCAAATGCTTATAGTGAACAAATGAGAAATTGGTAGTTTGGTGATAGTAGACGCAAATTTCATTTCTGCACATTTTATTTTCAGTCCTTCAACTTGAAACTTGTAGGCTTTGGAACTACAAATGACGACACTCCTTTACATTTTGCCATATTTCACTCTTTTATGCTTATCACTGACTACTGCGAACAAGTTGTTAAACAAAACATTTTTCTCATACCTCTCCGGATATAGGATCAAGAGGAAGGAAAAATTGAACAAATAATAAGAAAAACGTACGCATTATACAGCTTCATAGTTTTACATGATATGAGACAGGCAAGGGTGATTGCGAGCCCAACTCAAAAATCCTAAAAATTTCTTTAGTAAGATCATTAATTATACATTTTAAAAAGGTAATGTCTTTATAAATTTAAATCATTGATATTTTCAAAACATGAAAATATCAATGATGATCATATATGCAAATATGCAGCATAATTTAAATTAATAATTAAGTTTAAGTTCACTTTTATTATTCGACCAGAAAAAAAATATTTACAATTGAAAGAGATGCCGAGTATAAATTCTAGTTCTAATATTTTTAAATGAAATGTACAATAATTTTTATACATAAAAATGATCGATGGTTTTTTGGACTTCTGGACCTTGGATTTGGGGAAACTTACGGATCACGGTTAGCGAAAAATCTAGAAATCCGGATTTTTTCCAGAGAACAATCATTTATTGACAAGAAAACTTTTTTCAAAATCTGTGAAAATTTTAAATTCTGTAAAAAAGTAAAGGATTTTTGATAGAGGACAAAAATAAAATTATCAAAGGAATTGAAGAAAGACCCACTCGTAGTGCGATTCTTGCCTCACACGAAAAAATATGGTTCCTTTGAAAAAATTATGTAAAGCAGAAAGAGAAGACGTTGAATAGTGGCTATGTTGAAATGGTTCACCATTCAGCAAGATAGAAATCTTCTTGTGACCGGACCAGCCATCGCTGGGATTCAAACCTGGGTCACCACATTGGAAGGCGAACACTCTATCTCATGAGCCATCACGGCTCATGGTTCACTATTTTATTTCATTTTATAACCGTCCTTGAACAGCCGACCCTATTTTGGGTTTACGACTACTGATGTTCAACTTCGTAGCCTTGTAATTTGGAACCAATCCAGAAGACAAGGAAACTCCTGGATCAGTACCCCCAGAGTTATGAAATGGTTCACTATAGCGGAGTTTGACTGTAACACTAAATGATAACCACAAGTACCTCCCTAACAGCAGTGGCAATGCAATCAACACCAGTATCCCCACCGCCAATAACAATAACATCTTTTCCATGAGCTTTACCAAGAACATCATGGCAATCTTCTTGATGCTTTTGTGCTTCTTCTAAATAATCCATGGCAAAAAATATGCCTTTCAAATTGCGACCTATTATATAAAGTAATTTGATTTTAATAGTAAATATTTTTAATTACTTTTATTCAGTCACAATTAATGATTAATATTTTCCATTTCTTTCTTATGATAAAATAATATAGAATAAAATAATATAAAACGAATTATTGAAAATTATAGTAGTTTTTGGTGGAACTTTTACTTTGCCACAAATTATTATTAAATTTTTCTATTTCTTTCTTATGATAAAATAATATAGAATAAATATTTGAAAATAATTGTTTTTTGAAGAGCTTTTATTGCGTCATAATTTATGATTAACATTTTTCATTTCTTTCTTCTTTGAAAAATAGAGAAAAACACATAAAAAATAGATAATGATTTTTCTGATAGAAATCTCCAAATTTTTACATTTTTGGTATGGAAATTTCTAAATTTTTACATATAATGTAGATAATATCAACTTATTATACATAATTTAGCAGATATTTAATATTTCCTAAAGTTATATTACACAAAGTGAATAAAACTTAAAAAAATAAAGAACTGTTCTCGGACAGAAGAAAAGCATATTTATTTCTGAATTTTTTTTAAAAGTGTAAAAAGCAATTTTATACATTTCGACTCTAAAACAAATCATTAAAATTTCACAACTACATTAATAATGAAAAAAAAAAGCCATGAAAGACAATTTTCCTAACACATTGCTTTCTCACTAATTTTTTGAATTATAAAAATATACAAAATAAGGATTATAAGAATTAAAATAAATTGAATCAATGTAGGGTCGAATCAAGGGCAAACAGGGATTCTACCAAATAGTAAAATAAATAATGGTCCTTAATAGAAAAAAGTTCATAACAAATATTAAAAAAAATGAATTCTTGTTTTTGCTAAATGGTTAAATTATTGGGGGGAAAATATATTTTGGGCAGTACTGTCTACCCTTGTTTAAGGATTTTGATTTTATTTCTTAGAAATACTATTTATACAAACGAATAAAATGATCTTTAAAAAAATTTATGTTTTTAAGCACAGAAAATGGTTAATATAAAGTAATTTATATATAGAATTACAAATTTTTATCATCAACCAAAATAATAAACAATATTAATACAATCAATTGATAAAAAATAAATGAAAACTCCAGAATAAATACTGACCAGATATTGGCAGCTCTCTCGGTCTTGTAGATCCAACCGCTAACAAAATTGCATCATAGTTGAAAAGGCCATCTAAATTTTTCGCTACATCTTGATTAGTTTGAAAATTAATTCCTTCCCTCTTTAATAGATCAATTCGGCGATCAATTACCTAGCAATCGAAACAATTAAAGAGTTCAATATTTAATGCAAAATAGTCATATTTGATATACCTTTTCTAAGAGAATATAATCTTTGCATTGTTAAATGAAATAAATGTTTAAGATTATAGAAATCATAATCATCATAATCTCCCCAGGAACAACATACCAAATTACTTTTTATTTAAAAATTTAAATATAGCAATGAAATACCACAAAAAAGACTTAAATCGTATGATATGCCACTAATTCAGAAGAGGTGCTGGTTAATAATTAAAAAGAAAAGTGCACTAATGTGAAAAATAATGCATAGATAACACTCACTCACTCGAGGAGAGTTTGTAGATTTCTTTATTAGCAATCTCGAAGATGCTTAACAAAAATGGGCTTATATGCAGACTGATTAAATTTGTGTTGAAAAAAAATTTGAGCAGGCATGGTTTGTAATTAAACTGAAATATACACATGAACAACACAGTACAGCGGAATTAGCACAATAAGTTTAGCCAACGAGTGGCACCAACATACAAGTGACTCGAATATTTTTTAGTAGTTTACAAAATGGTGACACAAACATAAATTAGATATGTGGCGTTGCGGTCTGAATTGCAAAGTCCGAATCTACGAACCTACGACTCTCTGACGTTGGATTACGTCGCTTGCAGCCGATAATTGTTGTATGACGTAGAATTCACACCTGGATAGAGATTTCCTCGGAGTATATGCATGAAGTACGAAATCAGCGAAATGCACACAGGATGCATTTTGATATAAGCTTGACCGCCTCTCCACAGCTTGCTCTCTCTCTCTCCGTCGGTTCGTGAGTAACTAGCTAGCAATTAGGCATGTATTGCCGGTTACTCATTTGCAGCTTTTTCTATGCTGCTTGAATTTCAAAGTTGTTATATTTTATTTATGTTAAAATGTTTAGTTAAATTTACCAAGTTCTTAAATGTTAATAAAGATAGTTGTTTGTTTGGACTTGATGAGTTGTTTGTAAAGTAACACGAAGCAAATCTATGGTTCTTTCTCATGAACGGTTTCACGTTGAAAGTTGTACTGGAGTTGAGTCAGATTTCTTCTTCAGAGTTCAAGTGGGGATTATACCAAATATACTAATCTCTACAGATAAAAGTAATAAACTATTAACAACTTTACATTAATTTCTAGAAATGCAATTAGTATATTATAACCTTTCACATGATTACAATCAACAACTCTGTCACCTAACTAAAACAGTGCTACCACCAACTGACATTTTAAAAAAAAGCTCCGTAATACTAACAAAGATGTGAATTACAAGTAATCTTAGTAGTTCGGAGCATATGATGTTATCAATCAGTGAATTGTTACAATCTTTCTACAAAAATATGTTTTAGTATACATCAGATTCTTTAAAACATACAATCCCAAAATTCTTCATCTCTGCACTGATTTTAGAATACAAAACAACAAACTGGTGGTTAAAGTTGAATTTTTGAAAAATGCAATGCACTTTCAAACATTTTGCGAGTTTATTTCTGATCATTCACAAACTCTCAACAATGAAAAATATTTTGAGAATAAACCTACTTAAAAATAAATAAAATTTATATTAATTCTAATGCAAACATTAATTTGCAGTCTAGTATTAATCTGTATACAAGCGGTTAAGTAACAATAACATGCATAATGCCTCGAACCACAGTAAATTTAAGTAAGGATAAATTCAAATAGTAACTGTGCCCTTTGCTTCGCAAAATCACTGACTAGTGCAATCAGTAGCTCAATGTTATCAAATGTCTATGAACACAATCATTTACAACAAGCGAAATTTCTTTGGATATCAGTCTCGCAACAGCGCTGAATATCGGAATCAAAACTACTTGGTCCCTCATCAAAATTTGAAATTTTTGAACAGGAGTGCCAGCAATGTTTTATATCTGTTTTGTAAAAAATTATTTCTTCTCAGGTACCATATAATAATACCAAGTTCTTTTTCACATTAATTTAAACAACAAATTTTTCAGGGTGCATAGCCAAATCTCTCAACTAAAAATAAGCACATTTAAAGTACTTTTTAAGCACTTAAAAAATATATTAAGCACTATATTTATTAATAAAATGCAAAATAATTTTCAAAGACTTTACATGATCATAATAAAATAACTAATAACTGACAAAGAACTCTTTACTTGATTATATTAGCCACGATAAAAAAATAGAGAGAACTTTCGGTTCGATATCAGAGGGTGGAAAATGAAGCCAAAAATTGAAAATATCTTGCAAAATACAGCAGAGTTGCACATGAGAGTGTAAGAAACTCACCCAATCCAGCTCAGTAGTCACATCCAAGTATTTCATCAAACATGTAACATGATTAGCGTTATCATACTTTACGGACAGACAGCACATCCAAATAGAATTGTGGTTGAATGAATTGTGAAAATGTTGAATAGAACAATGTGAAAACCAGGCTTTTGGAAAATACGCAGCGAAAATCGACATGGTAAAGAAAACAATCTAATTTTCAAAAAGAGAAAATTAAACACTTTTTTAAAACATCCCATGAAAAAAGCCCCTTTAAGGGCTTTTAAAAAACGAAAATCGAAAATAAACACCTTTAAGCACTTTTTGAAAACGCTATGCACTATGGACTTAGATTCAGAAGTGCTCACCAGGGGACCTTAAGCTACAATTTCAGCATCTTCAGAGCCGAAGAACGAGAAGTTCAGTGCCTGCCCTTAGAAAAAAAACTTCCAATGACATCAGGGGATCAATAAGAAGAAACTTCAATCTGTGTACGTCTACGTGTATTTAACATTAAAATTAAAGTTTCAATTAATTCAAATAAAAATTAGATTTGAAAAATAACTTTTATGTAAATTTACCTTAAGGAAACGTCTTGTACATTTATACAAAAATGCCATGAAAAAATATGTCCTCATTTTTTATATGAAGTAGATATTTGGTTACTTGAATAGCCATTTATTGGACTCAAACCCTCAAGTACCCTTGCAATCACATAAAATGGCAAAAACTGTATAATAGTAAAATTATATTAATACAACAGTAAAATTTACCTCTCGGCTAAGTTTCATGCTAGGTATGCCATATCTTAATAGACCACCAACTTGTCTATTCTTTTCATACACTGTCACAGTATGCCCAACCTGCAATAATGAGAAATATAATATTAATTAGTATAGACAAAAAACCCAAAGAACCATTCACATTAACTATCACTGTAATTTTAGTTCATTTTACCAGCATTTGTTAATTTGCATATAATTTAAATGCATGGATACAAGATTTTTAAAAAAATAATAAATCTTAGTTTACTGGAAAAAATTAAGTTTGTGTGAGTTTAAATTTATTCTATTTATTCTACATTTAACAATCAGTGACAGCTTATAATCTAAAGTGGCAAATTAAAATTTACCTATTCACCTGTATTTACAGTCACTCACATATTACGAAATATTTATTGGATAAATTTTGTTTAATTTATAAAAAGCCGATTCCAGTATCAAGACAAGTGTTTGTATTTTACTTCCAAAGTAAATATTACTGCATAGGACGAAAATCACTAAAGTATGTTCCCATGCTTTTCAGTTGAAGGATTCTATAAAAATTCAAACTAATGACAATAATAGAATAATGTACATAAAGACTGAAAATAAAATACAGAACTTTCTGTTAACAATTGCTGTGAAGACTTCATATAAGAAGCAATATTTTAGGAGTTCACCAGAATATTTTATAAAAGAAAAATTGCAATTATTTTAAATTTTTGCTTAATATAAGAGCAATAATTTTCAGCTCGTTTACTTTCCGTGAAAATCCTTTTTTTAAAATTTAACATTGATAAAATTTATCAATTTATCCGAGGACTGGCTCAGGACAGGGTCCTTGGAAAAAGAGACTCGAGGCCTTGCAAGCTAGCTGGTGAGAAAGAATAGGTAATAGGTAAGCCTTGTATATATATTTATATCTAAATTTATATTAAGAAATATTTCATTTAAATTATTCGATAATTGACTAATTATATCAGTAATATGTTATTCATAACATACTAATAGTAATATGTTTATCAAATGTTAAACATATACTTTATTCAATTGGGAAGCAGCAGCTAAGCCAGCAGGTCCACTTCCTACTATGACGACACTAAAACCGGATCTTGAAGGAGGAGGTTTGGGCACCATCCATCCACTTTCAAATGCTTTTTCAATGATGGCACACTCAATATTCTTAATAGTAACAGCCGGTTCAATGAGAGCCAGGACGCATGCAGACTGAAAACATATGGAAAAGCCTGAATAAACTTGAGTTACAAAATGAATTTTGATATAACAAATTTTAAGCCCTCTAGACAATTGGTAAGAAGTTTTCGCTTCTAGTTTGACCCATTAATCTACCAACTATTATTTTTAAAGGAATAATACAAAAAAAAATCGATTTAATAACAAGAAAAGAAAAACAGCAAATATTGTATATCCATCATATTAAAATAGAATAATTTTTTTAAGTATAGGGAAAGAGATTTTGATCAAAAATAAATTGAGAAAAACATATTTATTTCTAAATTAATTATAAAAACATGGAATTTAAAACATTATAAAGCATAAAATGCTGAAATCTTAATTATGAATAATAATAGTAATAAAAATTATATTTTTCTTGTTATAAGCTATATTTAACTTTGTAATATTTTTCTTTATGTGTGCAAATATGTTACAAACTAAAATATAAAATAACTTAACTTAAAAACAAAAGTGACATATTAATTACACTAATATAGAGCATATGAAAATCTAAAATAATCAAATGTAGGTTTATTAAAAGTACTTAGCATGTAGTTACTAAGTCAATGGTTATTTATAATCAACATTCTTTAGAAATTAAATAAAAACTAAAAAACTGAACTCAGTGGTGTGACAGTCCATAGATGGCCAAGGCCTACTGTGCCCATCTCAGTTTTCTTGACCTTGGGCTCTGGGGTGCAGGAGCAGATGTTCCGGTTAGGTGGTCAGCTGAACGCAAAACCCCCAGTGTTTAGTTCCCAAGCATGCTTGATACTCATTTATTGACCCACTGAAAGGCTGAGTCAACCTTGCCCGGCCCGAGGATCTAACCCAAGATCTGTGGCACGGAAGGCAGAAGAGCTTCCACTCAGCCACTTCGAAATTAAATAAGCGAAAAAGTGCTTTATTAAAGCTTTATAATGACCATTTTGATCATAGTTTAATGTTTATATTCTAAAAAAAATGGTCTTGAAAAGGTGCAGTACTTAATATTAGGTTTAAATACATCTGTTGAATATCCAAGAGTGTCTAGCACCCGTATGAGGTCCTTGCAAATAAAAGAAATTAGGTACATTTTTCTAATTTTTTAAAGTAAAACGAAACATTTTCAGTTCATTTTGTTCTGTGATTAAGTAAAATTTGTGTGATGGGGTAAAAAGTGAAAAAAATGATCTAATCTGCTTTTGTAAGTTTCAGAAACTACGCAAGATCTTCTTAAATCCCTTTTTTAACTTTTCTTCTTTTTACCTCAATTTTTTCTATTAAATACCTTAAACACCTTAGTTTTTCCACTATAATATTAATTTCTTTCCAAAGGAAAATCTTATTTAAATGAAAAAAGGTCAATTGTCGAAAGATTAAAAGTGTCCCTTTGATGGTTCTGATTTTACTGTGCTGTATTAGTGTTTGTAAGTTTCAGAAATTACCCGATTTAATGAAATCCATTTTAAAACTTTTCTTCTTAAAAAAACATTTTCTTCAATATCGGTTTTAGAGCCGCGATGGCTCAGGGGATAGAGCGTTCGCCTTCCAATGAGGCGAACCGGGTTCGAATCCCAGTCGATACGAATTCCGCATCCGGCTTGCACTGACCACAGTGCTGACGTGAAATATCCTCAGTGGTAGACGGATCATGGGTTAGAGTCCCCTTGCCGTCAGGCTAACCGTGGGAGGTTCTCGTGGTCTTCCTCTCCATGTAACGCAAATGCGGGTTAGCTCCATCAAAAAGTCCTCCACGAAGGCAAATTTCTCCCAATACTCGATCCAGGAGTTCCCTTGTCTTCTGGATTGGGTTCAAAATTACAAGGCTACGGAGTTGAACATTAGTAGCCGTAAACCCATTAAGTTGGGTCGGCTGTTCAACGACGGTTATAAAATAAAATAAAATTACTTCCCTTTCATTTTGAATTTTAACAAAAGAGTGAAAATTTAGAAAATTTAAAAGTGAAAATTGAAAGTTAAAATTTAGAAAATTTATACCAAGAGCATAATAAAATTGTTCAATAAATTTCTCTTCAAGTGCAAGGAATATAATAATACAATAACTAGAATAAAATATAAATGTTAAATCTAAACAATTAAGATGGAATCAACTAGTTTAGCAAAAGAACTAGCCCAGTTGCTAATCTAGACCAGTTGCCATTATTATTATAGTTACTATATATAGCATTTATTTTTTAATCAAAATAAATCTTTTTCAATATAGAATAAAATAAAAAATTAAACCATAGTTTTAAAAGTGGCCCAAATGAATATAAATGTAAAGTGCCCCCAAAAGAAGGGGAAAAAAACAGAACTTCCTAATTAACATTTGATCAGATAATCAGATTTTGTTTTGATTGACTCAAACTTTATGGCCTGCAGAGATAACCTCAAATATGCTTATTAATTAAAGCAGATAATAATTTAGTTTTGAAATCAGACACATGATTTTTATATATTTTTATATACTAACTGATTTTTATATACTAACAATGATTTTTATATACTTTATTGCAAAGGATTTAGATTCCTGGCCCTCAAACCATTAAGGGTTGCCTCAATCCAGAAAATATTGTCCCAATAATTTGATCAGGAAAGTGGTCAAAAGTTTGGATCCCTTATATGTTAATCAGACTTTTTGAGTATTTCCCCATATCTAAAAATTTTTAAAACGGATAAAACAAATTCTCCAGCTTATCCAAAAATTATTCCATGCCGAAAAAATTTGAACTGTGTTTTTTCATCATTTTAAGAAATGTATTTTCTATTAAAAACTAAAAAAAAAAATTTAAAATAAACAAATAAAAATAAATAAATAAACAGTTGAATAGTTCCTGAGAAATCTAATTTTAAAATTAAGGTTATGTATTTAAAATTTGGTTTCTTAAAAACTATTCCACCAATTTTGTTCAAATTTGCCATAGAAAATTAGATTCTTTAAATTGATGTAAAAAATTTTATATCTTACAATTCAAAATGTTTTCAACTATTCTTAAATAAAATAATAGAAAAAAATTAATTTATTAAAATTCTTTTTTTTTTTCATAGAATTATTTTTGGATAAAAGAATTGTAAAATTATGTGCAAAAAGTTTTCAATTTCCTTAAAGTTTACAAAATCTAGCGAAATACGAAAAAAGTAAAATCAGCATTAATGGGTCCAAAATTTCAGTCGCTTTCCAGACCTAACTATTAGGGCCATATATTCCAGATTGTGGCTATTCCCATATTTAGAGGGTCAGAAATCCAAATGCATTGAAAAAAGGTATTTTATTCAGAGAAAGCACGTTTTTATTTTCATGGTAATGGCACTAATTAATAGGCATATTTGAAACCACCACTGGAACCATTAAGTTTTAGTTTGAATATGTGAAAATCTAATCATTAAATTAAAGGTTATTCAGAGCGTTAGGTTTTTGTTTTCTTGATTATTGTACATTAAAATATTCAGAATAAAACATATGCACATAAAAGAAACATTGGAAACATATGGAAGAAATACATACAAAGAAAAATATGGAAACATACATTGAATAAACAAATGAAAGTTAAATCATTCTTGCTATCTATTTTTTAAGCTAAATTAACTAAAATTGTAAAAAAAAAAAATTATTACTTCACAAGGTGCTGGGCAAACACGTCCAGTAAACTCGGGAAAGTTATTAGTAAGAAGTAGCTGATCCAAAGCTTCTTTCCAGTTATCCTGCATAATATTTAGAATTACGTGAATGCTTATTTCAGAACTAAAATTATTTAAATTAACGTTATTAGAAACTGTAATATTTATATCAAGTACAACAATGTTAAACATATAAATATGACTTTTAAAATTATATACAGTCAAACCCTGCTATAGTGAACCTACAAGGGACCGAAATTTCGGTTCACAATAACCGGGAGTTGACTATATACGTAACGCAGGCAATTTAACTAATGGTCCCCAAACTCCTCCCTTTTATTACACATTATTCAAATAAATGACTGAAAAATATTATGTAGTAGCAAATAATTTGTTATTTTTTATTATTATTTGTCTTGCGTACAAAAAAAAATAGTAATCTTTCGCTGATGAGCAATCCTCAACATCAGATATGGAAACACTTCCTTACTCTCAGATAATTTTTCCTGAATTTCTGTTATTCCGCTTTTTAAAGCTGTCTTACCTGCCATTCGAGCATATAAAAGTAGTCGCACAAAATCGCTTTGCAAATTCATTGACATTTGTCCAGATGCTGGAAGATTGCGGCTTCTTCGAATGTTGAACCACTTCAGTAACGTTTCTTCAACAGCCTTGTGATCTGCGTTTCTCAACTTTTTTCTGCCATCTAAATATTTTTCATAAGCAGAAATTGTTAATTGCCTATTTTGCAACATGTTACTAACTGTTGATTTGGATAGTTTATATTCCCTGCAAATATCAGCCTGATTACATCCATTTTCAATTTTTCTGATTATGACCATTTTATCATCAATGGAGAACGTTTTACGTTTACTGCTCGCCATAGTTAAATTTGAGTCACTTGCTTGCAGGTTTCTTTTTAACTGAGCCGAGAGCAAATAGGTGTTGAAATGAGGATTGCTTTTCAATACTCAATAAAACAACTGCTCAACAGGACTCAATAAAATTACTGCTTTTCCTTGATGAATATGTTTGACAATTATATTTCAAATCAAGGTTTTAAATTATACCTCTTTATTGTTTTAAAATTTTTATTTTTGTGTATCAATAGATGGAATTCTTATAAATGGGCACACTGATAGATGGATAAAGAGATAGAGAACTCGAATTTATCACCTTCTCAATATCACAGGTAATTTTTTTTTTTTTTTAATCTTTCTTCTTTCTCAGGGCTTTTTTATTATTTAATTTTTGAAGCATCATTTAAAATGCAAATTTATTTTATTTCGCATAGATTTTTGTAATTTGCAAAAATTTAAGTGTTTTAAATGATTTATATGATTAAATAGTGATTCTCTATTAATAATAGAGGACGCGGAAATTTGAATGTCATGAGTCCTAAAAATACCCAGTTTCCAAAATCTAGCAGAACTATTGAATTAACTGAAAGTATAATAAAAAGCTAACTCATACTTCAAAAAAATATATCAATAATTTACCTGATAAACCAAGTCGTTCCACTTAGGGATAATATTTCCTAATGGGCACCCACTGTTAGACTGACAAAATGGCACACCACAATCCATACACCTAAACAATTTCAATAAAACATAACAAAAATTAAATAGATAGATTATCTCTTAAATTAAAACCACATCAATTCATGCATTACATTATAATACTAATTTTCTAACACTTGATCAATGTTATTAAAAACAATTTGCTATTTAAATGTAATGCTTAGATCATAGGGAAATGCTTAGGTGTAATGCTTTTGATGTAATGCTTAGTTCATGTAATGCTTAGTTATCATTTTAAGATACTATTAAAAAAGTATGGTGCCTTTATAGGCGTTACATATTTCCTAGTTTTAAAATTCTATTTATTTCATAAATTTATAATTATTTTTTAATCTTTTCTCATCCCTTTCTAATTAAATTAAATAAACTACTTAACTATTATCCCATTTCGTAAAAAGCAAATATAAAAAGCGATTCTTTTCCTTTAAAATGTAACAGCTAACTTTTTAATTCAATACAAGTACATAACTAATTACAATTCAATGTTGTAGCAAAACAAATATCAAAATCTATATTTACACTTACTTTCTTCTTTACTTTTTTAACCACAAAAATTTTTCGGCTACAGGGTTATGCTAAATTCCTCTCATCTCTTGGGTGATTGTAAGCCAGATTATTTAAAATTTAGTTATATGAAAGCGGGGTGGACACTAATTTTGGCAGCATTATTTCTCAATAACTCACCAAAAATAGATTTCTACACATGCTCCCAGGTGTCAGTTTTGGAACTAAACAAACACTTAGATTTCAAAAATGTTAAATAACGAAAATTTCGCTAAAAAATAAATAGTGTTATCCCTGAATACATCATCATAAAAATTGGATAATATAAAATTGTTAATTGAGTTCCTTTTTCATAGAATTACTGAAATCTAAAAAAAGTGTTAACAGTGAATCCTATGAGTAAAACTATGTCTTAACCATGCATAATAATTAGTAGATGGTCGCTCAATTGGAACTATCGAATTTTGCAATTTCAACGTGCATTTACTTAAAGTAAAAAGATGATGATAAAGAAAGCCCAAATTTTTCATTTCTTCTAACCTATTTATTAAAAATCTGTTTTTCAGGGTGGCCACTCAAATCAGATTTCAAATTTCCCTGATTTTTCCAGGTTTTCCAGTAAAAATCTTAAAATTTCCAGGTCAGCGGGCAATTTTTTTTATCAGTAATTGTAGGTGGGTACAAAAAAAGTGTCAATATTATGAAGTATTTTATTTAAAATGTTATTCTCAATATATCATATTGAATAGATAAAATAATACGTTTAGTATTGTAAAATATGTTGTTTTTAATGAATAATTTTTTTTAAAAATAGTTAAGTAGTTTTTGCACAAAATGTACCAAATAGCAAATACAGAGTGACCCTTGGAAAAGTACTGTTTAAATTATTTTCATTAAGTAAATTTTCATAAATATTTTCATAATTATTTTATTAAAATATTTTCATAATTTTTATATTTATTTACATTTCAATATAGAGCCATTTTATACTATATTTAATCCAAACATTGCCCTTTATAAAATACATTGTTATAATTTTCTTCAAACCAATATCCAAAGTCAAATGTTTAAATAATGTTGTTTGTTCTGAATTAGCATTATTATTTTAAGAGATATCCAGTATTCGTAAAGGCAAAATTGTCAAATTTTTTGTTGCACATTCTATAGAAAAACATATTTTTTCTTATTAGAATATTTAAAGAATTTCAATCTAACCACATGGTTTCTTAGTTTAGATTACTCAATTGTTTTTGTTTTTACAATTGGGTAATTCCATGGTGTCGAACATAGAAATTAAAAACAGAAGAAAATATCCTAACCCCTTCTTCCACCTCCACAACAATCTTTGCCTTTCCTAAATTGTAGTCCCATAGTCTCCGAAGAAGTCAAAAGTTTCTACAATAGTTTAGAAACCATGGGAGAAATTTAATTTTGATGCAAGAAAAGTATTGTTAAATTAATGATATTTCAACTGTTTGGCAATACATTTCAGTCTAAAAAATGGGGGTATAATGAATAAAATAATTTAAATTAAGAAAATTAGTAAATAATTTCAATTAGTGAAATTGAAAAAAATATCGCAGAAAAAATTTCCAGCTTTTCTTAAAAGTTCCCTGATTTTTCCAGTTTTCTATCCAAATTTCCCTGATTTTTCCAGGTTTTTTCCAGTATAAAAAAAAAATTCCCTGATAATTCCAGGTTTTCAAGGTTTTCCAGGTGGCTGGCCACCCTGTTTTTGTATTCTTAGAAAACGGATGTTCTGAACACGTGCAAAAATCAGGAATATCAGGATAAAAAGCTAAAACTCAGGACAAATAAAGAAAAAATTTATCAGGAATATTAGGACAGCTACGAACTTTGCAGAAAGTAACCAAAAGTGTCTGTAGTTAAGTGTCTGAAAGTAACCACAATAATTCTGCTCGAGGAGTGGAAATTTACAGGCTCAGTCCTACAAGGTAGCAGTGTTATATAACACACATGGCAAAGCAAATTTTAAGACACATAACAGAACAACATCCAAACCCCAATCTGTCAAACCAACCAGAGATTGGTAAGATAAAAGGCAACAACCTCTCTAAGCAAACAATTTTAACATAAAATTACAAATAATTTAAACATTAATTGCATAGTACAAATTGCTTTAACTAGCCCTGAAGAAGGATTTAATTTCTTGGACAATATTTACTGAGTGTATTATAGTTCATTTTAAACTCATTAAACAGTAAGAGAAATCATTAAAAGAGTTTTTTAAAAAAAGTATACCTTGCTGCCTGTACTTTTAGGGTCTTTCTAACATTTTTATGGTCATAGATTTCATTGTAATCAAGTATTCTCACTTCAGCAGGTCTGTAATTAAATTTTACACGTCCATACTTTATGAAACCCCTGAAAAAAAATTATTTTTCATTATAACACATTATTTTTAATATCAATCTAAAAATTCTACTTTCTATATTAATCGTAATATAAATAATGTAGTTTAACATTATTTTTAATTTAAAATTTTTTTTTATTTAATTAAATGCAATATTGTTGCAATGCTGTAAAATAGTCACATCAATCATGCAAAAATCTTATACTTAAGTAAACAAGATACTAAATTTAACAAAAATATCTTTAAGTTTATTTTCAGAAACTAAAGCAATGTTTTAATACAATAGAGCAAAAGAATTTAAGGAACAGTATTTTAACTCCATAGAGCATTTTAAAAAGCAAAGTTAAAAATTAAAAGAAGTTCAATCTCAAGCCAAAGAACAGGGGACACGGAGAGGTAGGCAGGATGTCTTACCAATGCCAAATGTCGTAAATAGCCCAAGTGAGTAAAGCAATATTAGAGTCACGATATAAGAATAGAATGAAAATTTACTACCACATCAAGCTGCAACAAATAACAATAATATTTATAAAAAGGGGACAAAATTTGGTGAAATCATAATTCATTTAACTAAAATTTTATACTACTTCATAATAAAAACATTTTTTGGCAAATACAGAAACCAAAACATTTCTTTAAAGAAACTGATATATTTTAAATATATCTAAATAATGCAAAATTCGCCTATTTTTACTGTTAAAACAAATGATCAAAAAAATCTTTTAAAAAAATGTTTTCAAATTTTTACTTTATAAAAAACTTTAATTTTAGAATATTCCTTAAACAAATAATCAAAAGAAAATAAATGAAAAATTGATTTATGGTTTTCTGACAAATGTATAAGCATTTCTTGATTTTTCAATAAACAATGCATGCTAAAAACTTGTAAAGCAAAATATGATAATTTAAAAATACCAATCTCTTCAAAATAAAACTATATCTAATACTAGAATCTGTTACTACTACTTAGTAACAGTTTTCAAAAAAAACATAAATAAAGTAAAAATAAAATGAACAACTAAAATTAGAATAGTATAAAATGCTTAACACTTTTTCAAGAAATACTGAAGAAATACACAAAATATCATCTTACTTAGTTTTATCAATCGGACCACTTATTTTCAAGATATCTTCAATGTCATCAGTCTGTGTACCATTTGTGACTGGAATAGCCTTTGCTTCTTTGGTGATACTCGGTGGTTGAGCAAGCTTTGCACGTTTCTCTTTCAGTGCTCTCTGGTAGTCTTTAGGAAAAACCTACAATTGATATTTTTGTAAAAAATATTTTTACAAACATCTATCGCTATCCAATAACAGTTACTATCACCACCATAAATTATTATGAATTCAAATTAGTCAGTTAATAATTTACAAAGTCAGTACAATTACAAATTTTCTAAACATATTCCCTTAAGGCACTTAAAAAACCAAAATCTTCAAGCTGTTACTTAAAGCACATTTGAAATTACTTCAAGATAACATTTTAGAACTATGAATTGTCAGTGTTTTCACTACAGCGCAAGAACGCGAGAATCTCGCATATTTTTTTCTTTCCTCGCATTAAAAAATTATTAGCGCAAGAAGTTCGCGCACCCTATTAATGAATTTCAAAATGCGTGAATCTCGCGAATTTTGGAAAAAATTCCGTCTTCCGCATTTCTAATGAAATTCGCTTCGTTTTTCTTCTTTAATCTTTCATTATTTTCAATATCGGTCATTGTTATCTAGCTTCTCTATTTACCAGTATTGTTCAGAACCAGAACACCCCCTTCAGAACACATTTTCTGCAACCACGTGTTCACTGTAGGTAAGGTTTCTTCATGTAAAACGTTTAAATTTTTTGTGCCTGAATGTAAGATGGACAAATACATTAAGACAAATGTAGAAACGGTAAAAACGAAACAAATACGGATATTTAATGGATATGGATCAAATACTAGCATGAAGTATGAACTTGGAAATGACTTCAACGTACTTCGCAATTTTATAGCAGAAAGAATTTAAAAGCCTATGCTGGCTGATGTAGAGGACAGGAAAGTGTGTGCACAATGCTACAAATTTAATTAGTGTTTTCAATGATTCAGCATCTCTTGCAAGGTAATTTATCACCCAAAACCGGATTGAAACAAAATATCGTAACAGATTGACTGATGAGCATTTGAGCAACCTAATGAGAATAGCTGATGAAAAAGTAGATATAGAACATTTTCCATATGATGATGCAGCAAAAATATTTAATACTTTAAAAATTAGAAGATGTTAAAAATGTTTTATAATTAAAGAAATAATTTTTTTACAAGTCTATTCGTGTTTTTTTTTTTTTTTTTTTTTTTTTTCAAATTTTTAGAAATCTCACGGAATTATTTGAAATCTCACCCTGTTTTTGAGAAAGGGTGAGAAATTCTCACCCATTTTTTTTCTGTAATGAAAACACTGATTGTTAACATGTTAATAGATCCATTTATAAACATATTTAATAAGTTAGGATGTTAACTTTTTAAAAAAATGTAACCACTGTATATTATTAAAAAATTAATTTATTAATAAACTATAACCATCTGATTATAACATTTATAGCTGAAATAAGTTTTATGTAGAATAACATGTTTATAGATCTATTTATAAGCATGTTAAATTTTAAAAAATGGTCTGTAATCACTCTACATTATTAAAAATTAAATGATTGGTAAACTACATCTGATTATAACAGTTGTACCTTAAATTAGTTTTATGAAAGACATGGTAGCTTTCTATTTCAATGTAAAAATAGTTGTTCTTACATCAATATAAAATATTGAGAAAAAGAATTTTCACAATTAATAAGAAAAGATGTAAAATGCAAGCTCAGTTTTTGTAGAAAATAGTTTTTTTACAAAGTAATAAATTTCTTCATGCTTTTCAATTGAAAAACAGTTATTCTTATATTAGTTATTCAATATAAAACATTGAGAAGAAAACAACTCATATTAAATAAAAGAAAACACATGAATATTTGAGTAAATTCACCTTAACAAAACGCTTCACAGAAACTTCCCAAGAATCCAGGATGAACTTTGCAACTTCAGAACCAGTCTTTGTATGAAACTCTAAAATGAAATCTTTTAGGAATTCTATATCTTCTACATCTCTTACAGGAAGTAAATCTACAATATCTTTATTACATTGCGATTCAAAATTACCAGTCCTAAATAAAAAACAAAAAACTACTAAAACGCAAATTGCAAGACGAAACAAAGAAAATATTATTGTGCATAAAATGAAATAAAATTTCCGCAGACAAAATGACCAAATAATGATAAAATATTTTTTTTTCTTTTGTAGCAATGTTTAAGATAATAAAAATCATGGGAGTTACTAAAGGTTATAACTTCACTAGTATGACTTTGCCAGCAAAGCTTAATATATTTATGTGAATTTTTCATTCTATTTAAGAAACTAATCACTTTCAAAACCTAACTACAAAAGTAGATGAAACCAATAAAAGAAGGTGGAAATGAACAGGACACGTATTGAAAATGCCAAGAGAAAAATTGGCCCCTGTTGCTTTTTCTTGGGGCCCCTGATGGTTAGAGAAAAAGAGGAAGACAAAGAATGACTTGGCAGCGTCGAATGAAAGTGTATTTTAAAAGAGAAAAATTTAAAGGATTAGAGGAAGCTATATCTCAAGCCTAAGACCAGGGGACATGAAGAAATAGGATGCCTTATGCGTCAAATGGTGAGAAGAAAGTAAGTAGTAAGTAAGTAATCACTTGCAAAAAAGAAGAGTTTTTGCAAAATTTCAGGGGAAATAAAAATTTAATTAGTGACTGAATAGTCTTCATACATGAAAATGTAACTTCTTGGAGAAAAAAAATCATGTTATTTCTGTGGAAATTCATCTACAGTCTTTCCTGTATTTACAAAAGACAAGTTTGTATATAAAAAGATGGATTCTGCTACTAGATAAACTAGCAGATGAGGAATATAAATTACCATCTTCCACCACAACTTATTTTTAAATCTTCAGCTTGAAACAACCAAATTCCAGTAGATAAAAAAGATAAGCATCTATTTTATATTAATATAAATAGAATGGACAATATTTTATAATCCTATTATAGGTCTTTGAAGGAGAGAAACAGGTTCAACTGATTCTGTCATGTAATGAGCTCCAAATTGGTGTGTGAGAGAAGGATAAACACACTTTAAAACTGTCATAGTATATATTTGAAACAAAGCTGAGGTAAATATTTACATTTCGACCTTAAGCTTAGTAACTTTGCTAGGTCACAAAATTAAAAGTTTGCCTTGGTGGCTTTTTAAACATTTAGCAGTGACAAAAAATATATTTTAAAAAAAATATATTTTGCAATTAAAATTTCACTAAAGCAAAATTTTTAAACTTGCAATGTCTTTTTCAGCCTAGATTATAGTTTTTTTATTATTATTATTTCATTTATGCAATTAGAGCTGTAAGTGTTTTCTCAAGGAAAACTAAAAAAGGAGAAAAATTACTTTTTTTTAAAAATGTGCAATCTGAAAATAAAAATACAAATCATTACACAAGGTGCCTAGCCAGATTCTTCAACAAAAAATAAGCACCTTTAAAGCATTCAAAAAATAATATTAAACACTTTCCAAAAAAAATCATAATTAGGATCTGTGCAGTAATTAAAAAAAAATTAATTAAAGTTCTTAATTTATAAACACTAAAGTTCTTAATTTATAAACATTAATTAAAGTTCTTAATTTATAAACATAAAAATCAATAAAATTCAAAAACATTTTCAAAAACTTTACATAATCATGATAAAATAACTAGTTTCTGATAAATATTGCAGAGAAAATTGTGAAAATCAAGCTTTTTTTTGTAATTGAGAACGGCAATCGACACAACAAAGAAAAAAATCTTTTTGAAAGATAGAAAATTAAGCACTTTTTACAAAATAAAAAAGCACCTTTAAGGGCCTTTAAAAAACGTAGATCAAAAATAACCATCTTTAAGAGCTTTTTAAAAGCCCTGCTACAGTAATATTTTTATATAAACTCTGCCATAATGTGATAAGGCACAAGATTTGTTTCAGTGAATGAAGGAAATAATAATGCCAGCAATAATCTTCATGAAGAAATTATGAAAATAGCATGTATACAAATTGTATGAAAAAATGCCAATACAACATTACTTAATTAAAAAAAGGGGGGGGGGGTAGAAACGATGAACACGAAATCTAAAATGTTTGGAATTTAAAACACTTTTATAAAGAAGATTGTTAAACATATTTCCAATTAAAAAACAAAAGTATACATGAATTTTTTTTCAAACTTACTTGTTATAAATATAAGCAATTCCACCAGACATACCAGCAGCAAAGTTTCTACCTGTTAACCCTAATACAACAACTTTTCCACCTGTCATATATTCACAACCATGGTCACCAACACCCTGTGAAAGATCTAAATATAAATTCCAGAAATATTTTATTGATAGAAATAACATAGAAAAGTATTGTCTTCAATTTTAAAAATTGCACTCATTCCAAACTATTTGTATTCAGAAGAAAATATAAACAACTACATGAAAAGGTAGCTTTTCCACATACATTCTCTATGAGTATCATATAAAAAAGAGAAAGAAGATGCAAAAAATTGGAAAAAAATTCATTAAAGTTACACTTAATAAGATTTTTCTTGAAGGTACACATACTTCATTAATTGCAAATGCTCCAGAGTTTCTAATAGCAAATCTTTCAGCTACAATTCCCCTAATGAAAGCTTTTCCTGATGTGGCACCATAAAGACAAGCATTCCCTGCAATAACATTCAACTCAGATTTGAAAGTGGGAGCCATATCTTTTGGGGGATATAATATGACTTCACCACCAGTAAGGCCCTAAGAGAATATAGATAACTAAACATGAAACATTTAATACTTTTTGGTATACAAATGCACACACAAAATACATTTTCAAAATTTAATGTATTCAATTCGGCACATTTGAATAAATATATATGCGACTATACATAGCAAATATATGTATGCAGCTGAAAAGTCAAAAATGCAAAAAAAAAAATTTTTTAAATATTTAAGCTCTGTAGAGAAAAAATATAAATATTTCAAAATTTAGTTGTGGAATGCCCTGTATCCAACATAAGTATGAGCGCTTACAAAATAATGAATTTGAAGGTTAATTATAAAATATATATTTCTGCGTATCTCGAATAAATATGTTTGTGGAGACATTTTTAAAATCAAAGGAAACTCTAAATTTGTGAAATGTTCGTCAAGTCCTTTGAAACAAAAAATAATTAATAAGTAAATTGTTTGTAAAAAAAAATTTTTAAATCATATTGACTCAATTAAAATTATATTCAAAATAACATAGCTGAATGAATTAAAAAATAGATTAAAAATAATTGTATTGTATGAAAAAATTTATTTTTCTAAAGAAAAAAACACAAAAATGCCAAAGCTCAGTAATGAAATATCCTATATGCCAAAACTGGAGACTGTGGTATAACCCTTAAATAAATTATAACAACTTTAATGCAATAAGCTAATAGTTTCAATATGCATAAAAATTGAATGAAAATGATAATCAGTCCATGCATTCCAATTGGACAGAAAAATCACATGGTATGATTCAATTTTCTCACATGAAGATCCTGATTTCTTCGGTTGTCATCAGCATAAAATTAACAAAAGTTATTAAGGAATTGTTTATTTGTAAAACATTTCTTTATTCTAAATACAAAAGTACAGAGAATATTTATTTAGTAGCCTTTTTGCTATTTTTTACTTATCTTACTATTTCTTTATTTTGATTATGATTCAAAATTAAAGGGTAAAACTGAAAGGTATAAATTGTACCCTAAATTAAACAAGAACTAAATCTGTGTTAATATGATAAAAAAAATATTGAAGCAGTTTAAATGAGAACTTTTACATTTAGAAGTAACTTATAAAACTAATAACCCCTAATATACTTATAAGACTGAGTGTAATCTTAGATTTAGAAAACATTTGTAGCATTGATTTTTATCTTCAAGGTTATTAGTGGTGTTAAGGCTTAACACCATTAGCTGTAGATTAACAGACAAGCATTTGGCCTCGTTCCTTAAAATAAGTACATCTCACTTCAAACCTTAATATAAAGATCTCTTAAAAATGAACTTGCAATTTCATTCATCTCATTAAGTATTTAAATTAAAACTTGTACATAGTTTTTTTATTTTAGAAGTTTTTACTTAGCCCACCAAACTTTTTTTTCTTGATTTTTTGTCCTCGACCAAAAAAGTTTGCCTATCTCTGTGTTAAGCACATGAGAGAGGCATTATATTAGAAGCATTTTTTTCTTACTTTTGCTACACAATCATTAGCATCACCTTCCAAATAGACAGAAACACCTTTAATGAGAAAAGCACAGAAGCTTTGTCCTGCTGATCCTTTCACATAAAGTTGAATTGAGTTGTCTGGCAAACCTTGGTCTCCATATTCTCTAAAAACAAAATCATTTCATTAATAGTAAAGAAGAAGTTCTTCAACCGAAAAAAAAATTTTATTGAATGATTGGATATGGTTTAGACATAGTATAGAATTTTGTAATGAGGAAAAGGAAAAAGAGAAGAAAAAAATTCTTTAAAATATTTAATAAAAATCCAGAAAAAAAATATATATAATCGAGTCATTAGCTCACACGATTATATCCGCAAAAAGGGGTGCTTTCTGATATTGTATCAATACAGCCAAAGCAAAATATATCAATACAATAGTGGGAGACGCACAACCGAAAAAGTTTTAAACGAAATTGAACAGAACACATTAAGTAATAAATTAATATCACGTAAAAAAACAGACATATATGGGCGAATCTAAGGAATCATTACGTCTTCAAACCGCACGTCAAACCGTAACCATCGAAAATTGAAAAAAAAGGTGTACCATTCAATTCTGCGAGTTTTATGTTAGTGATATTCCAAAAGCTTATTTAAAGTAGAGCAAACTTGTATCATTAGTTTAACTTGTAACTCGCAGAATTGGATTGTATACCTTTTTTTTTTCAATTTTCGATGGTTACGGTTTGACGTGACAAAATTTGGCGACAAACTTTAAGTGTTTGCAAACGTCAATATTCACAGAAAATATCATTCAAGAAAATATGATAGCACAGCTGAGCTACTAAATGTTTTTAGTGATTTTCAGTTTTTTTTAAGCAGAATACATATTGAAAAAAAAATTTAAAAGTATGTTAAACACTCTAAGCGACACTCATGAAAAGTTGTCAAATGTAGGATTGAAGTAAGAAATGAAAGCCAAAAGCAAGTTATTTGCGAGCAAAACTGTACATATCTTAAAGTTAGAAATGCATAGTTATATATATATATATATGTATATATATATATATATATGTATATATATATATATATATATATATATATATATATATATATATATATATATATATATATATATATATATATATATATATATATATATACACAAGAGACGTTTTCTAAGAACAATTTTGCTATACAGTAAAAGAAACTTCATTTATGAGCATAAATAAAAACCAAAATGTGAACATTTATTCACTTCACAACATAGTCACCATAACATTGAAACATATATCAAATCAGGGCAGCAGCATTTGAATCCCATCATCAAAGAACTCTGCCACTGACCTTTAAACCAGTTAGTAACAGTTTCATCAATAAATTGTTTGGGTTTTGGAAACAGATGTACTGTTTGTCTACGATAGGTACTCTACCAGACATTCGTCTGGAGCTGTGGTGGTGACTATGGTAACGAGGTATGATTATTTCAAGTAGGGGTGCAGGGTTCCTCTTTAGGACTGGTTTCGGCGAAAGAAAAGGAGACCTCTTCATCGAAGCCACCCTCCCTAAAATGCCCTCTTCTTGTTTCCATAGCACCAGACTGCCGCAGACTTAGTGGCGGTCAGAGTACCTATCTTAGACAAACAGTAAATCTTATGGTGCTGGCATTTGTTCTTCCTTCACTAAAAGGCTATCCATCAATTATTTCATCTTCACCATAAACTTCAACAAGTTGCCAGCAACGGGACAAACCTTTTTTGCATTTAAAAACTGAATAACCGAACGCACTTCACAATCAGCCGAATTACTAATTGATATAGTGACAAACGAGGAAATATTACCATACAACCAACACCCCTAGAGACGTGAAATTTAATTGTGGCCTAGACTTGCCGACGTAAAACTAACGGTCCTAAACAGGATTCGCAATCAGTTCTTACTTTAAAAGTAACCCTCTTATATATATGTATATACTCATAAGTTGACTTGATTGGATTTAATTGCACACAATTATAAATAAAAATTTAATATGTCTCTTTTACAAGATATGAATTTTGACATGTAAATAATATATTAGAATAAATTCATAGATAAATTATACACTCCTGAAGATAATCCTGAAGATAAGTCTATTTAACAAGATATGAATTTTGACATGTAAATAATATATTAAGAATAATTCATAGATAAATTATACACTCCTGAAGATAATCCTGAAGATAAGTCTATTTAACAAGATATGAATTTTGACATGTAAATAATATATTAAGAATAAATTCATAGATAAATTATACACTCCTAAACATAAACGTGAATGACTTGTTAATTTTTTCACATCACAGTATGACATTGGTAAATAATACAATATAATGCTTCCTTAACTTTTTAACGACCAGCTAGAAGCTTTGCCTTTTTATATCCATAACAAAAACAAAAATCGAATTACAAGCTTTAATAGATTTAAACAAAAATATTTAAATTGTTTTTTTTTTATCGTTCATGAAAAAAATGATGCTTGGAAGAAAGGAGAATAATTTTACTACCACATATATTTTTGTTTTCTTTCTGTAACCAAATTTATATTTTAACTACAAAGCAAGTACTTGCTTTTTGTTTATTATTAAAAAATTTACAATAAATTTTAAAAAAGTACAGATTTATACAAAGAAAATTTTTTTTATAATATATACTTAATATATGAGACTTACTTAGCGATATGATAGCTTAGTGTAGTACCAAATGTTCTATCTCGATTTGTAATGTCCAAAGTCATAGACAAATGCTTTTTTTCAGTGTTTGAGGACTCCTTCCAAGTTTCAAAATATTTTTCAATAACTTTGTTATCCTAGATAAATAGCATTTTAAAAACGTAAAAAAATAACCTTTTCATTCTTGTAAATCAATTTCAATAGTTTATAACTTGAAAAATGTGAAATTCCATAAAAATAAAGAAGCAATCTTACTAATCTGTTGTGTAACTCAAAGTCATGTTTAATGCTTCCACCAATCGGCACTGTATTAGTGCGTAAAGATCTTGCACACTTTAAAAGGGAATGAAAATCAAGATGAGAAGCCTTTTTATTTCTTTTGTTTTTATAAATCTTTAATAGATCTGCTCGGCCAATTAAATCTTGAAATCGCTTTATATGCAGCTTGGACATGCATGTTCTGACCTAAAAATTTTCATTATTTGTTTTATAATATAAGTGGCAATTATAATTAGGTATAACTATCAATTTATTAATATTATTAACTTACTTCTTCCGCTAAGAAAAAGAAATAATTTACTACATGTTCAGGTAATCCAGCAAACTTTTTTCGTAAAACTGGATCCTAAAATAAATAAAGCAGTATTGAAGCAAGATATGTATGAACGGATGTTAAAAAAATAATATTCCTCAATGTATATATATATTTAGAATATTTGACATGATCATAAATAGTTCTTAAGAAAAAATATTTTATTAGAAATATTTTACATAAAAATTTAAGTCTGTATCAAACAAAAAAGATTTTTCTTCCTCAATATTCAAAGCTATTATAATAGTTTGTAAAAACATTTCAATTTGGCAACTAATTAAAATATTTAACTTAAATAGTTACAAAATTAATTAGTTTGGTAACTAATTAAATTTTAAATTTGGTAACTAAGTTCAATGGAACATTTTATATTTTTTTAATCAATGAATAAAATAATACAAAATATATTCAAACATATTAATTATTAGTGCTTATTTTCATCATTCTTTTAAACTTCAAATCTGTATCATTGCTTATTTCCTTACATCAGCATTATTTCCTTATTTTAAAGTTACTTTGATAAATAAAAAAATTCTGTTTATATAATTCTACGAAGGCTAGCATGAAGGAAATGTAATTTTTTCTTCTGGATCTTCAATAAGCCAAGTTATCTTTCTTCGATTAACATGCATTAAAGTTATCTTTCTTGGGTTAACATGCTTGAAAATAAAGACATATTTCTTGGGTGATCATCTTTCTTGGAGTCACCATCTTTCATGCATGAAAGTAAATTTACCTTTCTTGAATTAACATGCATGAAACTAAAGTTATTGTTCTTGGATTAACATGCATGAAAGTTATCTTTTTTTGGTTAACATACATGAAAATTATTTTTCTTGGACATACAAGCATGAAATTAAACTTATCTTTCTTGTATTAACATGCATGAAAGCATGAAAGTTACACAGTCATAACATTTGATTGCTAAATGCTTTTCAACAATGCGAGGAAAAGTTTTTAAAGATTCAAACTAAATTAATACTTAGTAAAAAGTAAAATAGTTTTGACTGATGGTTTTATCAGGCCCATTAAAACATCAAATACTAAAACCTTTTTTTTTTTTTTGTTCACATACACAAGTATATACAAATGAGCACTAGAATGAAAAATCTGTATGAGAGAAGTAAAAAAAATCTTTCATTCACAGTATAATACCAACATTGAAAAGTAGATGTTAATGAAGTATTTGTGTACCTGAGTAGCAATGCCTACAGGACATGTATTTAAATGGCATTTTCTCATCATTGTACAACCAAGTGCTATTAAAGGTGCAGTCGAAAATCCAAATTCATCAGCTCCTAATAGAGCAGCAACCATAACATCAAATCCTTAAAGAATAATTACATGCAAATTAATATATATTTCAAATATATATATATGTCTATATTTAATACAGAGCAGATTTTTATAATAGATTATAATAATCACAAAATGGAAAGTTGATGAAAATTTTTGCAAAGAAGAGTCAAAGTAATTTTGATTATAGTTAAGTACAATTTAAAAGAGAAACATCACTTCAGTTCTATATTATTTATATTTTAAAAAATAGTTAGAAAATATTGCTATTATTTAAAAATATAATGTATTTATCATCACACAAAAACAAAGAATGGTAAAACCATGAAACAAATAATTTGAAATATAAATTGTAAATAGCTTCGCTAAAAAAATTATCCCATGGAAATTATTTCCTCAAAAAAGATTATAAAATTAAAAAGAAAAAATACTTCAGGAAAACAAAAAGAAAACTAAGCAAAATACCGAAGAAAAAAAATAAACAATTTATATAAAACCAATTCACCATAAATCAATGGATCTACTCAAATGGGAAAAAAATCATAAATAAAAAATATAGTATTAAATCTGTGAATTCCTATACAAAAATAATTATAAATAAAATAATACCTATATTAAAAATATTATTAGTAATCAAACATGTATTAAAAAGAATGTTAATTATAAAAACAAAATATTAATTATAACATATAATTTGTAACAATAAAAATAAAATACCAATTATTAACTGTATGCTATACTCTATAATAATAAAAATATATTACAAAATTTAATAAAATTGTCTTAGAAATGGATATAATTAAACAATGAAGTAAATTTGAAAAATAAAATATAAATTTACCTGTCCTTAGTTGCCCGTCAGCTTGCAATATGACTCGCGACCGAAGATCATTTAAAACAAGGGTTTGATGGGTTTCTGCAATTCCTAATTCCCATGGTAATCCAGCTCCTTTTATACCAGTCCAACTACTTGCACCAGTTCCTCCATCGTGACCAGATATAGTAATATGTTCAGCTTTAGCCTAAATTAAGGATAAGCAATACAATTTTGCACATAGGCAAAAGTGTGCACCTAGACAAGCCTAGATATCATGAACTCAATGTTTGATATTATATCAAAATTGATCAATTGTTCATGATATCAAAAATTGAATAACAATTGTTTAATAGTTTTAAAAGTTTAGTTAACTGTTATAATATTTTATATGTCATGTAACATGTGCAGTACGCAAAAAAAGAACCACTCTGAATATTTTTAGATCTCATGATTGGATCTTCACTTTCTATTACTAATTCTTAATGGTTCAAGGAGGTGACCTCAAATTAGCTCATTATTTTGTGCAGACAATATTTTAAGTTATGAAATCATACAAAAAATATACTTTTTCTGAATAATTTTTTTCTTCTGCACGTTCCGATTTCTGACTCTCAAAACATGAAGGGTAGCTGCAATCTGAAAAATATGGTCCCGATAGTTTAGTCAGGAGAGTAGCTGAAATTTTGTATCCCTTAATATTAATTTTGCTTTTGTATATTTCAAACCATTAAGATTCTGTAGAGAAAAAGAAGTATGTTTATTCATAAATAGTACATTTCTGTGTATGATCTCGTAACTTAAAATATCCCCTGCGCTAATTAGCATATTTGAGGTTAACCCCTTGAACCATTAAGATTTGAGTCCTAGAACATGAAAATTCGATCATTAGATTTTTCATGTAGTCGTTTTTTGTCCACTGTTTACAAAGCCAGTTGCTTCATATTATGTCAATATCTTTAATTTTTCATTTGATTTTATATTTTATTGAAATTCTTCTGATTCATCACCGTCCTCTTCTTATAAATCTCCTGATATTATAATCTCCTTAAATATTTCTGATTCTTCCAAATCCCTATACAGTACAAGATTATTGTCTATGGTAACTACATAATCATAAGTATAAATTTCTTTCCGATGCATTAAATTAGCAAGTTCCTTAAAATATTATGAGTGGTTGTTCTACTCTGAGCAGACATATCTTACAACAAGCTACGCCTTTTCATACTGTCAAGCAATCTCTTTCTACATTAGAACTGCATAAAACAGTTCCCAAAGTTATAACAAAATACTTGAAATAAATACTTTAATAGAAATACTTTAACGAAAAATACTTAACCCTAAAAAATACTGTAACCTCTGTCTACGTATTGAATTTTTTATTAAAACAGAAGAAATAAAAGAAAAGCCCAGATTTATGGAATACTCCGAATCCGAATCAATATCTTCATAATCAAAATATTTTTGTTTGTTATTTCACCAAATCCATATCTTTCATAAATGCTTATCGAGCTAAAGAAAAACAAAAAGCATGCAAGCTCACAAATACGCAGGGGGGAAAATTAAGCAAGAGAAAAAATCCTGAACCCTCTAGTGCCATCTAGCAGCAAAAATACCAATCAAATAATGTATTTTTAATCTACAAGGAGAAATACTGGGGGGCAGGGGGGATTCGTCACGCCGATATTCACGTGACCTGTAGTTTGGGTAGAAACTGATACCCCGCTCAAATCGGAAGAGCCCTAAGCGGTGAGTTAACTAAAAAGTGTCCATATAATTTAAAACCTCAATATAGTATTATGGGGTTTAATATTTCCTAAACCAATAATTCAAAAATGGAATTTTAATAACATTGCCTAAAAAACAACTTGTAAGTAATTTTTTATAATTAAGTATTTACTTTTTTCCAAGAGTAAATAAGTATAGGCCCCCCACTCTTCAATTGGCCGTTTTTATAATTCTGTAATCATTGAATTCTTAATATCAAATGTTTTTAAATAAAATGATAAAAAAATAAATAAATTTTTTGAAAATTAAAAGCTTAAATCATAAGATATGTTACTGCATATGCTTAAAATATTAGATATGTGAAGGGGACCTAAATTTAAACTTTATTAAAATCTCGAATAAATTATTCATTTTTTTTTAAAGACTCGATTTTTGATAGATTATTTATTTTGAATTACTTATAAAAAATAGAATTTTCTGAAAATTACAAATCCAGTAAGATAGATAAGAAAGCGAAAAAGAAAGAAAGAATAAAAAAGAAACTAATACTTAAATAGAATAAAATACTAAACAAATTAAGTTTTACTTTTATTAACCTTTGTAGTACTTTGTAACAGATTATTGAATCAACTAGGAATTTAATGAATAAATCTCCTCAATATCATAACTACCTCAAATTTCCCTTAATTTTAGTAGTTGATTTTCAGGAAATTAAAAATATTCTTTCTCAATGTGTTTACCTTTTTCTCGTTAATTTAATTCAAACTTATTTTTTAATACTGCTGAAAGAGAAAGTCATCAATTCATTGAATACGTCTAAAATATTAAACGACTCATGTCAAAGAAAGTGTTACGGTCAATGTTAAATAGTTCTTAGTTTTCATTTAAGTCATTTTCATACATTAATTTTCAGAAATACAAATTACTGAATGAACCATAATTTAAATTTTTGTAATAATTACCAATATTTGATTTCAAATTTACATGTTTTAGTTCAACAACTGAAAAAATTTTAACAAAGTACATAACTCATACTCTAATTGCCATTTAGTATAGAATATCTACCTTGTTGGATAGTCCCAATCAAAAAGAAATATGTAGATTTGAAGTAAATTTTCAACAATTTGAAATATTATAAATTGCGATATGTTTTATATGTAGTAACAAGAACTAACTCATGCTTTAGTTAAAATCTTTATAAAAATGCTTCAAATTTTAAATTTTGAAATAAATTAAAGGACACCAACGATTTTAAAGAAACAATTACAAGAAAAAACTACTTACTTTAGCTACCCCCGAAGAAACAATACCAACACCAACTTCTGATACAAGCTTCACTGATATACGAGCAGATGGATTTGCACATTTTAAATCGTATATTAACTACAAAACATAACATTATTAAGTGTAAATATAAAATAATCATTATAAATATATTTCATGATTATGTACTCAACCAATTTTTAATCTTGATACACTAATCAAAACTAAGAGTATTATAAATCCGCTCATACTACGGCCCAATTTTAGCAGCCTTTGTTCAGCTATGTAATTAAGTTCAGCCTATGGCCTCTTAGCTATTCATTGTTTTACAATTAAATTAAATAATGAAATTCTTTGAGAAGAAATACTTCTATTTTCGGTATTTAGCAACTCAAAACATTTTCTGTTTATAATTTTGTTCTTATATTTGTTATAAAAAATTACTATTAAGATATGATGTTAAAAATATTGAAAATGTTATCTTTAATGAAAAGCTTCAAAACATTGTTATAAAAATAAATTATTAGAAATGAACAATTTTTCCACACTTTCCTTTTATTCTATTGAACCATACGTTTCACAGATTTTATTAACTTTCTTTATTTCTGACTTTCAGTGAGCCTAATTTAAAGAAAAACTATCAGGGGTCTGTCCAGACATTTTGTGAAAGGTCCGGTTTTTGTGAAAAAATTACTCACATTCTTTCAACCAGGGTCCTGCTTTTATGAATTTGTGCAAATAGGGTCCGGTTATTGCAAAAAACGTTTTCAAGGAGTTTTTAAATTGTAAATAGATACAAGATTATGCTCAGCACTGTAAAATTACAGGTATAATAAAAAAAATTTAATTTTCAAAACTAAACAGCAATTGCTGCTTCTAAATTAGAGATGCAACATACAAATATTTGGTATTTAGCCTATACTGCTGAAGGTAGAATATTCATTTCGGACGAATAATCAAAGAACCATCTGCCGAAGACAAAACTTAATTCGTTTACATCCATCTTTGTTATTTTCTGCCCTGGAAAGGGTTTATTCAATTAACAAAACAATAATGAAGATAAACAAATTTGTGAAGGGTCCGATTAAAAGAAAAATCATTTTGTGAAGGGTCCGATTAAAAGAAAAATCTTTTTATGAAGGGTCCGTTTTTAAGTTAAAATATTTTGTGAAGGGTCCGTTTTTAAGTTAAAATATTTTGTGAAGGGTCTGTTTTTATGGAAAGATATTTTGTGAAGGGTCCGTTAATGGACCCAAATTTCTTCTAAACAGACCCCTGACTATTGACCAGCTTAGCTACTGAATCATGTATTCAATGATTTTTAAAAATATCATGGTACAGACTAAAAAACCAAGTCATCTTGAGTTTTAAATTTTTTAAAAAATCTTAAAAAAACATGTTAATATTTAAAAACAAACTTTAAAAAATTTATAATTAAACTATTTTATATCAAAACACTTATATTTTTTACAATTTTCACAAACTTAATGGAACAAATTAAACTTATGCAGAATTTTTTTTTCTTCTTATTTTTTAGATCAAGAAATGAAACAAATTCATAAAATTTGTCACTAGTTTCAATCCCAGAAATTTAATAATTAGAAGCTGTAGATGTTAGGGAAATTTGTTTTTTTAAAAACGATTAAAAAATAAGCATTTTATAGAATGAGAACAATATGAAATAAAAAAACCAAAAATTTACTTCTGATAGATCTTCTATAGAATAGATGTCATGATGAGGAGGGGGACTTATAAGACCAACTCCAGGAGTTGAATGACGACAATCAGCAATTTCTTCAGAAACCTAAAAAATTATAAATTACACTTGATTTTAAATTAGATAGTAAAGAAAAATCTAAAACATTTATTGCTTTGAATATAAACAAAATTATACAAATTTTAAAATTGAGAATACTGTCAACAAAACCATTTTAAAAGATCTAAAAAGTTATTTCCTGAAAAGAATAATAATTATTTTTAACTTCTTTTACATTATATCTGCAGTACAATAAAAAATAAACCATGCAATAGAAAAATCTATGCAAGTGACAAAAAATTCAAATGTCAAATTTTTAAATATTTGCCATTTTCATATGTTCAGCTAGATATTGCAGAAACAAAATTTTTTAAGCATCAATTATTTTTTCGGTTTTCTGGGATTCTAATTTTCTTGGTAAGTATAAGCAAAAGAATGAAAATAGTTGTCGAGTCACTTTTCTTGAAATCTATCAAGAAGCACTTGCATTTTTTTTTTCAATTGCACGGCAATTATAAAAAAGTTAATAAAGATATAAAACTAACTTTATGGCCAGGAAGCTCACCCCCTTCACCTGGTTTTGCACCTTGAGCCATTTTTATTTGAATTTCATCTGCATTTGCTAAGTAGCCTATAGTCACTCCAAATCTTCCTGATGCCACCTATTTGCACAAATAAGTGTTACTGGCTTGCTCCATTTTTATTTTGAACAAAGTAAACGCTAAAATCATTTTTAATGTGTAATGTGTCATTTTTAATGTTACTTATCAAATAAATCTGTCACACTATGAATCATACACACATATTTTTTTTTATTTTTTATTTTGCTGTGTTTGACAGTTCTAAAAGATAGGATACTTCAAATGAAAATGCATCAAAAATTTATAAAATATGAATTGTGACCATTACATTGATAATAATCTTATTTAATGTTTCTTAAAGGTTTGTGATGCTTATGAGACATGTTAAAAATATCTTTTAAAATTAACACCACATATTCAAGGGTCTTAGACAAACTTTGAAATAAAATTAATTTTACAAGCGAATTTTATATATAGAACTTTTATTAATGAAATAAATTTAGAGAGTGCTTCACAGAGTCACATGGGGTCATGTGCTTCCAAAGAAACAATTAGTAATCTGTATCAGGAACTATTTCTTGCAATAAAAAGTAGTGTAATATAAGATCAGAAAGGTACATTCATTTTATCTTTAAAAAAAGTGTTAAAAATAACCAGGTTACACTAATAATTATATGTGAACATATTTACTAGCTGAGAATAAAGAAAAAGCAATTAATCAAACCAGCAGTTAAACAGATTTTACTGTTTTATATCTTGCGTTCCTCAATGCTGGTTCATTAAGTTTTGATTTGTAAAAAAAAATTTGCCAACATTAATTTGAGATCCGTAATGTTCACATTTTATTACTTCATTTTTAAAAAAAATAACAAAAAATATTCATTATTAAAGGTGATGTTTACAGAACACCCTATCATCCCACACACATATATATATATTAGTTTTATATAAGAAATTGTAACATATATTTCTTTTAAATTAGAAGTTTAATTGTTTGATTGATTGTCTTTTTCTAGTAACAAAAAATAAAAAAGACATGAGCTTACTTGAAATATTTGCAATAATGGTTGTTTTAGATCATTGCAATAATTTCAACAGACAGGTAAAAAAAACTGTAAAATATCCCATATAGCACTCATCTTCCGAAACCATTCCCTAGGACCTCCCAAATGCGTCCCTTTCTTCCGAGGGAAGACGCGGATAAATAGCGGAACGCCGAGGGAAATTCCATTCTAACATTCCTACGGATAACGATACGTAGGAAGTCCTTCGGAAACATCGCCTACGGATATTCCTCCACCGGTCATCCGTTAGAAATTTATCCTCCCTGGTTATTCCATAGGAGCATCATATTTAGTCTCATTTTTGCGCATGCGCTCTCGTACACTCACTCCGCACTTACGATTACTGGATGCTACGCCAAAGAATATAAACAACGTTCAACATTGCTGGATTTTCATTAGCAAGTAAGTAAATATCAATTCTTATGTTTTTAATATTATGAAATAAATCTTTAAATTTTTTGTAAAAACAGCAACAACGTCTTTTAATTAAAAATATTAAGAAATTGCTGTTTATACGCGTTACTGAAAATACACGAACACATTTCATTGCTCAATCACTAAGCCTACTAACTGTGATTCTGAAGTAAAGAAACGTTTATAAATAAGTTTTCTTAGATGATCCTATTACGGTAGGTAGTAACTTATATTAAATTTGGCTTTTCTGATAATTTCTGGCTAAAATTTCCATCAAATGATTTAAATCTGCCACAAGTGCACTTAAATACTTTACACGTTAAGTTCTTATAGAAATAATAAAATTATTCTGAGAACTATAATTGGCTAAGTATTCTAATGAAAAATATTTTTAAATATCTCTAAGTATTGTTTAAGTTTAGTTGTTTTGTTTTAAGTATCATTTGTTAATTTAGTTGTTTTGTTTTAAGTATTGTTTTTTTTTTAAGTATAATTTTGATCGACTTAATTAATCCTTTAAATGAATTAATATGAAACATACTCCAAAACTGATGAAAACTAAGCTTGCTATTTATAGATTGAATCCAAATAAGTTAAATGTATTCAACTGTTTTTAATATAAATTTCAGAAATATATAAACATTTTGTTTCTTTATATCTGAACCTACCATTATTCTTCCCAAAATAATAAATTCTTATCTATTGAGAGATGGTTTAAAATTTATATTATACTGATACAAATTCTTTCTTGGATATGCATATTATGTTCTTTCAAACATAAATCGAAATTTTATTTTTGTGATTATAACCCTTATTTGGAGAAATTTTATCTTGTGTAAGATATATGTAATATGTGTATAATTAGTAGAATTATTATGCTAGTTGAACTTTAACTGTTCTATAATTTTTATAAGTTTGAAATTATAAGCAAAATTTAAAAAATTAAAAAAAAAATTTTATTTTATTAATTATTAATTTTTTTTCCGTCCTCTATTAAAATTAAGTGACTGGCCATTTCACTTGCTATGCAACATCCTGTTGCTACTACAGAATCTAGATTTTTGATTATTTTACTTAAATAGATATATTTTCCAGAGTAATTATTTCTATTCTTTTGTTTTTAGAATTGAAAAATGTTTTTAAAGAAGTGCAAACTTTACACTTTGTCTAAAAGACCACATTGTAGATTAGTGAGGCAAAATGCTATCCTAAGTAATAGATCTGACGAAGAAGTTGATCAAGGAGGGATATTCTGAAGGAAAGGTATTACTTTATTGTGAATTCTTGTACCCAGACTTTTTTTAATCTTGTTTTATATTTATGTGCAATTGCCAAGTATCTTTATCTCAATAATCAGAAAAATAATATTTTTTTTTTTAAATTTCTCTGAGAGGGAAATTTTTTCAAAACAATTATTAGGGAAATTTTAAAAATTATCAGGGGAATTCAAAAAGAAAAATTATCAGGGAAATTTGGTACTGAAAATCAGTAGCCACCCTGATTCTATGTACAAAATAGTGCAGTTTTGTTTCATTTATTGAATGGCTTGATGTTATTCCGTAGATGATAAATAGTGTTAATAATTTTTCCTTTTAAAATGTTTTCTTTTCCTTTTAATCGTGTATTATCTGAATTATTTGGTATGTTTCGAAGAAAGTTTGAAAAGCTTTGAAGAAAATAATTTTTTTTTCTTCAAAAACTTAACAAAATTATGTAGTTACTTATAATAAGATATACTTCTCATATACTGTAAAATCCTGAAAGTAAGCCCCTTCATTTTGAAAAGCAAAACAGGTTTATTTTAGATGGAGGGGTTATAATAGAGTTTAAAAAATAATATAATTAGTTTTCACTTTCAACAATATTTAAAGGGGGGGGGGATTATATTCAACAGAGGGGTTACTTTCCGGATTTTATGGTAGTTGAAATAAATTATAAATTGCTAAAGGTTTTTGTTTTTTTTATTTTTTTATTTTATTTTTAACTTTAGAAAAAAATCGAGTTTTCTGCTATTTTAAATTAGTTGAATGATCCCAATGCTTATTCTCCACGCTTTACTTTTATGGTCGTTTAAAGTGTTGAATTCTTTTTCTCTTATTGCTGACATTTTTATATATTATGTAGTGTTGCATATGTTGAAAAACCTTTACTCAGATTTCAATTTAAAGGCGGGGAGCTTTAATTAATTTATTATGGTGATTGAGTATGAGTATTAATATACCATTAAAATAATGTTAACTTCTATTATTGATAAATATCTGGTATTGTTCTTTTAAAATATGTGTTTACTTAGTAACATGTGGACAATGTGAAAAAGAAGTAATTTTCAAAATTGATATTGTATTAGCTGGGTTTTTTTTTAAAATCAAGTTTATATTAAAATTTCATTAGGTTTTTAATATTCATTAAGCATTAAGTCATTATAAAATAGAATTACGATTTATAATTCTTTTAGCGAAAGTTATTAGTATTACCTTAAAAATGTTGTTAAATAGCCTTAAAAAGGTCTTATTTCTATTGGAAAGTAAAGAGTGGGAACCCTGTCCATTAACTAATAAAATCAGTTGTGCTATGCATTATTTTTTATGAAATATATTGGTAGTGTTTCGTATATTAATGAATTAAATTATGAATTGTAATATAAAGGTTTGCAACTATTCAATAGGAAAACATGGCTTTGAACAAAGTTAATACTAGGGTTTTTGTATTTTCCTCCAATTTAGGGGTCATTCACAATATATCCTATTATAGGAGCTACCAATTCTCCAAACTTTTACTAATACAGTACTTATTTACTTAAATTAACATTACATTTTTCTATGATTTTAAGAATGACTTCTCAATCATGTTTTTAAATAATTGGAAAGTATCCTTAAAACCATAGAAAGGAGTAAGGAATAAACTGTTGTAAAGTATTTGCTAACTTTAAATAAATTCGGTAGAATCTATCTGTGGCCTAGGAACAAAACTCTTATTTTATTTGACATGCAAATAAATTCAAGTGAGCAGTTATTATTCATAATGTATGTTTGATTGGTGATGAAAAATTCTAAAAAGTAATTTTGTTACCAAGCAGTGTTTGAAAATAATGTAACAATTTGTAAAGTTTTTACTATGGTAGTTTCTAGTACAGTAAATAATGGTGCTTAATGTATTGAGAATATTATTCTATTTTAGTGAAAATAATCACAAATGTTTAATAATATTTTAGCAACCTAATATTCTTTTTTAATTTTCATATTTGTTGCATCTAAAGCAATTCAGGCCAGTAATGGATGTATGTGGGTGCATGTATAAAGGTTTAATTATTTATGCCTAACCATTTTTTAAAAATAGTATAGTTTGAAATATGCTTGTGAAAGGCCCTTTTTAACTTTGATGACTATAGTGCAGATAAAAAGACAAAAACTAAAAGTACACGAATGAATTGCCAGAAACGCTTCAGAATTGCTTTTTTGGTGTATATTCTCTGATAAAAAGAAGGGATTTATTTTGTTCTTCATGAATATACTTTAAAATATCCATATGAATATAGTCATTAAATACAATTAAAGTACATTTTTTATGAATTTTTGCAATAAATATTGAATTTATACAAAACTAAAAATTAAGCTTAAATTTGTTAGTTTCTATGGATGATTTTTCAGGATTAAAGCCTCAGTACATAAAATTTCAAAATATAATAAAAACAATGTGAAAAAAAGTTTTTTGAAAAAGCATTAAATGCAAAAATTTCAAATGAAATTCAGCGCTTAATTTGCAGCTTAAATACCATTAGAAATTAATAAAAAAAATACATATAAATTTTTTCAGTGCATAAAAACACACATAAAGTTTTTATTCTACCCCTCAGTTGTGTATTTCTTTTTTCCTTTCAATTGTAATTAAAATATAAAATTTCTGTTTTTATATTTTAGATGTTGTACGAATTCATCATAGCGATGTTACAAATGCAAATATAAAGGAACCCATCCAGAGTTGGCTGCGCCATTGCAAAGAAAAATGTAGTAAATTGTAAAATTTAAAAAAAACTATTTCTTATTTGTAATAAATTTAAAAAATATTTCTTATTAACATTTGTTTTGTGTTTTCAATTTAAGCTTTTTTTATTTTTCCTAGAGTAAAAGTTAATGCAATGTTTACTGTGATATCTAAGATGTTAAGTTTATCTTTAAAAAGTAACATATTGGTGAAATAATGTTTCATATACTAAAAAATTATCAATTATAAATGCTTTCAATTGGAAAACAGGACTTTGAAGTGATTACTGGTATGATTTTATTTCTCTTTGAACTTTTTTATATTTTTAATCCTAGAGTAAATTTAAAAACATTTTAGATATTGCAGTAAACATTACGTTAAGTTTAATTTTTGAAAAGTGACAATTAGTTAAAATGAATAACATATGTCATAAGTGACAATAAATGTCACTTTTGTATATTAAACAATTTTTTAAGCAACATTTGCGCAAATTTTTCTTTTAACTGTCAGCAGCTCTATATTAAACACAGTATTCTTCATTTGAAATTTCCGTTGACTAATAAAATAAGTTGCAATGCACATTGTTTTTATTAAATATGTTACAGGCAGTGTTTTTTATGCTAATGAATTAAGTTTTCAATTGAGAAACATTGCTTTTAGTAGAAGTTTACGGCTACAATTTTTGTAGCAGTAATTTACATTTTTTTTTTCAATTTAAAAATCTATTTTCAAATAAAATATTTAAAGACAATAAAACTGAGGAGGTATGTAATAAAAATAATCAAAAGTTCTATATTATTTCATATGAGCATCAGTGTTACGTATGGGCTATAATTTGAAACACTGATAAATGATCCAAAGAGTAATTCATAATTGATTTATCTTATTGAAAGCAGAAATTATATAAATTTATCAAAAGAAATATAACTAAAAAGCTATATTAACTTGTATAGCCGGGGTACGGATTTACTACAAATTTTGCCCTATAACATAGGGCTTAATTTTTACGAAATCCGTTTTAAGGCCTAAGGGAAAGCCATAAGATTTAAATCTACCTCAGCACTTCTAAAGAGAGAACCCGAGGAAAGTTCCTCAGTACTTCCTTAGGAGACTGCCTGGGGAAAGCCATCAGAAAGTATGTGACCTTGAAACTTCCTCACCGTTCTTCCTCGGCTCCTCCTATGGAGTGACTTTCGGGAAGCCCGCCGGAGGGACTGAGGAATTGAAAGGTGCGGACATTTTGCATTACTGAGGAGCTCCGCGGGAGGAATTCGGGAAAAGTCGGGAGCTCCGGCGGAGGTTGAGCGATTCCTCCGTGGGAGCTACTACGGAAGAATTTTTGCTATATGGGATTTATGGTATTTACAACAAAAATGTATTCTACTCTTAATTTATGCTAAACATTGACCCACACTATATTCATTATAAATAGGCATCTTAAGGTTTTTGCCAAAACCATGGTAAAAAAAAAAAGTGGAAAAGTGTGGAGAGTGAAAAAATTGCATAACTTTCAGATTTCAATCCTCTTTACAAAGAGCATCATGAAAGTTTGCTATATTAAGCAAAAAATATTAAAAAATTTTTAAAAAACTTTTGGGACACCTTTATAAAAATTAAAAGCCACAAAGGATAAAAAACTACCCTTATAAAAATGAAAGCATTTACTTGCTTAATTGCAGATCGTTTATTCTGTAATTTATCAGCAGAGCTCCATCGCTCTGCACTTTCACCTCCTTCCCCAGTATTGGATTTCCCACCAATACGATTCATTGAGATGGCTAAGGCTTCATGGGTTTCAGCTGAAATACTACCAAGACTCATAGCTCCTATTAAATTATACAAAAACAGACCAATAAGGAACAATACAAAATACAGCCTTAAAATTCTTTATATATCCAGGCTTCAATTTAAAAAAAAAATTTAGAAGCAGTAATCTAAAAATGCAAAAAAATGGGCACTGAATTTTTATCCTGAATAAACAATAAACCAAATGTGAAATACCTGTAACAAATCGTTTTACTATTTCTGCTGCAGGCTCAATTTCTACTAATGGAAGCGCTCCTTTATTTGAAAACATCATTTCTAATTGGCCTCTGAGGGTGCATTCACGAACACTGTCCATGGTACTTTCAACATAGCGATCATAAGCATTTTGAGATTTTGTTCGAACAGCTTCCTAAAAAAAAATTATATCCAAATTAAACTAATGTTTTATAATATTTAGTAATATCAATATGCTTTAAAACATTCAAATCATGGAAAGTAGAATATAAATGTAATCAATTTACAAAATTTGAAAAAAAGAGCACTTTGGAATTAGTCATAAAATGAGCCATGAATTTAAAATGTCATTAAAAAGAATAAAATTAAAGTATTCCTGCAACAACCAGTTTACTAACCAGTTGTCTAACCAAGGTGACACAATAGCAATGTAGTCAGCATGGTACACTGCTTGCCTTTACATCTCAGACAAGCTGGTGCACACCGGCCAGAATTATAATTACCCTCTATTTTATTTTTTTGAAAATTGTCTGCTATTAACATTACATTAAAAATAATGCAAAAATATAATAATAGATGATGATTATGTAGAAAATAAAATACTCTAATTAACGCATAAAGAATTTTAAACATATATATCAATAAATAAATGCATTCCAGTCACAAATTAATAAGAAGGGATATGAAATAATTAGTTATTAAATAATTATACCAAATTCAAAAACAATGGATAATTATAATAAATCTAATAAAAAGAAACAAGTACGGTACATCTTGGTGTATAAATCAGCACCATAGCTTTGGTTATGAGATAGCAAACTTCTGTTATGTCGGGTCAACTGATGTCAGTAAGTTGATTATTATTCCTAAGGGCATCATGAGTCAATTGAGACTAGACGGGTGATAAAACGTGAATTCAATTGTTATTGCAAATTATTTTTAAAAATTTGGAGTTTCGAATTCTTTGGATGGTGGTGAAGACGATTTTTTGTGGGACTCAGCAGATGAGGATGAAATAGAATTCATTGCAGAGTAAGAACCGTTTGTCAAACACTGCTGACTTTAATGAATCTGACACAAATGTTTCGGAATCTTTAAATTTGTACATTTATGGTATTTTATGTAGCTTATTTTCATTGTGTTATATTTTTTAAAATACTCTTGAATAAACTATCTTCACATTTCTTATTCTTACTTTTTTTCAGAACGTAATTTTAAGTATCATTTATCATAATTTTAAGTATCAAAAAACCTTTATATGTAAAGAAAATATGATGAGATAAAACCTAAAATTAATTGCATAAAACAACTAAAAATAATTTTTTGAAAAGGGTAATTTGATAGAGAGATTTATTTTAAAAATAAATAGATCAAAACATTTTATTACTGGTGTATAAGTCGACCCCCTGTTTTCCGTAAAATTTTGGGAGCATGAAAAGTTGACTAATACTATAATAAACTTGAGAGATTCAGATGGTTAAAACAAAAACAGAAACTTCACCAAATATATTATTTTTAAAACAATTAGAAGTATTGGCGAAATTTCAAGAAAGGTTCTAAATTAAATTCAACGCTTAAAACTTATTTTAAGAGATTTTGATTACCTATGACATGCATACATTATTTTGTAACAAAAAACAAATTTTATCAAAAAAAATTCATTTAATATTTTAATAATAAAAGATGTTTAAAACCATAAATGTTGCATTGATATGCATCAATATAACAATCATTTTTCATATGTTATTTCACATTTTTACACCATTAAGAAACATTTCCAATTTAAAATTATTGGTTTCACATATAAGTAACTGCTAACACCTGACAGTAAATTATGATAATAAAAGAATAAAAATACTGTTCACAATAAAAGCGAATCAACACCATAAAAGAGAATTTTTAACATCCTAAACTGATAAATTTGAACTTCTACAAATATTCAATTCTATTGAAACTATAATATAAATACAAAAGTTTCAAACCTGTAGATTGGCAACACTTTGAGGATCATTTACATGAGCTTCGCCACCACTTCTCCAATGGTAAAAACCTGGATTTCTCAAAATTTCATTATCTCCATTGCTTGCACAAAATGCAAGGTGATGACGCTCCATTGCCTCTTGAGCAAGTACTTCAAAATTAACTCCACTGATTCTTGAAGGTGTATTCTGAAGAGAAATTCCGTTAATAACAGATAATAATAATTCAAAAAATAAAATAATCTCACTCAAAAATCTAAAAATAAAGCTTATTATTAAGGGCAAGAAATCTAATTATAAATATTAAATTAGATAAATTTTGAAACTGATAAAATAATGGTAGTATATTTTTATGTATTTATTTTTAAAAAAAGACAAATATTTGACAAGTTTAGATTAATTAAAATAAATAAACTATAACAAATTGCAACTACCATTGGCGTCGTCAGATAAAATTTATTGGGGGGGACCATACTTCAGAATGTATATATATATATATATATATATATATATATATATATATATATATATATATATATACATATATATATACATATACACATATACATATATATACATATATATACATATATATATACATATATATATATATATATATACATATATATATATACATATATATATACATATATATATATGTATATATATATGTATATATATATATGTATATAATAGAAACAGCAAAAATGAGATATTTTGGTTTTCTTGGATCGCATGATCCATTTTGGTAACCATGAAAACTTCATATAAATGTACACGGAGAAATAAAAAAGACAACACATAGAACTCTTATTGTCCTTCCTCTATCGGCAGTATTTATAGTTTCAGTATTAAAATTTTAAAAATTAATACTTTAAATTCAGAAAAATTATTTGTTGAAAATACCAAATTATGAAAATGCTAATTGGAACAAAATAATTACTTTAAAAATCCCATATTATTTTGATAAAATCAAAATAAATAAAATTACATGAAGTAAGCATTAAACACTCATACAATAAATTAAGTTTAACAAATTATCCCATTCTTAAAAAAAAATATTTTTATTAGTTTTTATTACTGACCGTAATAAAATCATATGAATTTTTTTATGAAACTTTTGCATTTTACGTAATTCTTCTTTGTTTTAATTAATTAAAATGAAAGTTAATGCTAATTATTTATATTAGGGCATAAATAAGCAGTATTTATATTTAAAATAATTTATTAAATTATATGTAAATTTCCATATAAACATAAACGTGACATTAAATTTCTGAAATAAAACAAAGTTTTAGAAAGGTCATAAAAATTCTAAGTTTTGATTTATAATTTTAAAAATTTCAAAGTTACATTGATTTTATAAATATAAAACAAGAAGCCACTCCGTTTGTTCAAAATAAGTGATAATTAAGTGATTTAATACAAACATTTGCTTACTTCCCCAAAATTTATTTAACGACTACTTGTTATCCAACGATAAACTTTATTACAAAAACTTTATATAAACTTTATTTAAAAAAATAACAACTAATAATTTAAGTTAAAACGATTAATAAAACAAAATATAGCAGTAAACAGAATTTGTTTATTAAAATTTTGTACCGAAAATGTCTAGTTTAAATAATGATGGAATAACACTGTGAGCGCTTATACGTAAGAGAAGATTTAGAATGAATGTATGTCAGAGAAATTTTCTTGACAAAACTACCAAAAAAATAAAATGTTTACAAGAATCTCCCCCTAAAAGAAATCCCCTCTAGAAATTCTAGATAATTGCCTGTTTGAGACAATTTATGAATAGGTAAGGGTCTGTTGATATTTGACATTTTAAAAAAGAGGACTAAAGAGCCCAGGGCCATAAATATGATAAAGATAATTTTAAAATGCTAAGACCATTTTCCCATAGCGTAAACTAAGGCGGCTATTTTTGGGGTATCAAATGACTACATGTGTGATGTTGAGGGAGAATGATCTTTATCAGTTAACAGTGAGAAGAGAAGGAATGGTGGGAAGAGTGTTTTATTGCTTATTGAAGGAAAGGGTGGCAGTGATATTTCTTGTAGTTCTCTAAACATCTGTTTTATTTTTTTATACAGTGCATTTTTTTGTGTGTATTTTACTTTTTACTAATTTTCTTTTAATTATATAATATAATAAGTTGCACTATGAAAAATAAGAGAGAGAGAAAAAACAGAAATATTTTCTCAAAATAATGGACCCTGGCTTCCCAATTATTGGGGGGGTCCGGACCCCTCGGACCCCTATGGTGGCGACGCCAGTGGCTACTACAACACAAAAGATATATTTAAAAAATGACAATATTCCATAAAAAAAATTTCTATAATTCACATTAAACTTTTGTAATACAACAAAAAAGTAAATAGTAACTTTTTCCTAAAGATATATGTCAAACTTTTTTTTAAAGTGATATAAAATTCCATGTAGAGATTTTTCATGTTACTTGGATCAAAGAAAACCCCAAACAAGACAGTAATGTTAAAGTGAAATTTTATCTTAACAAAAAAAATTCTGAGAAATTAGTTTGAAATTAAGAAAAAAAATTTGTCACAACAAATTAATAATTTTTATTTCCTCACACAACAATATATTAGTTCACTAATTTTTAAAAAAAAATGTGATTGCTATAAGAAAAAGCATTTTTAACCAAATGATATAAACAAATATACTAGAACTTGGCAATATATAATGTAAAATATTAATATATTTTAATTATCATGATAATGATATTTAAACATATTTTTACAATATATAGTAAATACAATAAATATCACAAAATATTGACACACTATAAATTTTGTAAAAAGCAGACAACAAAAATATTGTGACCCAATGAGTAACACCCTTCCATAAAAAAAGAAGAAACCTTTCACTTTACAACAGCAATTAGTGCTATTTCACTTGGTGGAGTTGGCATAGATATATATATATATAAATAAGGCATATGTATCTATATAATTGGCATATACAGGGGGCGGCAGAATAACGAAAACTCTCTTTAAAAAAATTTTCATATATCTCAAAAAATAGTAAAAGAATCATTTTATAACTTCAGATGTATTTAGATCATTCGAGTTCTCATACATATCAATGAAGTTTAATGCTTTTCAGAGGTTAGAGGGACTGACAATAAATTACAAACGGAAAATAGTCTTTTTGAATACCCTATTCCAAAAAATTTAGTAATAAATTTTTAATTTATATCAATTATTTGAGTTATTATATGCAATAATTGCACATAATTTCGTAAGCCTAGTTTAAGTATTTATGGAAATATGGATTTTTTTTTACAAAAAAATAAAAATTAAAAAAATTTGTCTTACTTTTTTTGTTATAACTATAAAAATATTCAATAAAATTAAACATAATTTTTTCTTTAAAATTTTTAAAAGATTCTTTGAAAACTGCGCAATATATAAGTAATATATATAAGTAATTAAAATAGTTCTTTTATACTATGCATGCGTGAAAAAAAATAATAAAACATTTTTGTTGTTGTTGTAGTGAATTGTATTTGGCAGCTAATATAAAAAATCTAATCTGAATACCTTAAAATTTTAAAAAGTTTTAAGCAATTTTCAAAGTAGTTCATTTACTTTTTAAAAGAAAACTTGAAATGATAATGGATTTTTTACAAATATTTTTTTTTTTTTTTTTTGTCTCATAAGACTGTATGTATCATAAGAAGACTTAAATAACAAATGATAATACCATTTAATAAACGTTGATACTTCAAAATGAAATTGTATAAGGAAAGAAAACATACCAAAAATATTTTTATGGGGGATCCCCAACAATGCCAGTGTCACTTTTAATAAATCTTGCTTAAAATACAAAATTAATATGGAAAACCCCTTATTTTGAGCTTTTTTTAAAAATAAAAAATATACAAAAACTGCTTAGAAAAATGCTTGAAACTTTTTAAATTTTTAAGATATTCAAATCAGACTTTTTTTTTTAACTAGTTATCAAATAAGATTCACTACAAAAAAAATATTTAAATTTTTTCCCGCGCATGCGTAGTATAAAAGAATTACTTTAATTACTCATATCTTCTACAGTTTTAAGAGAATTTTCCTCAAATTTCAAAGAAGTAATTTTGTATTTAATATTAAATTGCGGCAAAAATTTTGTTTATTTTTAATTGAATATTTTTATAGTTATAGCAAAAAAAGTAAGACGAAAAATTTAGTTTTTTATAAGAATGTCTATATTTCCATAAATATTTAAGTTAGGTTTACAAAATTTTCTGCAATTATTGCATATAATAACTAAAATAATTGTTATAAGTTACAAATTTATTGCTGCATGGCTTAGGGCATTCAAAAACGCTATTTTTGGTTTGTAATTTCTTGCCTGTATTGTTTATTTTGTCTATAGCCAGTATAATAATTGTATCAGCAAATATATCTGTGCATGTATCAAATTTTTTTTTTTTTTTTAAATAGTTGTTTTTAAACACTTAGAGAATTTTTTGCCGAAATTTATAAAGTTTTAAGCTTAAATTTATAAAAATAATAAAAATACTAATAAGTGCATTTTTTAAAAAAATAATTAAGCATTAGCTAATATAGAATCTTCTTAACCATTAACAAACATGGAAAAAAAGTTAGAAAATTTAAAATCTCACATTTTTAATATATGATACTTTTATTTATAATAATTTTATTTAAAAACAGGACACTTTTTCTCTTTTTTTCTGGATATAGATCAGATTTTAAAATTAAATTTAAAAAAATGTTTGGTTTTGCTTATACACGTACATAAAAACAATGTTTTTTCTATCTCCTAGATGTTAATTTATTTATAACTATTCTGTTATTTTAAAAAATATAGTTAATAATAATGTTTAAAAGAAAAACAATTTATTTCATTTCTATAAAAATATTATCTAACTTTTATAAAAATATCACACTATATCGTGAAGTATTGATAATTTTGACGATATATTGTGTTATTAAAAATTCATATGCCTATGTTTTCAATTTTTTTAATATGGGAGACAGAAAATATGTATACACTTTACTTGAAAACATTTATCAATAACATCATAATCTAATCCTAATGCTTCAAAAATATGGGCCCCTTTATAACTTTGCAGAGTAGAAATTCCCATCTTAGCCATAACCTATAAAAGACAAAAGTATGAAGGTTAATGAAACAATTGTATAATTTTTACTTAATCTAAACTAAATGATAAATTCATACAAAGCTATAGAAATTAAACTTAATATTGTAGCTATCTAAAAGGAAAATACTAAATAAATTTAATTACCATTTCTTTAAAATACACTCATGTCCATAAATTAAGGATAATTCAGAATCACACGGAAATCAAACTCTAAAATTAAAATTTCACCTGTAGAATTATCACACACATCCTGAAGAAGAATATACAAATTACAGGAAACCATTAGATGACGCTGGTAGTACGTCACAATGATGAGAGTGTAAGAGAGGGGTATATAAGGAATGGTGGCAAAGAAGTAAAATTGCTCAAAAGCTCTTTAAAAGCCTTTCAGTGCAATAACCGCATAGTTGTTGCACAAAGGAAGCATTTGGATGATTTTTTACGTGGCAGAATCATCGGACGACAGGAATGTGGACGTTCCCAGCTGGAAGTATCCGAGGAACTTGGAATTGCCCAGAGTGTCATCTCCAGGCTTTGGCAACGATTCCAAGATGATGGTAATGTGAGTAGACGTTACAGCACAGGTCGCCCCCGAGTTACAACGCCGAATAAAGACCGGTATTTGGCAGTTACTGCCAAAAGAAACAGACGGAGCACAGCATCAGACCTATCTCGTCAGCTCTCTTCAGCTACCGGTACGACAGTTTCAAGGCAGACCGTGTACAGACGCTTAGGGCACATTGATCTATATGCTCGTAGGCCTGTCAGATGTTTTCCACTTACCGCAACTCACTGTCGCCTGCGATTAGTCTGGAGTAGAGAGCATGCATTGTGGACACCGCAACAGTGGTCTTGTGTGATGTTTTCCGACGAGTCCAGGTTTAGTTTGCAGTCTGATTCTTGCTGGACTTTCATATGGAGAGCGCCAGGTACCCGCTACCACCAAGACAACACCATTGAACGACACCGTTATGGTGGTGCAGGATGGCTTGTTTGGAGAGGAATTATTCTTGATTCCAGAACTGACCTGCATGTTCAGAGTGTAACGATGACAGGCCACATCTATAGGGATGTCATTCTGGAACTACATGTACGTTTGTTTCGGGGCGCCATGGGTGCTGAAATTCTGTTTATGGACGACAACGCCCGTCCTCACCGTGCAAACATTGTAAACGAATGCCTTCAATCAGAGGATATCACCCATATGGATTGGCCAGCATACTCACCGGACTTGAATCCAATAGAGCATGTGTGGGATAAGCTTGGCCGACGAATTGCAGCTCGTCAACTCCCTCCCACCTATCTACCGGACTTTCGGAGGGCATTGCTTGATGAGTGGTGTAATATTCCCCAAGATCAGATTAATAATTTGATACTCTGCATGCCTAGGCGTTGTACGGCCTGTATTGCATCGTCCGGGAGACATACTCCGTATTAACCATCATACTAACCATGTTACACTGTTTTTTGTAAATAGGTCCTTTTTTGAAATTTGCTCCAGGGAGTAAAAATTGCAATTTTTATTAATTATGTCAAACATGTAGCATCTTTTTTGCTCTTTACCTTTTGTTTAATACATAGACTTTACAAATAAGTCAAATCTGTCTGGCTTCTGTCTCCTTCTGTGCCTGAACTTCATTATCCTTAATTTATGGACATGAGTGTAATTGCACTAGTAATAATAAATATTTGGAATGTAAAAAAATTAAGCATTGGCTTTTTATTAAAAATGTCTAAATTATTATACTAATAATAAATATTAAATAAGAACAAAATAATTAAAATTTAACTTTATAATATTTGAGTAGCATAAATTATAAACAAACATTTTATCAACTATCCTTCTAATAATTCATCCTACAATTCATACTTTTTCAACAAATTCTACTTTTCTGAACTTATAAACTTAAAACTCACAAAATTTTTAAACTTAATAAAAAAATACACTCAGTGTATTTCCTATTACAGGAGTTAAAAATATTTTAAATACAAGCAAAGCAATTTCATACGTAAAGTGTGAAAATTTTCTAATGCTTCATAACTAATTATAAAAAAAAACTGAACTATCTATAAGTTTATAAAATTGAAATAGCATAAACATGCAAGTGATAAAAATTATTTCAATTAACTTTCAGACAAAAATACATATACTTTGGGTTGCCTATGTATTCTTGATGATAAAATTAATTTAAATTAACCTTCCATCAAAAATACGTATGCTTTAGGTTCCAATTTAGCTACATTACCTTGGAAATGCCAATGGACAATGCTTTTATATAATTGGCTTCAATTACTTCTGTACTGATTGCAAGACTAAAAGGCAATTCTAAATTGATTCCAAAGGCAATATCATAAACCAAATATGGACAAATTGCATCTGCACCATAGCCTAAAAGAACACACATTTGATGAACTTCTCGTGCTTCTCCAGTCTCCACAATAAGTCCAACTTTCATACGCTGTCGTTCTTTTACTAGATGAAGATGAACAGCTCCCAAAGCAAGCAAAGCACTACAAATATACATTTATATTATTTATTTCGATCATAATTTACAAACATTTACAGGGTGAAGACAGATTTTAAAACAAAAAATAAGCACATTTTAAGTACTTTTCAAGCACTCAAAAAATATTCTTAATCACTTTCTAAAATAAAAAAAAAACGTAATTAGAATCTGTGCAAAAATAGAAAAAAAAATTTCTAACAGTTTAAGTTCTTAATTTATAAACATAAAATCAATAAAATACAAAACATTTTGCAAAACTATGCATAATCATGACAAATAAATAGTTTCTGATTAATATTGCAGAGAAAATTGTGAAATTTTTTGTAATTTAAAACGACAATCGAAACTATAAAGAAAAAAATCTCTTTTTAAAAGATAGAAAATTAAGCACTTTTTACAAACCAAGAATAAAAAAAGCACCTTTAAAGGCTTTTAAAAAACGTAAATCAAAAATAAGCACTTTTTAAAAACCCTATGCATCCTGAGTTATAAAGTAAATGTTATTTTATTCCAACATACATTTATCATATACCCCAGTGTAGAAGTCAATCCTCTTATTTTCGGTTAATAGATAGCAAATTTCTAGTATACCGACTGCTGAAAAAAACCAAATATGAAAATTTTAATACAAAATCTTTTAAAAAACGTGGAATTTTGAATTCTTTTTTTAAAGTATCATTTAGTAATCTTTTCCTTACAGACCTTTCCTCACTAAAGAATAAAAAAGCAAGTTGAAATTTTACTAAAAATAAAAACAAATAACAGTATCGTAATTTAACTCTAAACCTTTCCAGCAAATAAAACATGAAAGACATTATTTTTTATATTTTCAAGAACATTATAAGAGCTTTGTCAATAAAAAATGCTTTTATTCAGTGAAAGTTTGCTTTTTCACTTGGTGATTATTTATCGGAAAAAAAAATTATTTAACTATCCTATATATCCTGAAGTTGGCCCATTCTATAAGTGGAGCCATTGTATAAGTTGATTTGTCTTTTTGATTATGAAACAGCAAACTTCTAAGAATGGGTGCATAAAGTAGACCACTGTCGGTAAGTAGATTATTATTCATATAGACGTTATGTGTCAAAGGATACTAAATACATAGAAAAATGTGGATCTAAATGTTGTTGTGAAATATTTTAAAAAACGTAGAATTTTAATTAATTGGCTGGGGTAAGATGACTTTCAGTGGAACTCAGCAGATGAGGATGCAGTAGAATCCATTGCAGAGTAGCACCTGTGTGGCAACGCTGCTAACGGTAACGAATCTGACACAAATGATGTTTCGGAATCTTTCAATTTGTAGCTTTATGGTATGTTTTAAAATTTTTCATTAAATTATATTTTTTTAAATACTTTTAAATAAATTATCTTAACTTTTCTTAAATTTTTTAAAATATAATTTAAAGTATTGTTTCCAAATAAACTTTTACATGTTAAGAATATACGATAAGAGGAAATACAAAATTAATTGCAAATAAGATATTAAAAATAGCTTTTAAAAGGGGCAATTTGTTATTCAGAGTTATTCATTTCTATCTCATTGTTTATAATGCAATGATACTTCATGATTAACGAATATCTGATTTCATTATTTATGTGTGTGTTAGTCAACCGTTTTTTTGTAAAATTTTGTGGGTTTGAAAAGTCAATTTATACACTGTTATGTACCGTAATTATTATGAAAAGGACATGCATTTACTTATTAAATTAAAAAAATATTCTGCATCAAACAAACTAAGTTTTTTTATTACTTCTCCCTTTATCTAAAAATGGTTTAAGCGTAATGTAACTTAGACAGCTTATCTTCAATTTTATTTAAAATAAATAAAGGAGGCATTGCAATGCCAACCATAACATTTACGATTTTCAGCCTATTTGAATAATGTTTTTTTTTTTTTTAATTTCATTCTTCATGGACATTAAATTATAATTATTTATTTTTTTTAAATCAAAAAAAAATTTTTATTTATTTATTTTTTTTTTTTTATTTATTTATTTTTATTTCAAATATGAAGAAAAATATAAATGAAGTAGCAACTCTACAAAAGCATTATTTTTTTCCAATTAAAAAAATTAAATGATTTAAATAATATGAACTCCAATTTGAAATAATAAATTGTCAGAACTATAAACGTGACTGAAAAGGTAATTTAAGACTAAGAGAATTTATTGGCAATATTTTAAAAAAAATAAATAAATAAAAAAAAAAAATTGTAGTATGAAGTTGTTGAAAAAAAACAGTAAAAATATATAAATAATCTGTATGTAATCGAATTTAAATCAAAGCAAGAACATTTTTTAAAACAAAAATGCAATAAACAACTAAAGCCTAATATATTAGCATCGATTAAAAATTAATTATGGGAAAGATAAGTACCAATACGATTGCAAAACTTAATGGAGCGTTAATTTAAGAAGATAATAATTGGAGAAAAAAATTTAAAATCCATTATCAAACTACATAGAAAATAACTAACAAATATATAAACAATCCATATCTAATTGAAATTAATCCATACTTATTAAATTAAGACAACAGAATAAATAACTAAAAAATAGAGCTTTTTAATAACAGATAAGCAAAGAAACAAATTTCACCAATTATCAAACCATCTTAAAAAGAAACTAAACTAACAAATATAAAGAAACCAATATTAAGATTAATAAATAAGTAAGATTAATCCATACTTAATAAATTAAGCAAATTAGTCAATAACTAAGAAATAATGCTTTTTATAAACAGACAAGCAAAAAAAATATATATATATATATATATAAGAAGTATAAAAACGTAATACTTAAAACCTTTAGCTATAAAATAAATTAATTATCCTAAAATATGAAACAAAGCTGCAAGAAAACAAAAAATAAAACTTATTAATAAATGAAATAAAAGAACAACTTTTCAACAACTTAATGAATCTAAAAAACAGTAATAAAAAAATTAATAAAAATACTATACAAATAATCTGCATATAATTGACATTTAATCATAATTAATCAACTGGGCAATTTTTTTAAGGATAGAAGGAAAATAATAAATGAATAAAATATATATATATATATAATTTATGTTGAGATTTTCGATTTAAAAAAAAATTAATCATATATAAATAAGTGAATAATATATGAATAATATATAAATTATACACAAATTAATCATATATGAGAAATATATAAATTAATTTTAAAAATATTAAAAAAAACTTATTTTAATGATAAATACTAAACCAATACAAAAAGAAATTAGCAAATGTATAAATTAATGGATGTTTTTCATTTAATTGAAGTTAAGCCAAATTATAGTTAACTAAAGATTTATTAAATAAACCAAATTAATTAAAATAAAACAAAATTAATGATTAAAAAACGCAATACATTTCCTACCCAGTTATATGGAAAAATGAAAATGATAAAGCATAACCAAAACTTATTGATAAATTAAATAAAAACAACACTTAAAAATTACCAAGCGGAAACCATTATTAAAGGAAGGGCAAAAATATGTGTGGAACTCAGCGTGTTAAATGGTATCATTTCATTTTTGTTAAATGAAAATTTATTTATACAATTTTAGAAAATCAGAATAATTTAAGATAAAAATTAGCGTAATTTTAACTACCTAACAGGTACATGGCGTTCATCAGCTTTTCTATCAGATAATACTATGAAACTGTATCCTTCTTTTGCAGCAGTGTATGCTTCTAAACAAATCTGATCAATGGCGGGTACTAAACCTTCGCTTCCATTTTCCACAGGATAGACAATGTCAACAATTTTTGTCTGAAAAATATATTATGTTACCATAGATCTCAAATCTCCAATACATGCAAATTATAAATCTTTCAACAAAATAATAAATATACCTTCCATCCATTAAAATCTGTAACTTTGATGGCAGCCATGTCCCTCAAAGTTAGAATGGGGTGTTCAAGCCATAGCCTTTGACATTGTTTTGCATTAGGTTCAAGCATATTAAAAGTTGGACCTATAGGACAGGCCTAAAATCAAATTGGAATATTAAAAATCATCATTTATTTATTTGTTTGGTCTCAGCATTTTAATATGTATGTTGAATTTATTTACTAATATTATTTAAACTTTTTTTTTTATTTAATTTTAATGAATTTTAATCCTTAATCATTATGGTGTAATGAACTTAATTATATACAAAGTGTTAAAGATGGCAATTAATAACTTTTGACAAGTACCATAACATGAATTATACAGTTATAAAGTTCGGCATTTTTCTTTACAAGTTTGAGGACTATATTAATTTTTAAAACCCCTAAATGAATACCTAGGTGGTCCTATTGGACCTCTAAATTCCCATTGCTATTGTGAACCCTATAAATATGCAATCCATATACATTACATACATTTATACAATAAATAAAAAGTTAGATGAGAGTTAATTTTTACTCAGTGGCACTACCAGGAAACTAGAAAATATAAGTGCAGGTGATTTTTTCAAAATGTTAACTGAAACTTTATAAATATTCTAATAAAAAGTAGATGATTTTATCTTTCTAGCATCAAGCTTATTTAGAAAACTGTTTTTATTTGCCATAATAAAAATGAAGGAGAGTGATTCAGAGTTACAAAACGAATTGTTGCTACTTCAGTTCAGTAACATCTTAGCAAATTCAATATTAAAATCTCCCAAACAATCTAGATCTCACATTATGTCAATTCTGGCTATTTTTATAAACTTTTTAGTTGCAATATGAAATAAAAGCTCAGCAGCAGAAAATTTAATGCAATATCTGATGTTATTTCAGCAGTATTCTTAGAAAAAGGCTTCTCTACTTGTTTTGAAAAGTGAGTTGATTGATGGGACCATAGCATATCATCTGAGAGAAAGTATATTGATAAAGAATGATTTATTTTTTGCAGTAAATATATTTTTTTATGATTTTTCTCTGGTTTCTTATAGTATGTTCTTTGTAGCTAATAACACTCTATACAAAATTTACATTTTATTCAAAAATATAACCATTTTAGAATTTCATTTCTATACCTGAAATTCACAATACAAGATAAAGATATTCATCTAAGAAATATAATAATATACTAATTGTATAGATATTTTACTAACCAAAGAAAGTACAATATCTTCTCGGAATGGATCTATCGGAGGATTTGTTACTTGTGCAAAAAGCTGCTTAAAATAATCATAAACTAATGGGTGATATAGAGACAAACAAGCAGGTGGTGCATCATTACCCATAGATCCTAAAGCCTCTTTTCTATAGGAGATAGAAAAAATATACCTCAGAATAAAGCTACTTTAATTATTGCTTTTATATTAATGTTAGATACCTATAAAAATAAATGCATATCATTTTAATTTATTTTAAAAATAGTTCTTAAATTGCATCTGACAGATAGCATGGTGGCTCAGGGGATAGAGCACTCCCCAATGAGGTGCCTCAAGTTTGAATCCCAGCGATAGCTGGTCAATTTTAATTCTGCATTGAGCACAGTGCTGAGGTTAAATATTCTCAGTGGTAGACAGATCAGATCATGGGTCAGAGTCCCCTTGACGTCAGGCTAACCGTGGGAGGCTTTTGTGGTTTTCTTCTCCCTGTAACGAACGAACGCAAATGCATGTTAGTTCTTCCAAAAAGTTCTCCATGAAGGTGAAATTTCTCCTAGTACTTGATCCAGGAGTTTCCTTGTTTTCTGGATTGGGTTCAAAATTACAAGGCAGCAGAGTTGAATATTGGTAGTCAGAAACCTTAAGTTGAGCTAGCTGCTTTACGATGGTTATAAAATAAAATAAAACATTAGACAGCAGCATTTAGAAAATAAAAATAAACGTGAATGATTTATTCTTATTAATCTTGCACAATAAATAAAACTTTTTTTAATAATTCAACTGCTATACTCTTATCACAAACATGCAATCATTTAACTAAAAAAAAATACAAATAAAAATTGCTTGTGTTATAAAAAACTATGACTCGCAAAAAATTTACTAAGATAATCGTTTATGTAGAATTTACCCTTTATGAAGATTTTCACAAACAATATTTTCCTTAACAAAGTGAAATAGAAATAATTTATATCATTAACTATATATTATGTAATTTATGTGCTAAACTTTTAATTACGAGTGCACAATTACATAAATAGCCAGTTTTGATTTTTTATATACGTAATTTTGATTGACAAAAGTAACAGTTCCAAAAATGTATCTTTCCTGAAGTTGATTTTTGACAAAAAACAAATATTTACTAATAAGAAGAATTTTTACTTCTACCAGAGAATATTTAAATAATTAATTTATAATAACAGTTTTATTTCAGAGACATCTAAATATCATTTTAAGTTATAAGTGTAATTAACTAAGAATTAAAATGTAGTTTTAAAAAAAGTTGTACAACAACTATTACATATTTCATTGATTCATGTATTTTATTTAAATAATAAAAATATCTGTGATCCATGGACAAAATATTAAAAGCAGAGTGGTATGCAATTTTTTGCTCAGCAAAATCTTACCAAACCAAACTCAATTTATACTCTCACATAAAATTTAACATAAAAAGTTCTAAAACTAAATTTTATAATTACCCATTTTGTATCATAGGCAGTAATAATAAAGTCACAGCTTCGATTGTATAACCAAAGAGAGGTAATCGTCGATCTTTCATGACATCAGACACAGGAAAGCTCATCTTTCTCCCTCGTATTGGTGCAGCAGACTTTAGTTTTTCTAGAGTCACCTAAAAAGTAATAATAAAATTTAATATCTAATATGTTGCAACAAACTAATGTACTTGAGAGCTTCCAATCTAAAATCTAAAGATCTATGCTTAAATATTGCATACTACATTCAATTACATATTAAAACATTCAAAGATTTTATTGAGATACATAAAGAACCACAATTCAAAATTATATAAATCAATTTTTTTTAAACGTGAAATTAAACGTTGTAAAGAATTGAAGAAAAGGTTAATTTTCTGCAATACATATAAATAAAGTTTAACAATGTGGTAAGAGAAAAATACCAAATAAACAGATATACTATAGTTTTGGTTTTATAGTGAAGAACCTTCAACAGTGTCGAAGCACAGAACAAAGAGGGTAACACAAAGATGCAGAAGAAACATTACAAACAATTTCCAAGAAGGAGAAAAGTGAGTTGATAAATAAGGTTGGGAGAACAAGATAGTTAAACAAAGGAAGAAAAACAAACAAAACAAAAGTGTGGTGGGGATTGTGTGAGAACCCTTAGAAATGCAAGATGTAGAAATTAAATGAAAATTTTCAAATATTAGAAAAGAATGATATACTAAAAGTCATCAATTGAATTATTAGGATTTTTTAAAGTCTGACATGATTCCCAGAAATCAATGGCTAAGAAGCAGCGTTTAACGATTTTAGCAGAGAAAACTTGAATGAGTGGTCAGAGTTTACATTTAGTTTGTTTGATAAACACTAATAAGAAATTTTCCTGCTAGGACAATCTTAGGCACTTTAAAGATTACCAACACAATCATTCAACATAAAAATTCAATCTATCAACATAAAAGTTTTCTATTTCTCAGAATTACACATAAACACAAGAAAATTTCCCTAATGGAAAGAATGGTAGTTAGCCTTTTCTTTAATTCCTTGTATGCTAAAATCAGAAATTCCCCTCACACAATAACAACAGAACAATCTGTCTTTGCTTCTTCAGAGAGTGGGTGGCAATATGAATAGATAACCACTGACCATCTTTTATGTTCACTATTAAAATTTTTATTGTTTTATTTATTGTTGTTATTTTTACTATCAAAGTTGCTTTAATATACTCCTAAATTATCTTATAACAATAACCTTAAGTTTACAATGAAACATATCACTTTTTTCTTATCATATCACATATCACTTTCTTCAAGCGCATTAAATTCTATTTCAACAAATATGAATTATGTACAAAATGTTAAGCCTTTTTTTTTTTTTTTAATTATAGTCATAATATCAGAAGCAATATTACAATGGTTACATTTGGGAACAAGCTTGATCAACCTTACAAAACATACCAATTTTCACCCTGCAATTTCTAAATCTAAAAATTTAATCATAACCTATTTGATTATAACGTATTTTGTACTATTTTGTCTCTGTTTCTATTAAAAAACTAATATTATTGAAATTAAATCTCACAGAATTTCCATTTCAATAAATAGCTTTGTAAGAAACTTTGTAAAAGTTTTTAATCGTCAAGTAAAAAAAACTACGATGTTTTACATTTAAAAAAAATAACAATACAAAACACGATTACAAAACTATCTATTAGCTAATTATTACCAGTTCTTCAAGCCATCGCTTTAAGGGCCTTTGCTGTGCAATTTCAACTTTAACTTCATCATCTCTTCTAAAAAGATGCTCTTTAGTATCAACCAAAAGCATGCGTCCAGGTCGTAAGCGCCCCTTAAAAGTTATTTATATTTTAAATGATATATTTCAAAACAAGTGGATAATATGAGAAAAAAACTGAATCTAAGCTTATACCTTCAATTTGATATTTTCATTATCAAAGTCTAACACTCCAACTTCACTGGCCATGATAACGTGATCATCATTCGTTATGTAATAACGGGATGGTCGCAAACCATTTCTATCCAAAATAGCACCAACATATCGACCATCAGTAAATGTTACTAATGCTAAGAAAAATTTTTAAAAAATTCATTGAAAAAGGTTTCATGAACTTAAATATTTAACAAATAATAAGATATCACTATTCATGGAATTATAATGTATTGATACTAATAAAATAAATTTAATAATTTCTTTCAAACATAAAAGTAATTAATTTCAAAATTTCGATACACACAAATTTTAAAAGTACACTTAGACCAGAGATGGCAAATCTTTTTAACTTAGTGTGTTAGAATCTGATATCATGCCACATATTCATATTTTTGTGTTGGGAATAACAATAAAAAAAGATTGACGTAATTATATTTACTGTACTTTCAAGAAAAAATAATAATAACATTGAAAATCATATGATATAAAAACTAGAAATTAATGATTTTTTTTTTAGCACTGAAACTTGTTTTCTAATTCTTGTCTTGCACTAGTACATGACAAATATTTGATACAAAGAATTTTTTATCTCAGCAATGTGTGCTATAAATGCAAAACCATAAACTTAAATTATGTCCACTTTTTAAGAAAAAAAAAGGCAAATCTCTGGAAACCTCTGTTAATTCTATCGTCAAATTTATCTGAGCAATTGCTTATTCAGAGGAGATAGTGATTTTACTATTTTTAACAGTGCAGTAAATTAACTATAAATTCTTATAATTGTTTTCACTTGGTAATGAATTAAACTCAAAATATGAATTAAAGTCACTAAAAGTTTTTATACCTGCTAATTAAGGCATTGCTAAATAAAGCTTAATGCACAGAAAGATTATCAAACAGTACAAAGGAAGAGAAAAAAAAATTGAAAAGAATAACACTATAAGATAGGGAAAAAAACTTTTTTTAAATAAAAATCTTTGAATATTTTATTTGTTTATATATATATATATATTTAAATATTTTTCCTTAATACATATGAGCCTTATAAATATGCAAACATACACATGTACAAACTTATAAACGCACAAGTAAAATAAAATTTTTACGAAACTAGCACTGAATTAATAATAATAAATCGAGATTAAATACATAAATCAACATCATTTTGACCATAAATAATAAACTTTAAGTTTTATTCAATTTCTGTAAACTTTTTTTGATTAAATAATTTTTTTAAGCTTGGTTTCTTGAATTAATTTTTTCCTGCAAAAAAAAAATTTTAGTTAAAACTATACAACTATTACAAACTATAACAAATATTACAACTGTAAAAAGCTTAGATTAATTTTAAAAAAAATATATATCATTTCTTTTCAAGTTTTACAATGCATCTTAATAACTTTCTCCTAACAAAAGAGTAAGTCTATAACTGATTATAAACTAATGAGCAATAATGAAAAAAACTATGTATTACCAGGTCCATCCCAGGGTTCCATGACACACGAACTCCATTGATAGAAATGTTTTTTATGGACAATCATCAATTCATCTTTCTGCCAAGCTTCAGGAAGCATAGTTATAACAGCCTAAAATAGAAACAACTTCAAACTAAAATATTCTTAAACAATATATAATGCAAAATATAGTATGTCATCCAATAACTATATTTTGTAGTAAGTAATTACAGAAATTTGATTTTCAATCATATAGTGTATAGTGAGTGCATCATGAGTGCATAGGCATAGAAGGTCTATACAATTTTGCCACTATCCTTACATCATAGAGGGTTAATAAAAATGCACAATACATAAATTTACTGGATTAAATTACACAACTATCTTATCTCAAAAACAAATTTTCACATTTCATGATTACAAAAAAACTAAATTTGATTTTTGCTTATAAATTCTGATTTCTAACAGTACTACATAGAGAAAAATCTGCTTAAGTTACAAGAAAGCGACCAGCTTAGATTGAAGAAAGCAGAAACTAATACTGACTGTTTTAGATAAATAATTTTAACACTAATTCCATATTATAAAATCAATAAAATATTGTTTATTATTTATTAGAAAATTTTTTAAATATACAGTGTGCAAAATAAAATATTAACACCAAAATCACTTTTAATCTAAAGATGGATTTCTGCGTACTAAAATAAAATTTTAATGATCTGATAATGTAGAAAAAAATCTACAGCTTAAATTATATAGATAGTAGTTTAATTTACAAAAAAACATACTTTTTTTGATTAAGCACACCTTTTTTTTTCAGTGGATATGTGTTTGAGATTAAGACGGCTGGACATATTTGCAGATACAATGATTTAAACTCAACCTAAAAAGTGACATTTCAAAATGTGAAGGGAAAAGAAAAAGAGGTAGACTACAACACCAGAGGGATTAATACAGTTGAGAAAATGTTACATCTAATTGGGGTCAGCCGGTTGGGGTTAGAGAACTGTGGTAGTGGATAGTTACCAATAAAATAAAAAAATTCCCTGCATTTTCCCTGTTATTTTAGGTGGTTTTTAAATTCCCTGTATTTTCCAGGTTTTCTCTTTTCTCACAGTAGAGCGGCAAGTCTGATTAAGAGATTTATGCACACAACTATAAAACTTTTACTGAAAGATAATTTCATATGCAGTACAATTTTTGTAAAGACTATTTATTATTTTTTTCTTTTATTCAATTTAATAGCAGTTAAACATTTTTTAAATTATGAGGAATGCAAATTCTTTACCTTATTTAGAATCATGTAATTTTAAATGAAAAATACAATACAACAACAACTTCAAAAAAAATCATAATTTTAAGCTTTGGTTCTGAGACACCGGAACGTACAAGTGCTACCAATATAAATATATGTGTAAGTATATTTATCAGGAGAAAGTAAGTTTTTTGTGTTTGATTTCATGGCTTAAAAAATGTACCCTAATTAATTTGCATATTTTTTAATTCCTCAAACCATTAAGATTGCATGTTAAATAAAATTTTAAAATTTCCCCAATAGATTAAAAGCTATTTAGATGCTCTGCTTTTTTTTTTTTTTTTTTTTTTCACTTTTTAAATAATTACTTCAGGTAAAGAGCGGTGACCAGCCATAACTAGAAATTCCAAAACATTATCCAAACTTCCTGAGTCAGACATATTTGGTTCAACAACAGGAAATATCTTTTTCAAGTCATCTTTATATATGGAGCTCTTCATCACACCCTCTCGAGCCCTCATCAGATTTACATTACCATGCAAAGTATTGATTTCCCCATTATGAGCTAAATATCTAGAAAATAAAAACAATAAATTAGTAATTAATGTTTTCGGAACTATTTATTAATTTCTCAAAAAACAAAAATATATATAATAACATGCACAGCATATAAATCAAAACTCTTCTTTAGTTATATGTGTTTCCTATTAGTCCTTCGTAAGGACATAACAATTTTACAATTTCAGAGAATGTAATTATAAATTTGCATGGTCAAAATAAAGAGAATATTAATAAATATGTTCAGAATTTGAAAATTTATAATAATAAAAATAAGAGTTTATCTGCTTTTGTTTCTCACTGTGGAACCTTTTAAGCTATAATCCTGACATTTTGACAGTTGATGTAAGTGGCAGTTTTAACCCCATTCGAATCCCAGTTTTTAATCTGTTTGTTTCTAAGGGACTGTGAAAACTAATTTTTCGTTTAATAATATTATTATTCATTGTTGCAATTACGAGCTGCAGATGCTTTTTCTTTTAAATTATTTAAGAGATAACATCTCTGACGCTTGTTTACTGGTAGTTCTATTTAATCAAAAGCGAGTTTCATGGAGATTTCAATGCTGGTTTTTATTTTATGCCTGGACAAGTAAAATCAATGCGGGTGGCATGCAGGGTACGACATCACTGAATTAGAATTTTGAAATCTAGAACCATGTGTTATTTTGCTTATAGTTGTGATTTTAAAAAGTACTTCTATAAGCAAAAATAATATCATATGGTGAATGAAATTAAAAAAATTTAAGTTACATACTAAAGTACCAAATAATCAAGAAATTGCTAGGTTGAAGTAAAATTTGACTATCATGTGTTAACTATGTACTATGATGTGTATTTAACTATCAGTTGCATCATTTGTGGTGATTTAATTAGTTTGAGTTTAATTAATCTTTCTTTTGATAAGCTTAACTTCTAAAATCCTGTTTTGTGTTAATTGATAACCATTCAATGATTTTTTTTTTTTATTTTGTACAAAAGCGGGCATATAAGTACCAAATAATAAAAGGATGTCATCCCTTTAAATATAATTCTGTCCTAGTTCTTCTATCACCCCTTAACTACGAAATTTTTATTTTTAATTTTGCAACAAAAAAAAATTGTTTAAAACATTTCTTTGTACATTTTTAAAAATAATAGTCACATTTTGAGTCACAGACATTTTAAATCTAAATCAACTTTTCAATAGATTTGTTTAAGTATATTATGTAGCATATAACAGGAAAAATGATAATAAAAAATTAGATTCATTAAATAGATAAAAATCAATTTTCTCTTGATACATTTTCTTTTAAAAAGCAAAAGCATGATTAAGACTGGGAAAAAAATTACATTCTAACTGTCCTTTTATATAAAACAAGCCTTTTTTTCTGATAACACAATAGTTTAGGCACTGAGTTATTATTATAAAGGACCAATGTTTTTTCCTGGTGTCCTGGTGATGGTACCTACTTTTAACAACAGCCGCCAGTGCAAAACACATTGCTATCATCATGCTATTGGTCATAAAATTGTGGAGCTTAAAACCACATGATTCCCATGACCAACAGGGAAAGCTTTACTTTAAACTTTGCCAAGTTGATGCAATATACAACTTTCAAAAATGACAGCAGCTTAAATAATTCAAAAATCACAAGATTTCTTCAAAAATATCTTCAGTTTGAAAAAGGCATTAACTTTATATAACTATTTATATTATTTAAAATGTTAAAAAATTTGTCCTAAAATCATTTAAATTAATTATAACTCATTAACACATTATTAATCATAAATCATTAACAAATTATTATTTTATTTTATAACCTTTGTTGAATAGCTAATCCAATTTTGGGTTTACGACTACTAATCTTTAACTCTGTAGCCTTGTAATGTTGAACCAATCCAGAAGACAAGGAAACTACTGGATCAGTATCCCCAGAGGTATAATTTGTTATGGTAACATGGTGGACTTTGTGACTAGATAGATTTAACATGCATCCGTCAATATTTCCGACTCGGGGAGCATACGGCCAGAGAGGAACGAACCCACGACCTCTTGGACATGGGCCCAGTGCCCTACCAACCAGGTTATCCCGGCCCCTTAACAAATTATTAATCCTTAATCATATAATCATGATATTGAATGAATATTTTAAAATAACTTGAACATATTAAAAAAATAATGGAATTTATGGTCAAAGCATAATAAATTATTGCATGTATTGGTACAAATAAAAAAAATATATAAAATAAATATAAAAACCTTAATGGATGAGCTCTATCCCAAGTAGGAAAAGTGTTGGTTGAAAACCGAGCATGTACAATGGCTAAGTAAGTAGTGAAACTAGGATCTTGTAGATCTTTAAAATAGGACCACAATTGTGATGAAGTAAGCTGCCCCTGTAAGCAAATAAAAATGAATAAAATTTGTAGTTAATGTAATTTTAGCAAAAACAAATTTCTGGTTTCCTTGCAGTTCATTTGCGGATTTAAGCAAAAGATTCTAAAGTATAATTTTTAATGAAAGAAGTTTAATTTAGCTTTAAATTTTAGTTTAATCAAAAAATAAGAAGGTAACATTTTAAAAAGAGAATAAAAACTTTATTTTATAGGATTGAAAGGAATATAGCTTACTTTGTATACAACAGTTTCTGTGGATAAACTGCAAATGTAAAAACAAGTGAAATACTTTTGTAATCGATGGGTAGAAGATTTTTGTAAGAGGTACACCTTTGGAAAAAAAATTTCAAATTAAAACAAAATATTATAAACTACACTTTTTAATAACTAATTGTAAATTAGGCAGAAATGTAAATAGAATTTTAAAAATTCCAATTTTTAACAATTATTTACAATACAATTTATTTCATTGTTCGATTGATTTTTCTTATCCTACAATATAAAATAATTTGAAGTATAATAAACATTATTTTGTTTATTTTATTAGCAAGTACTTAAAATTTTGAGGTATAAAATAAGGAATGATTAAACATGGCAGCTAAGAAAATTGAGTACAATATTCAAAAAATTTGGACTTTTCATTATACGTATTTTAAATAAAAGTGAAAATAAAGGAAAAGCTTAATTAAAATATAACCTTTTCTTTGAAGGTTTTATGATTTAAATTCTCTGCAGAGATAAAAATTTGCTGCATCATTGGTTCAGATGATTTGGCAACTGCACCAAGAGAGCTATTATCAACTTCAATATTTCTCCAGCATAAAACCTAAAATGAAATTTTTATGAAATGAAGAAAACAATTTATTAAAGAATATATGCTTGTCAAGTAAGAAACTTAGGGATGATGATAATAAAAGTAAAAAACAGCATTAAAACTCTCAAATATTTATAATTAAATAAACAATCAACTACTCATTATAAATATTTGGTAGTTTTAATATTGATTTTTATCTTTTATTAGTTTGCATAAACCAAGAGAAATAGGCAAACTTTAGCTTACTTTTTGTTCATATTAACATCTTATATTATTATTATTTTGTTCATATTAACATTTAGGCATTATACTGTTAATAATATGTGTCCATTTAGCAGTACCATATGGGTTTGAAAATTCTTTGAGTAACAACTGGATAAAATTTACAAACATTTTAAAATACAAGAAAAGTCTCAATAAAAAAATAAAAATTACAATTTTTATTATAGTTTAAATTTTATTACACTAAAATAAATGCCTATCGGTTATAAAATTCTTTGAATAACGGCATGAGATTCCAACATATTTAAAAACTATAAGAAAACTCTTTTTAAAAATTAGAAAAATTTTTCTTTTTCTTTTTTTTCTTTACACTGAAATATCAAACTAGTTAGCAATGCAATTTAAGAAAATAAAAGCTTAATATTATTTTTATCGTTTGGCACAATGAATTCTTATTTCTATTCCAACTTCAGAGTATGTTCATTATCTAGTACAGTTATTGAACTTAAAATATGCAAAGTTGCACTAAATTTTTTTAATAAAACATTTTATTATAAATGCAGAGACACTAAATATAAAAAAAATTATAACTTACATGATTTTAGAAAATTTTTGGAAAGTTTTCAATTTCAAAAAAAAAATTTTAATGTTTTTAATATTTAAAGATTACTTTAATTGAATAATTTACAAATAAAATAATTAATAAATAGTATAGAATTGAAATGGAATAATTTGACGAAAAAGATTTACTTTTTATAGCACAAAAAATACTATTACCACACAAATTTACAAATATTAATAGTAGTCCATTAAAATCTAATAATAAACTTGATTTTAAAAAACCAATAAAACTTAGAAAACTTAGCTTATTAAAGGGTAGTTACTAATTTATTTCAGAAAAATATTTTATAAAAATAACATTAAAAATATATTAAAGTACTTGTAAGCCAACTTCTTCAACAGTTTTTTCAAAATGATATTTTACACTAGTCTCTTCAGAAGATTCCATGAAAATAATACCAGTCGCATATTTTCCTTTTGGTGGTAAATCAACACGCAACTCTTTCCTGAAATAAAAATTTATTTAGAATCAGTCTATGTTTGAAATATACTTAATATCACGAATAACTTTTAAATTATAAACAGAAAAACTCATGAGTAATTTCAGCAAATATTTTTTTTTTAAATTTAATGTAATTAATGTGTTATTATAAAAATTAGTTAATAACCAACAACAAAAATAAAACATAAAAGCTACAATTTTAAAATACATTATTTAATCATTAGAACATATTTGGACAGCTATTACAGCTTATCTCACTGAATATATAGAAAAGATTAATATGCTAACTTTTCCTCGCGTAACAAGAAAAACTTACAACAAAAAGAATATTACAAATTTTTTTTAGAGATAAAATTAATGTTGCTCATTCTACTTTAAAAAAAAAAACAATCCATTCATGTTATTTCCTTTCAAGTACAATAAAGCCATCCAAAATCTGTCTAGTAATAATTTTTTATTGCATAAGTACTAGAAAATCGACTTTTTTTTAAACTGCCCCTCTATTATTATTAGGATATACTAAATCATAAAATAGGCTAAAAAAATATACAATGCACATGTATTTTGATTATACATTATAAACATGTACAGTGTATAATAAAAATATATACAATATATACGTTACACTATAACACTACAGACTACAAATAAATGATTTCTATATTGACTGCATTCAATTTTAGAAATATCGGATACAATAACAAAACATTTGTTAAGTCAATAACTAGTTTTATGTCTTCAAAAAATTTAAATTTAAAGAAAAATCTGCTGGTATGTATAGCAATCAATATAGAGTTTTATAAAAATTAAAACCCTTTTTTAAAAAAAATTGGTAATTTTTTGAACGAGTTTCGTCAAAATTAGGTAGCCGCTAAAGGGCTGAAACTAGTTACAAGACACAATAAATTGTTTGTAAAGCATTTAAATTGAAATTTTGTGCTTCAAGAATGTTTTTCATTTCTTCTAATACTGGCTATTAGATGAATAAAATTCTTTATTATGTAAGTCAAAGAAAATTTTATCAATCAAAAACTATTAACATATTTTAAAACATACACATTTAACACATTCAATGATTGTCAACTGTCATTTAAATGTCCCTTAAATATCATTTAAAGACTTGGTTAAGACATTTTAACTGTTCTTGCAAGAGATAGAAATCAAATATAACAGATGTAAACCTTTTAAGGCTGTTAAAATTTAAATAAAGCTTTAGAAAATGGTGCAATCTAAAACCATGCACAATTTTTAAAAGCTATTTGAATTCAAAGAAATTCAAAAGTTAATTTTCATCATACATAAAAATAATTTAGAATATCTCTCTTTTTTTATTAAAATAAATACAACATTTCAAATTGCTGTTGTGCAGATTATAGAAGATAATGCAGAATTTACACAACAATAAAAATGTGCATATTAACTTAAAATTTATTTATTAAACTCAAAAGTTAAAAAAGGAACTATTCATTTAAATTTTATTTATAATTATTGTTGATAAAAAAAAACAGCATCGTTATAAATTACAAATTCTGAAATGTTTGGATGTGATACAGTTTCTAAATATGCTAAAAGTTTTCACATGCAAAATTAAAGACTTCTACAACAAGGCAGTTAATGCTACTATTATAATATAATGATAAACTTCAATATTTTGGAAAGCAACATATAAACTAAAACACAATTTTCGAATTTTTTTTTTCTTTCTTTTTTTATTTTTTCTGTATACAAAAAATTAGAACCTTAATGAAAGCCGATAAAACTCATGAGGAATGGATGTCATAATGCCGGCACCATCACCAGTGTTGTTATCCCCAGCTCGAGCCCCTCTGTGCTCCAGGCGCTTAGATATGGTTTCAGCATCTTGAATTAGCTGAAATAATAAATATCCATTGAATAAAATCAGAAAAACATACAAATTATTACAAAAAATTTGTAGAATTAATGTTAAAAAAATTATGGAAAGTTAAGAATTCCTTAACACAATCTTGTTCACATCAAGAAAGGATTAATTCAAAAATATTTATTGCTTTATAATTCCAACATTCTTGTATAAGAGTTTCTTTGTTTGTTCTTTTTCTTTGAAAAATAATTAGTATATAAACAATTTTTTCTTTATCATAATTTTCCCTCTTCTTTTTCAATGTTAAAATCTCGCCCATGAGTAGTCATGACATTCTGCTGCAATATAATATGCTCTTTGGCATGCATGTATTGGGGTGGATTTTAATTTTATAACAGCATTTTGTTTCAATGAATGTTTGTTTAAAATTGGATCATGCATTTGTAAAATTATACTTCCAGAAAAATACAGTTTTTTTTTATTTATTTATGACATATTAGTTTATAATTCAAAAGAAAAATTTAGACAAGAAATAAATAAACATTTATACTTAAAACTAAAATAGTTGTAAAACTGACATAACTAAAATTTGACATAGAGCGAGATCAAAGGATGAAAAGTCTAAGAACTCCTACATTAGACAATTATAACACTTACATTAAACTATTGCATCATTGTTTTGTTTTTTTTACTTAATAACGGCAGGGACTGAACTTTCGTTCTTCACCATAGAAGATGCCGGAAGTGTTGCTCATTTATCGTTACCCAGTGGGCACCTGTGAATCAAAGTCACGGAGGCGAGCAACGTTACCCATGCCACACTTCCACAAACCCGTTCATAGGGTGGGCCACATTCACTCATTCACATATCAGAAGACAACACAGAGAGAGAAACATCCATGCCCAGAGCGGGATTCGAACCCGCGACCATTGGCTTTGCAGTAAGACACGCTAACCACTCGGCCACCTGGCCGGCATTGCATCATTGTTGTTGTTGACTTATGCCTGTTTAGGCAGAGGGGGTGCGAATGTTCTTGTTTTCCAGTGGTGCCATCTATGGCCAAGAATTCTACTTCTGCCACTCCATTTGTAACACCCGTTTATAGGGCGGACCCATCCATACATCCATCCATCCACAGATCGTAATTTTGACCTGAATCAGAGAATGATTGATCTCCAATCCAGTACCCCCAGAGGTATTAATTTGCTATGGGAACATGGAGGACTTTTGCGACTCGACAGATTTAACGTGCATCAGTCACTTTACTACACGGGTGGTCTTCGGTCGGCAGGGTTCGAACTCTCGGACATGGCCCCAGCGCCCTACCGACCAGGCTATCCCGGCTACATTAAACTATTGCATCATTGCACAACAAAATTGGAAACTTAAAATAATAGAGCCTTATCCACCTGAGTTTTAAAAAATTAATTACATCAAAAAATTTTCAATATAAAAACTTAATATTAAAGAATTATTTTTTTTTTTTAAAGTTAAAACCAATACTTAAATTGAAAGGAATAACCATTAATTAAGGAAATTACTTTGTGTGAAGCTATCCCATTGATATTTACAACAAAACCAACACCACAAGCTTCTTTTTCAAACTGGGGATCGTATAGACCTTGCTTTGGTGGTAATCCTTGCAACCCCATAAATGCAAATCATCAGATAAATCTAAAAACAAATTATTAAATGTAGTTATCAAAAAAAAAAAAAATAACCTAACATGCAGTGTAATAAAAAAAAGTGTTCTTTAAAAAAAATACAACCAGTATATTAATAATCTTGTTGAAGGAAACAATGAATACATAAATACATTCAATAAACTCATAGTTTTACGATATAATTCGTAGTTCAATTCAATAAGTTTCATTCATTGAATATTCACAGAATGAAATATAAGAATACATTTCATTCCATGAATCAAACATGTGAATAACTAAATAAAATTTGTAAAAAAATAGAGTTCAAAACTTACGAAACTTGAAATTCAACCTGAAATAACATAAATTTCAGCTACAACCGTACAACATAGTTCTGACAACTGAAATAGAATGTAAAGGAACCACGAAAAATTTCATATCATGTGAACTCGAAGGTTTTGCCAAAGATACATCCAACACTTACTAATTTTCTTGAAAAACAGCTATAAAGTATTAATGCAAATAATTCTAACAGATGAAAATACAGGAGAAATACAGAAGAGAATGACTTTTTTTAGTTGGCCTTAATTCTGTCAGCAAAAAAAAAAATTTCATTTGGATTTTATTTGTCTCCAAAAATAAAATAAATCTGCGGCACCTACTACCATACCCACTAGTTCGTATACTATGGTTGTTATTAGAGGAAAAAAAAAAGAAAAACATAAGACTATTTTTAAATTAAAATTTAGCAAAGCAAGTCATAAGAGTTTTTACAAGTTGTCTAATAGCAGATAAGATATAATTACTTTCATAATGATGAACATATTTATTTTTAATTAAAAAAACGCTTCTATTTCAAGCTTAAAGAAATATAAATATTTAAGGCTCAAAGAGACAATGAGACAACCTATTCATTTCACAAGATTTATAGGCTGTTGATTTTCAAATGACCATACAAAAATATTTAAACAGACTGACAAGTTATTTGATAGCAGCTCACACAATATAATTACTAATAAAAAATATATAATTTTAATAAAGTAATATTTTAATAATTCATTTTAATAAATTAATTTTAAATTAATTAAAGGTTTTTGATTAGTTTGGCACAAGCAAAAAGTCACCAAAAAAATTTAGACCTCTGCCAAATTTTTTCAAAAAATTTTTCCATGCTTTTTTTTTTTTTCATTTGCAAGTTTGAAATCTCTTGGGCAGCTAGGTGATTGCAGTTGGTGCGACAGATCACGCTATGAAAAAATCCCCCAGAACAAAATTGATGTTTACAACAATTAAATAAAATGGAAAATTTGAAGAAATAGTTGAATTGTCTTGAATATGGCCAACCGATATATTTCAAGTGTATAAAAATATAAATATTTAAGGCAGGAAGAGACAGCAAAACAACCTGTCCATACTCCAAGAGTGGCTAGGGAAATTAAGTATTTAATTTGACATGTCTTTTAAGTGCAGTGTTTAAAAAATATTCTAGTTCAATTTTTATTATGGGAAGATTCTAAAGAATGGTTACATACGACCTCATAATACTATAATAAAAATTATAATTTATAATAAATTATTTATCAAAATAAAATTATATTAATACAAATTTTTTATTTAATCTACAATTTTAAGATTTAATAAAAAACTACCAAAAAATAAACTGCGGAGTATTAATGTGAAAAACGAGTCACAAATTTTGAAGTAGAATAATAAAACGCACTTACTCTTCTTTCTAACTTTTACCAAATGGTAAGTTACTTTGAAGAAAGTTATCATATCTTTGAATAAAATAATTAGATTACGAATGTCTACACAGAATAGTTGCATCATTCATTCAGAAAGGTACTTAAATGATAAGTTTATCTATGATACTTAAAAAAGATCGGAATCTTCTTAGATATCATTTCTACTTAAAAGATAATTAGAAAGATATTACAGCAATATCTCAAAATAGTATCAATAGCTGTTCTATGAAACTATTGAAAAAAAAGGTCACTTTTAAAAAATAAACTTATAGAGAAGTTCAGTGTTATTAATGATTAATATAAAAACATAACAAAGTCGAAAGCCAAAACAATCTTGAAGGCAAGAAACAAAAGTAGTAAATTGCAGTTATTTTTCATCGAAGCAAATAATAAATAAAAATAATTTATTGCAGAGGTTTAAATTGAATGGCTTTAGAAATTTGTGAGCGTTAAATCTTATCATTCAATTGAAAAAGTAAAATTTTAATCTAAACATAATTTTAAAAAGACCGGTTTAGAAGATAAACATGCTAAACATAAAATAGTATCGGTATCGAATTATTTATTATGAAATTTATCGATGAATTATTAGGATAATCAAATTTATCGATATTATTTTTTATTTCAAAATTCTTGAAATCTTCGAGTTAGTTTTACTTATTAATAGTTATAATAGCAATTGTTTTTTTTTTTATAATAACAAAGAGTCGGTTAAAGATCATAATTTGCATCTATTTCATTGCATAAAAAATAAAAGTCATAAATATGGCAACAACTAAAATTATTCTTTCTACTTCTTGTTTTAATCTTGTCATTTTATTTATTCTTTACTCAGTATTTAATGCTCTCTTGAGTTCGTCCAACTTTAACTTCTCTTAAAGAATAACTTAATTTCCAGCCATCCAAAAAGTTTTGTTTTTCCTACAAGGTTTGTATTCTTTCAGAATCTTTGTTTTATTATTGTGATCTTCGTTTGTTTTTATGTTGTCCTTTGGCAATCTATTGTGACCTTTTTTTAGAATTGGCACGCTTTATGTCAAAAGTGTTGTCATTTTGTCAAATACGGCGCGTACTGAATGTTTAGTTATTACGCAAGTTTATAAGTCTTAATGATTTTAAAATGAATTATGTGTTAATCCGCATAGTTTGTTCATAATGCAAGTTTTTATTGCTTTCAGAGTATCCAGTGGCAAAAAGAAGGGACATTTGTGGGTAGACTTGGTGTAAATTTATTGGAGTGCTTGTTGAGTTGTTAATTTGAAAATTCCAGGTAAATTATAATTTAATTGTTTTACATTTATGCATTAGAATTTACATAGTGGATATAATTTTTTTTTCTTTTAAATCTTTCTGTGCTTAATAAGATCATAAACTTTTAAAAAACTTATCTAATAATATAAAAATAAATCTTGCATTGAATACTTTTGCTCATTCATATGTTGAAATTAATAAGACTTTTATAAAACTTTTAAGTTATTCATATCTTCTATTGTTTGTTTATTCCATGCATTTTAACTTTCAAATCTATGATAAATCTTTCGTTGTGAAATTTAAAATAAACAAATTGTATAATGAGACCTTAGTTTTTAATTTGCATATGTATTTTTTACTAGTAAATTGTAATTATATAACAGCTTATTAGCTAGATTGAAATTAATTAAAAGTGTTATATTTTAAATAGTGATGTGTTTTAATAAAAGTTACCTTTTTTTAAAAAAATTATGTATATATTTGCAATATTCCAAAATTTCACTGAAGGAACTTTTCATACTTATTTTATATCAACAGTTAATAACAATAGAAGTATAAACAGTTATGCATAGAAAATTATTAAAAGTTAAAATAATTTAGTAAATTAATGCAAACTGATGTTTTAATTGCCTAAATGTAAACTACTGTTTTTGAAAGAGACTCAAGACAAAATTTGGAGTGAAGACTATACTTTTTGTGTTTGAAGGACTCATATTATACAATCTGTCCTGAGGCCTTGATATTAATGATTTGTCCTATGAATATTGTTTCCTGAAAAGAAAGAAAAAATTGCTTTTGTGGATATTTTGATGATTTCATATTTTTGAACTTCATGCCATTAACCCTCTTAACTAATGTTCCATTATTAGCATTTCATAGTAGTACCATACAGTTATTCCAAAGATATTTGCTAAACTAAACTGAAGAATTAACACAGCAAACAGTTTAAAGCTAATTGAATTGTGATGATACACTTATTAGATCAAATGATAACCTATTGTTTCCTCTTCTCTCACATCATCAATTTTATGGAATTGTGCATGCTTTACAATCCAGTGCTTGCCCTTATACTATATTAAAATTCAGAAAGTTGACAGAATTGTTCAATCTATTTCATTAAGTTATTTCCAGGACTAAAGCCCTGACATCTTATTTTATTCTCTCGTTGTGCAGCATCTCTAATTCTAATGAGACTGCAATGCATTTTTTTTTTCCTTCACATAATGGCGTATAAAAGTGCGGGGCCCCACAAGGGTCTGAACTGATAGAATATGCCCCAAACATGCTATGTCCATGGGTATCAGATTGATTAAACTGATAAATTAAATTCTTTATAAATCTTTAAGCAGTCGATTTTAAAATCATTTCTCTTTTTCCAGCTGTTTGCATATTAAATAAGCATTTTATCAAAAAAAATTTGTTTTGTTTTTTTTCTTTTCTTCTTTTTTTCATTGTAGTGAAGGATAAAACACTAAATTGAAATTTTCTTTGTCAGGAAAAAGAATCCCTTAATAAATTTCAAGAGTAGCTAAATTAGAGAGATAACATTTTTAAAAAGAATCTCATATAAACATATGGACAGACTTAGATTAAATAAAAATGAAAACTTTCTGCAAGCACAAAATCTGAAGGAAAAAAAAACTATTTGTCTCTTGTTACTAGTTTCAACCTTTTTGTCCTTGCCTAATTTTGACAAAATGCTGATTTTTTTTTTTTTAAGTGTTTAATTTTTATTAAAAACTATTCCATATTGATTATCATATACATCTGTTTATATTTTTTTTAATTTAAGAGTTTTTTGAAGGCATAAAACTAGTTATTATTAATTTACTTTTTACTTGGCTTTCTTTGTATCTCTAAAATCAAAGTCGTTCAGAAACATTTCAATGCAAATATCTCATATATATTATGGGTAATACTAAAAAATTAAATATGAGCAACATTCACGTATATTATGCATATGGAGTGGTCAAGTTTGTGATTTGTAATTTCTGCTGACAATGAAAAAAAATTACGCTTACATAATGTTTAGGTCTTTGTATCAAGAAACAAAAAAATTGTTTTTTCCTCAAGTAAGAGTAACGGGCATTTTTCTGGGTAGTAGGAAATTCTGCATTTCATATGTATATTGTTGGGGATAAAATTTAGCATCGACTCAATTTAGTCTTACGTGTGGGTGCCACTCTTCAGTCCTGAGTACTGAAATCAGTCTTGGGAAAAAACAGTGGGCTAAATTCCATTCTACAATTACTTTTTTTCAATTTGTTTTTTGAATTGGTAAAAAAAATATCCATTTTTAAAGAAAGAAAAAAATATTTTTTCTAACAAAAGTTTAAAAAAATGTATTACTTGTTAAAGAACAGATTACTTTTGAAATTATTGCTAAATAATTATGAAAAAATTGAAATGATAGAACTTGCAATATTCTCATGTTTGATCTGAATCTGCTTAAGTTTTTTCCCCTGATATTTAGAAATGCTTAGAAAATCAAAATAAAATGCTCAAATTGAGATAGTTTTTTTTTTTTTTTTTTTTAAATTATAAAGCTAGGACTAGAAATTTATGATGAGGTGAAATAAGTAGAGATATGAAAGGCTTCAAGAAAAAAATGGTAGTTTATTATTCAGCAAATGGGGTACAAAAAAATATGATGTAGCTTTTATTTTTCTTTTGTTTGATGAAAAAAAAAATATATATAAAAAAAAAAAACAAGAATGGACCATTCTCATGGAAAGGTGTCTTTTGCAATCATTGAGCAATAAATTTTTTAAAATTCGTTGACCTCCGCTAAAGTCAAAAAGCAAGTTCAGTATGAAATTTTTTTTAAAGTGGCACCTTTGCATACTAGAAAGCAGATATAAAATATGGATTCTTGAAACAATACTTTTGTTTGGCAATTTGTTTGTATTTAACGCCAAAACTAAATGCTTGATATGACAAATAATTTGTTTTATTTATTAGTTTTCTTTGTTCCTAAACAGTTTTTAAGGTTAGAAATTATAAAATGTGTATATTAATCTGTTTTTATTCACCTCCTATCGTTTATTTCCATATATAATCAGTTGGAATTTCTATTCAGGATGGAGAGGACACCCCAGGGGCAGATTACCCATTAGGCCAGACTAGGCCATGGCCTGGGGCCCCCTTAAAAAAAAATGTTTGAAAATTTAAAAAAATCAAGAAAAACAATTTTTTTTTTTTTAAATCTATTTCAAATATATATTAATAAAATATGATAGTTTTTTTAGTTCTAATTTAACATAATAAAGTAAAATTTAATTTATTATTATTTATTTTTATTTCAAATATGTTTCCTTACATGAAAGGATATATCAATACTTTTATATTTGAATAAATGAAAAATACACGAGAAAAAAATTTAATCTAAGGGCCCCAAAAATTTGAATGGCCTAGGGCCCCGCGTACACTTAATCCGCCCCTGGGACACCCTCTCTTTCCAAGTGGGGCAGTCATAATTGGATTGACTGATGATTATATTTTTTAATTGATAATTTTGGTCTAAATATGTTTATTTATTACGTATCTTCCATATTTGTTAATTAAACACTAGCATGAACAATCATATATTTAAAAGAAAATGGAGGAGATATCCCTTATGTATCTCTTAAAACGGCAATTTTGTTTTAAAGGTTTTTTTACAAAATATGAAAATCTGATTTTTTGTGTTTTGAAGAAGAGGGTTGTAGTAAATTTTGTCCTGAAGATCCTGGGGATTAATTTTTGGTTTTATGTTTAAACCCCATAAATTTTCATTAAAATATTTAATTGGAGCATTCTGTTAACATTAGTTTTATTTATTTATTTATTTATTTTTTTCAATTTTGCTATAATTTATTTTAAAATAAATTATGCATTACATGATATGATTTTTTTAAAAAAACATTTCTTTTCCCTAATATTTATATATACATTTTTTTTAATATATTTATATATATTTTTTCTAATATGTAAAAGACTAAAAATAATTTTAAAAAGTATCAGTTTTTTTCATTTTTGAACGAATTATAACAGTTAAGACTATTTAATTTTCTATAAATATCTTACCAAGTTTACTGGTGAAACAGTTTTAGCGCTTAAAAAACTAATGTTTATATAAAAATTCTCATACTTATTGCCAAAGTGTCTAAATATGTGTGTGGCCCTTCGTTCTCAACCTGCTGTGTATATTGCCCTTCACTCAAAAAGGTTGTGCATTGTGGGTTAGAATTCCTTTGGTGTCAGGCTAAGCATGGGAGGTTTTCATGGTTTTCCTCTCCATGTAACACAACTGCAAGTTTGTTCCAAGAAAAAAGTCCTCGACAAAAGCCAGTTTCTCCAAGGCATGATTCAGTAGTTCTCTTATCTTCTGGGTTGGGCTCAAAATTACATGCCTATAGAGTTGGACATAGATAGTCGTAAACTCAGAATTGAGTTGGGTGTTCAACTCTGGTTATAAAGCAAAATTTGTCTCCGGTGAGTAACGGTTGCTTTAGAAACAGAGTGCTCACCTCCTAATAAAGTGATCCAGATTGAAATCCCAATGATAGCTGACTGATACAGATTGTTTTCCTGGCTCAGTTAGTTTCATCAAAAAGTTTTCCATGAAGGCTAGTTTGCTCCAATGCTTAATACCGGTGTTCCCTTGACTTCTTAGCTAATTTCAAAATCACAAGGCTAAAGAATCTATCATTGATAGTCTTAAACCAATAAATTGGCCAGCTGCTCTACCAATGTTATAACATAAAATCTCTCTCTAGTATGTTATTTCTAAAGTTTTGTTAAATTCCTAAAAACAAGTTAAAATTTCACATTTTGGACATCATTTTTATTGAAATAAAAGCGGTTTGTAAAATTTCTAAAGATATCAAGAATTGTATAACTCTTAGGTGTTTCTTTTTATGTTATTTTCCAAGTCATACAGTTTTATGAAAATTATTACCTATTAAAATTTTATAAAGTTTCTAAAAATTTATTATTTGGATATCTTTTTTCTCTATGTTACAACAAAGTAAAGGCAGCCTTGATTTAAGGAACTGTGTATTCTTTCTTCGCAATAGTTTTAGGTAAAACACCATCAAATACTGTGCACATTATGCAGCTTTTATTTATTATTTTTTTTCACTTCAAGCATATAAAATTTTCTCTCTCATTTTTTAAATGTACAAATTGCTCTGTTTTTAATTGAGATAGTTTAAAAATGTTTTTTTTTTTTTTTTTTCTAATATTTTTCACATTTCTTTTAACTATGATTTAAAACTGAATCCATTCCACAATTAAGCCTTTTATACAATATTGTTGCTTAAATCTTTTCTTTGTTTTAAAATTCCTTTCCCAAATAGTGTTCTTCCGAACTTTAGGATTCCGTCCAATGTAAGAGTTTCAGGAGTTAAGACTTTTTTTTTTCTAATCAAGTAATGATTTTTGAAATTTCTAATTATATTTAGATCAAATCAATAATCCATTTATTTAATACGTATTTACCTTTATGAAATTAAATTAAAATACCAATAAAAAAGAAATTGTAGATTTCTTAAAAATATATGTAGTCAGATACTAAATAAATTATGAAAAGAACGTGCATTTTTTAACAATTTGCATTACTATATCTTAGCGAATTTTTCAAATCGAAATGATATAACTAAATTCTTTAATAAAGGAATACGTTTTCCACGTATTTCCATTTTCAAACGTTCCAACATTTTTAGTTTTCTTTTCAAAGGAAACCATAATTCAGCTTATTTTATTCATTTTCAGCTGTTTATACACTATTCATCTGTATTTATACACTAAAAACTAATTCGTAACTAAACTATACCTGGATATACAGCTCCAGGACTGCGAATTCCACTATAGTGGATGTAAGTTAAGAATCTTACGAGTAAAATAAAAAAACAAAAAATCCATTCCTCTTATTAAATATTTTCAAAATAAGGAGTCCTATTGCTGAATACTTTCACAATTGTCATTATATACTTTATTTATAAAAGCTGGGTTCCGTTGAAAGAAGGCCTATCATTTAGGTTTCCACAACTGGAAAAATGTGGAACCGCTGTTTTAATTTAATTTCAATTTTTGTTAAAAGCGAAATTGATAGAAGCAGTTTAATCTGCATAAATCTAAGAAAATAAGGTGACGAAAGAATTATCCAAAAGAAAAAATAGCTCTAAGTGTTAATTATAGTTAAATTTATTTATTCACTGTTGATCTCAAAGTAATCACCTTGAAAAGTAAGAGCGTTAAAAATATTGAATCATGTGAGTTATTTAGATGTTATAAAGAAATAAAATAAAAGTGAATAAAAAATAGATCCCGAACTTTGAAGTCCTATTTCTGAAAATGTTAGTATTTTGCCTAGAAATTATTTTAAAGCTACAGTAAATTGTGGATAACTGTTTATTATTGAAACGAAGACATTTCCTTGGAAATTTTTACTACTCAATTAACCCTGTCTGTTAACTCTTTTTGAATACTAATTTCTTTTTAATGATGAAGCTTATAGCTTCCTACACGCACGTGCGTTGATTTTAGAAAATATTTCAATTATCAGTTGAATATCAAAATGTCTCTTAAAATTATCGTTTGAATTAATTTCCTAAAAATCAATAGCATACTTAGATTTAGGTGCGCCCTTATCTTACACTTTAGACTTAATATAAAAAGTTTAAAATTATAATATGAAACAAAACAAAAAAACTATTGTGAAGAAATATTCGGATATTTATAATCATTAATTTTATTTTAATTTAAGAAAATGAAAATAGCAATTGCGATGAAAAGGTAGAGCTGAGGTAATGAATTGAATTTTAAAAAAAAAAATTTATAAAGGAAGAAAATTACTCACTATCTCATAGTATCACACTCTTGTATTCAAAATTTAGTTAGGGGTTATTATTATTTATAAAGCAAACTAAAAAGTATTTCATGAATAAAAAGTATTTTTACTTTAACTCAGTGTTATTTTTTCTGGCAAGTACTCCCTCCCTCAAACCGCGTATGTCCACAACCTTGTTTCGGGATTGTTATTTATGTCACTGCTTAAAATAATTTCTACTATTAAAGTCTCAAAAATAATCTTTTTTTTTTCTGAAAAAAATGAGGTTGTAATTTACGTGAAGTATATAAATTTTATAATTATTTTCCTAGAAATGATTGTTCGTTGATCGTTGACTTTTTTTCAAAAAATAATTTAATCAGAAATAAATTACCAAATTTGTACAAAACTAAATAAATCTTCTGATTTGGCAGGAGGTAAGTAACATTAAAAAGAGCGATAAGTAACAGTAAGAAGAACCTTTATATTGTGACTGACCAGTAAAGCCAGTATAAATACTTAATACTCCATTACCTACCCCGACTCTTTAAAAGAATCGTAACATAACTCATAAACTCTTCTAACATAAAACTCAAAAAGTGACCGAATAATTAAAAATCGTAATTCTATGGCATAATCAAACGTTACCGCTGATAATCTCTTTTAGTTTGCAATCGGCATAACGATATGAAAACAAATTCATTTACTGTTTTCTTTTTTTTATTTACAAATAATATTAATTAATCATATTTTATTTAGAAACTAATGATCTTAGTTGAAAGTTACTGTTTAGAAAATGGATCTGGAAGCGATTCATTTTAAATTAAATGTAGTGCTATTTATCTAACTATACTAGTAATGTTCATATATAATTTGAAAGCTAACTTGATATTTCATGTAGAAAATATTAATTTATTGTTTTACTATGCTTTAACATTAGGGTAAAACGGTCTAAAACAAAATTATATAATATCTTGATTGCGTTTGGTATGGCTGTCAAAATAATTTTAGTTTTATCTATTTATTTAAAAGCACTTATCTTAAATTACTTTTAAACAACATCTGTCGCATGTAAAAAGATCTCAAGCTCCACCAAAAAAAAAAAAAAAAAAAAAATCTACTGATAGTTGCTCTCTGGAAACTGAAAGTAGATATGACAACACTTTTCAAACATTAAAAGAAAAAATAATAATAAATTAATAAAAAGAAATAAATGGGAAAATGTTGTTATAAAAGAAATATTTAAGCTTTAAAAATATTTTATCATTAAACAAATCACTAGACTTGGCCTTAAACCATAAAAGCTTTCATTATCTTTGAAAGCTTTAGCTTTCATTATATTTAAAAAGAAATAATTCAAATTATGCAATCTAAGCTTAAGCACACTTTCTCTTGTTTATTTTTTAATGAAGTCTAATATTCAGACATTTTTCGGCTTGAAATGTAGCAATAATAATTTCGTATTTAAAAAAAATATATTTAAATGTTAGTCTTAAAAATCTGGATGTAACGACTATTCGACTTGCCGAATATTCGATTGGCCGAATGTTTGCGTAAATATTTATCAAAATATTTTTTGACATAGTTTTTTTTTTTTTTTTTTTTTTTTTTTAATTTGATTAGATTTAATAATGATTAATCTAAAGTATTATTTTTTTACTATACATTCGAAGAAATAGTTTTCACACTTTTTTGTCTCATTTTTTGCTGTTTTTCTGTTTTTATTACAGGGCAGCATTTAAACGGAACGTTTCTAATAAACCAGGGGTCTGTCCAGTCATTTTATGAAAGGTCTGGTTTTTTTTAAATTGTGAAAACATTACTCGTAATTTGTGAATATAAAATAAGCGTTAAGTCACATTCTTTCCACCAGGGTCCTATTTTGCCTATTTTGTGAATTTGTGCAAAGAGGGTCCTGTTATTGCAAAAAATCTTTTCAAGGAGTTTTTAAATTGTAATTGGATACAAGATTATGCTCAACATTGTAAAATTATAAGGGAAAAAAAATTAATTTTCAAAAATAAACATCTACTGCTGCTACTAAATTAGAGATGCAACATACAAATATTTGGTATTTATCCTATACTGCTGAATGCAGAGAATATTAATTTCGGACGAATAATGGAAACAAAATCACTCACATTTTAAATAATTTCAATTTACGTATTTTAAATAACACAAATTAGTTATGTATCACTTCTAATGTGTTACGCATTAAGTAAACTTAAACAATTCTTAAATTTATGTTTTTTAAAAATATTTGCATAAGTTATTTTTATTTACATAATATTTTATCAATTAATTTTATGAATAATATATTGCTCAATTATTAATTTTAAAAAAAAAATATTTAATATCAATAAGAATGTACACACGATGCTTGTAGAAATAAAAATATTTTCTTAGAATACTACATTTGGAATTTAAAAAATTTTGTTAACTTCGAACAGGTTAAGGTACATAATATAAATGAAATGAGATAAAACTCAGCCTAGAATTAAGGCAGAAAAACGTGATTAACAAAATATTAAAGCAATATACTTCGATTGCCAGTAGATTTGTAAATAACTATAATAGCTGAACACTCAGCATCAGTCAATTTTTCCCGTCCATTTACAATAATACGCAAATGTCTATCGAGTGTCTCTTGTGAAGGATCCGATAAAAAGATAAATTATTTTGTAAAGGGTCCGTTTTTAAGTTAAAATATTTTGTGAAGAGTCCGTTTTAATTCTTTTGTTCTCATTTTTTTTTTTTTCTGTACGATAAGACTGATAACCGGTAACATAGAAAGCTGTGATTTTCAACGTTTAAGTTATATTTTAAGAACTAAAACCATCTTTTGCTTATTTTATATTAACTTTTCTTTTTATCTGCGTTTTTATTATAACAGCATTTTTAACGATCCTTTTTAATGAACTATGTTATTCTTTTATTGTAATTTTTTTTAAAAATACGACAATGTAAAAAAAAGTCGAATTTAGATTTTTTTTGTTAAATTTTTACTTTAAAAATTAAGAACGGTTTTCATTTTGATTTCTCTCTATCCAGATTTTTAAACAAATAAATAAATTAAAAACATTAGTTTTTATTGACGTTTTTTATTGTGACGTAACAATTAAGAGTGTTTCTATTTGACTCTATCTTTTTATTCGCCTCTTCTTGAAAATACGGTAATGGGAAAACAGATATTCAGCTTTAACTTTTTCTTTCAAAAATTAATATATCTGTTTTTATTTTCTTTTTCGCCTTTGTATATAATCTGTTTTATGGGCGTTTTTATGATAGAGTGGCGTTTTTAAAAACGTTTCTGATAGACTAAATCACTTGACGTTTAATGTATACTTTTTTTTTCCTTGAAAATATTATTTTTAGAGCTGTGTTGATTCAGGGGATAGAGCGCTTGACTCAATATGAGGTGATCGCTTTCGAATCCGAACGATAAGTGGTCAATACGAACACCGCACCTGGCTTGCACCGACACAGTGCTGATGTAAATTATTCTCAGTGGTAGACAGATCATGAAATAGAGTCCCCTTGCCGTCAGACTGACAGTGAAAAGTTTTCCACTCCATGTATCGCAAATGCGGGTTAGTTCCATTAAAAAGTCCTCCACGAAGACAATTTTCTCCCAATACTTAATCCAGGAGTTCCCTTGTCTTCTGGTTTGTGTTCAAAATTACAAGGCTACGGGGTTGAACATTGGTAGTAGTAAACTCATAATTGGGTCAGCTGTTCAACGACGGTTATAAAATAAAATCATTATTTTCAACATTAAAGTTTTGTTTAAAGAATTGAGAAGATTTTGATGAGTAAAAGGAAGAATTAACTGTATAAGAACTAAGAGGACTGACAATTAATAATCTACCTTGAGATTCAAACTTATAACGAAATTAATAACAGCGATTGATAAAAGCTATTTTTTAATAGTTGTGTTTGTGATTCTTCCCATTTTAATATTAATCTATAATTTGTTGATTGTTTTATCTTAAAATATTAATTTTGTTTATGTTTTCATTTATTTAGCATAAAATTTATTTTTCCGACACATTTGATCCCCGAATTCAAATCGTCCATTTTTTATCTTCCGGGTAAACTGTTAGGTAAAGTTGAGATTTATTCTATTTGCGAAATCATTTCACTATAGCCTGCTGTGAGCCTTGGCCTGGCCGAACATTATCGTTCCAGACTTACCTATTTTTGCCGAACAACTTCCAATTTTTCACCTTCAAAGTGGTTAGGTCTTTTTAGATCTTCTTGGTCTCGGGTTCAAAGATTTCCAATTTAGTTTTCTTAGATTTCTATTATCATTGTATTTGCGACCTACCATACTAAACTCTCTTCGAAGACGAGTCAAAATGTTAACAGTGACTATGGAAAAACTGTACTCTATTTTACATTACCTTCCTGATGATAAACAATTTGCTCCGTTTTCAATATTGTTTGACGATATTTTTCAGTGTTCGCCCTTGTTTATATATTAAAAGAATTTACGATCACATGAAGTTATTATTTCCTTAAACATTCACATTATTTTCTATGTTTTTCAGCATTTATATAGCATTACGTGAAATTAAGCTCTGGGGGGAAAAAAAACTAAGGACAAAATGTGAACGCATAAAAATATGGATTCGTTTAGAATGCAAAATTACTTCTCCATTTTAAGCATAATACTCGAAGCACGTAGATAGTTTAAGGTCACGTTCCTCGTCTCGTAGTTTTATTTAAATAAGCTTAGGAATAATTCAAACTAGATGGTAAATTTCAGCTGAGGTATGAACTTCTTCTAACTTTTCATTTTACATAGACTGGTACGTTAACTTTTTATTGAGTGCGCAAAATTATTTTAAATGTGTAGAAACTAATGTATTGTTACAATTAAGTAGTAGTTTACTTTTCTCTAAAATTTTTTCAACTTTTTAATGAAATAAATGCTTTATTGAGATTTAATTGAATTTTTGTAACCTGTTGATAAAGCTGTTCTTTTTTTTTCTTTTTTTTCCCCTCTCTCTTCAACAGATGCATTTTATTTTAAGGATGCTAATTTTGTTTGCTAACTTTTCAAAAAAAAATTAAATAAATAAATTTCTCATTCTTAAAGAAGATGCTATTGAGTTTTTGTTTTCTCCCCAAAATTTAATTAGTTTTCTCCGCTGATACCGACATTTGGTTGCCAAGACGAAAGACGTTAGAAACAGAAAACTTGGGCGATGCAATTCGTTTAAAAGCAACAAACAATACTGAAATGTTATATTTATTTCTTCTGTAACCAAAAGAAAATAAAGCGGGTTATTGTTTTTCGTATATTGCACTATCTGTGTCAAGTCAGATTTCATTGGATGCGTCTAATTGTATCTTTTTAAAAAAAATTTCCTTTCCTATACTCATGTCGGGAGTCTCTTGGGAAATTTAGGTCTATTAACAAAAAACAATTCTTTTACATTATATATTACCTCAAAAATAGACCTCTTATTTTTTATTTTCAAAACGGACCCTTTCATAAAATTCTTCTTTGTCTAGGTGATTTTTGAATTTATATCTCTAACTGATATTAAATTAGTGTTGAAACTATTATATATTGAATCTATATTCTTTGTGTTTTGCTATTATTTTAGTTTTAGGTTTCATTTTTTATTTATTTACAATTTAAAACTACGTATTGGAAAATGTGTTTTTTCTGAAAACCGAGACTTATATCAAAATGTCTGTACAAATGTCTCTACGTGATTTCTTTGGGAAATGTTTATATTTCGTAATACTTTCGTTGGGTACATTGTATCTATTGATTTATCCTTCTAGCTTAGTATTCTTATTGCTATTAATGAATTTACTGTCTAATAGTTCGACAACAAGAAGGTTAGTTTTAAAACCTAAATATTATCTTGTGTGCTTTTTATTTTTATAAATAGTTTATTGCAAACAAGACCCAATGTTACTAGCTATAAAAACTACAATATATCAGCAGCTATTATATTATGTTTTATTTTAATTTTTAAACTTCGGTAAATACTGCTTATGCGAAAACTGCATCATCATCCACTATTCCCAAGAAATCGCACTGTAGTTAATTTTGAAGAAAATTATGAATGAAGTTGCTTGGAATCATAGCTCTATATTTTATACGGCTTCCATCATTTTTCAGACCAAGCTTTTGTCACAGCAATAATGGCTGTAGGGAGTTGCTTTTTTTTCCTACTAATCACTGTTCGATTTATACAACTGTATTGATTTCCAAATGTGACCTTTCGTCTCCTTAAGCTTGTTTATATCGTCGAATGGAAGCATTAATCAATACCTGATTCATAATTAATATTTCCCGTCTCTATTGTTCGGACGCAGTTTTTATTCTAGACTTTTCTGAATTATTTTGTTTTTAACTGTACTGTTCCTGGTGGAATACTTAAATATTTCTGTTTTGCTCTGTTCACTTTACTACCTGAGGCATGAAAGAAGTTCTATTTTTTAAAAAGTAAGGTTTCATTCTTGATCGACTTTAAAAAGTTATAAGTTTTTATGTATGTTACAAAAATTTATTTCGCGAGTGAAATAATTATATTTAAACTTATGATTTAAATCAGATTTAATTGGATATATGTAAGCAACGTAACGCATATGTGTCGAAACTTATTGTCTTCTGATTTATCTACTATGACGTCACTCGCAAGTATCCTATTATATACTTTTTTTATTAACGTGATTTTAGTTAAATTTTATATTTAGTTTTAATTATTAGTTAGAGTCAAATTATTTATCGAGTTATATAGCAAGTTCAGCGATCCCTAGCAACGCGGAAATGGTGTTCGTATATCTAATGGTAATGGCATGTAATGGTGTTTGGATACCTAGGCGCTAATTTACAATTCAGCTGCCTTTAACGACTCGTTCTCTTTTTTTGGAAATTTTCTCTTGGTTGTGATTGGTCGCTATTATAACACAAACTTTTATTTCTTTAAAATTTGTTACCTCAGCTAAAAAGTTCAAAAATAATTTTTTTTTTTTTTTTAATTTATTTATTTTTTTAAAAATTATTATTATTTATAATTTATTTATTTGAGATAATGTCAAACAGGAGAGCAGGTCGTTAAGTTAAACGCCGCTGGATTAAAAAAATTGTGCTTGGGACAATGTCTTCGATTATGCACCTGGAGGAAAAACTGCAGTGGAGAAAAAATAAACTTGATTTTGAAAAAAGTCTGAAATTGCTATTTTACATTCCTTTTTATGAAATGTAAGTAGAAATTAATTTGAGGTAAAAGAAAAAAAAAAAAAAAAATATATATATATATATATATATATATATAACTACAAAATATTCTTAGTTTCTTACTGAATCTAAAAAAAAAATTTTATATTTGTTTTAAAATTGTATTTTCTCCACAAATTATTTCGCTTAAGTTGAATGTTAAAAATAGGTAGAAATTTTTAATAAAAAAGAATGGTTTTAGTTGTAAAGTTTTGGTTTTTAGTCTACGATTGCATGCCTGGTGCTGTAGCTCACTGCAATCTCTTCTCTGCATGCCACTGCCTTACGCGATTCAGATCAAAGATGATCAAAATTTCGCTATCATTGTCTTTATTATTAATATTTTTTTTTAAAAATGGTATTCTGGGCCTTTTTTTAAAAAAAAATTTTATACTTTACCCTATTTTGTGTTTAAAATATTATCCTATAGCTCATATGATGACCCAGCATTGTTTCTAATATAAATATCAAAAATTATGCTATTCATTATCATTTAATTATTAGAAAATGTTTTGTGGCGAATTAGTGACGAGTCTTTTCCACTTGTTCTATGTAACACGTCTGGTTGACTTGTGTTACGCCCCACCATGTAAGAAATGAACTAAAACTTATTTCTAAATGCTGGAAATCGTTTTTGGAACATATTTTTAGTACTCAAAATATTTATTAAAGTAAAATTCTATACTAATTTACATTTTACATAATTTTATTGCCTTATATATCAGGTTGAATTACCACTGATTTTTAAATAATTTCATTTTCTTTTGTTATTTTTGAAAGAAAAAATTAACTAATCATTAAATAATTTTTTCGAACGTTTAATCTTTTTATAATAAGAGATGTATTCTGAGAAATCCTAATTTTTAATCAGCTGTTATTTTAAGCTCGGATTAGATTCTAGCAGTGGAAAGGAGTGCAGTATATATTTACTCATTTTATAATTAAAGTGAAAAACAAAGGAAACAGATGTTTATTGCTTTTTTATGTATTTGCTTTTTTATTAAGTATATAAGCTTTTTTATTAAGTTTATTGCTTTTTTATTAAGTATAAAAATATTATTTAACTAGGTATTAGAAAAATACTTGTTTATTGTAAATAGTCTGAACTTTATTGTGAACACTTCTGAACTTTAAAATATGCTTTTTCATTTTTTGTTACTTTATGATGTGTAACATAATGTGCTAAAAAAAAATTTTCTATGGAAATTTAATTTCCAACATAACAACTTTCTATTTCCAACATATTTTTATCAAATTATAAATAATCAATTAATGTATTATGTGCTGTAGGTGTTTTTCAATATATCTGGTTATGAGCTTCGGACTTTCCGTCATGAGCTTCTTAACTTCATTCCATTTTAAAGTTCACTTCCAGTTCTAAGTTGCATTTTTGCGTCAAAACAGTATTTTTGAAGCTTATGCATAATTTTTAATTTGATTTAAAATTAAATTATGTTAAATAAAAATTTAAAATAAAAAAATCTTTGCTACCACTGAAATCCTTCTTTCACCATGCATTTTTTTTTTTTTTTTTTTTGCTATACATCCTTAAGACGATTTTTTTTCTTCTAAATTATTGGTTGTATAACCAGGTGATTAATATGAATTAATGAAAATAATATCTTTCTATAGAATAAACGTAAGCGCAGCCTCTAACTTAGTTTTTTGTTTTATTTCGTAAATGCTATAAAACTTAGAAACTTGAAATTACGAGGTAGTATGCAAAATGGGACAGAGATTATGATAAAATAGAAAGAAAAAACATTCAATTCCGAAAATATTAACTGTTAAACTTTCAGTAAAAATATTTTCGCTAATCTTTTAACCTGAAAAATATTATTGTCTGATGGAACTTTGACTACTGAAAGAACCATTAGTTGTTTTTTTTTTTTTTTTTTCCCCCTTTTATTAATAACTATTTATGCATTGCTGCTTCATTTCATGCTCGAGATCTTTGTTATAAGCTCTCGTTTGACTTTATGACAAAATCAACGAATAATCAAAAATAAAAATAATCAAAATAAATAATCAAAAATAAAAAAACAGAAATGAAAATAGGAGAGAGAGAATTTGATGTTTCTGGACATCTATCTTAACACTTTTATCGAATTTCTTAAAAAAAAAAAATATATATATATATATATATATATATATATATATATATATATATATATATATATATATATATATATATATATATATATATATATATATATATATATATATATATATATATATATCATAGCTTAACCCCGTCCTGCCCCCGTCAGGGCTCATCCGGAGAATACTGTAGACTCTAAGTACACGCACATAACCTCTCAGTAAAAAAAAAGAAGATTCAAAAATGTAGGCATGGTGGCGATTCATGGCAACACCAGCAGGCCTCAAAGAATTTAGTGAAATCTTAAAATTAACAATGGTAGTTACTCAGAAAAATAGGAGTTCGAGTGTTCAAACATATTAGACGAGACATCAAAAAAAAAAAAAAAAAACATTGAAAAAAAAAGGTAACAAACATATTTTGATGATGAAAAGTACCAGAATTTGTCCAAAGCCCATGAAAACAGATACAATTTCAAAAAGAATAGTTATGGCGAGGCAGCCGTAAAGAAAAATCCTCACACAAGAGGAACCCTAAAACATGAATAGTTAGAAAATTTTACAAAATTTTGAACAATAAATAAATCGAAAATTCGAAAATCATTTCTAAAGAACACAAAAACAGTATTTGCGAAGGTTAAATAAATATAAATAAATAGTAATTAAAAAAAAATAATAGTAATAATAAAAATACACGAGATTTAAAGGCCTTTTTTTAAGTTGAGTTTTTATTATATAAGATAACATTCGATTACTAGCTCGCAAATTATTAACTGTTAAACTAAATATAAAAATAAAATAAAAAACATGCGGCATACTGCTCTACAGAACGCAGGTGTTCAACTACTGAGTTGAGACTTGCTGGAGGAATCATTTTTGTTTATGAACTTAACAGGAGCTCTTTATGCTAATTTTTCTTCTTTGCGTTACATTTATTTTGCTGCGCGGAAACTATAAAAGAGTTATTAACTTGAAATTACGAAGGTGTGTAAAAAATGTACAAGAAGCTCAATAAAATAAAATAAAAATTACGATGGAATTATTAGTTCGGGAACTAAACTGTTAAAATTGTAGTAAAAGAAGGGATAAACATAATTATAGCTGATACTGCCCACTGAAGTATAACTACACAGAGTTGAAATTTAACCTTCTAATAAGATAGTTTTTTTCGAAATTCCAATTTGTTGGAAAGGTATTGTGTTTTTAAATAATTTTTTTCTTTTCTTTTCCTTTTTGAATAACAATTATTGATCCTTTGTTGCAGAAAAATTTATCTCTTTCGTGATTTTTAATTTATGAGCTCGTGCTTGACTTGGAAAAATATGGATGCATTAAAAATAAGAAAGATTAGATGCTGCCATATATATATATATATATATATATATATATATATATATATATATATATATATATATATATATATATATATATATATATATATATATATATATATCAGAATTTCTTAAAAAGTGTTTTCAATGTGAACTGTTATATGACATAAGGTTATCGTTATATATTGTTAACAAGTAAATTACTTCTTATTATATCCCACATTCTATTCTAAGTTGATTTTTTTTTTCCAAGGTCAGTCTATTATATTTAAAATCCAGTTAATTTCGTTACAGTTAACATATTAAAAAAAAATGCCTTTTCATAAAGGTCATCATATTCTTTCTTTTGAAAATTCTAGCTGCTTTACGCGTTTCTTTCAAAGAAAGTTCTGTTATTATGGAATTAAATATTTGGTATTATTTTACATTTGCCCTTTCATAAAGTAATAATAATTATATATTTTATAAATAAGATAAAAGCACTACTTAGGAGAGAAAACACTAAAGTGAATCAGTAGCAATCATGGAGTTAAGTGAGCAAAATCTTCTAATATTTAAAAGAGGATCAAGGTTATTTATAATATTTTATTCTTATAAATGTCAATTCAAAATTTTATTTAAAACTCATTTAATCATTTATTACTTGACACTATTTTGTGGCTCTTCGATTTGGCTTTGTTTTGTTACCTAAAAATTTCGAATTTTGTCTGCGAAAATGAGGTTTTTCAATAGTCTGAGCTCTATATATGTTAACTTATGTATAAAATATATAATATATTAAACGAATGTTATCGATTTAGACGATTAATGAGATGTGTTTGTTTTATATAAATAGCGAAATGACTTGCATTATTTATTCAAGAATTCCGGCACAAATGGAAACACATACTAGAATTCGGAATTTGATACCTTTTTCAGATTTGCAACTTCATCGTCACTAAGCCGTATATTTTCAGTTTAGTTGACACACCTTTTAATAATATGTTATTCTTTGTTCGGAAATTGCACATTGCTTCATAATATAATGTTTAGTTACGTAATAAAAGTTTCATAGAGAATAAATATTTGAGTCATTCTTTATAAAAATGGCATTGAGTCATATATATATATATATATATAATGAAATGTGGATTAACGCACTCATAGCAAATTGAAATGTAGAAAGACAGAAGTAATAAATGAGGGATTTTAGTGCAATTGTTGAAGTTTCTTCACTTCTATACGAAAACGTGTGACTGAAAGTGATACAAATGGCAAAAAGATTCTTTTTTTTTTTTTTTTTTTTTTTTTTTCTAAGAAAAAAAATATGAAGCTTATTATTTATAAAGTGAATGACCTTTTTTGTAGAAAGGTTTTTAAAGATTAAAGTTTGTGACGAAATGTCTGAAACTTCGGGCATAGGATTAATTTTTCTCTTTCTAATCGATTTTTTGAATGACGGAGAGTAGAATAGAAACAAACTAAGGTGGTTTTCGGTGTTTTTTTTTTTTTTTTTTCTTTTTTTTTCTTCTACATACCGCCAACAAGCCCTAAAAATTCCTTATCACTTAAGCATAAGTTTATATGCACTCGTTGTCTTTCGCCAGTTTGCCCCCTCCCACCGCTCCATATTGATGTTGCAAATCAGTAATTCAGGACCAAGCCTTGTAACTTTGAAGCTAGCCTAGAAGAAAAGGTAACTTCTGGATCAAGCATTGAGACAAGCTAGCCTTCATGGAGTTCTTTTTGACGAAACTAACCTGTTGTAGTATTAAATGAAGATTTTAAAAAAATAAAATAAAAATACCTTCTGCATTTAGCACCACGGCATTAGGATTCTAACCCATAATCCATCTACCATAGAGGATATTTTACATCACCGTGCTCAATGCGATGCGGGAGTAGAATTCGTATCTAGATGTCATAACCAGGATTCGCACATGCGTCACCTCATCGGAAGACGAGTTCTCTATCCTCGGGTGTTTTTTCTTTTATGATTTAAGATATGACTAAATGTGATACAATTTTTAAAAAAATAGATTGGTCCTATGCTATTCAGGCGCTCAAACTGACACATTTCCTATGATAATTTTAAAATTGCGAAATTCGCTTATTTAAAATTGAACGACATTTCAGTTAAAAGTTAAGAGTAAAGTTTGTGACGGAAAGTCCGTATTTTGTATCACGGCACGACATTAATGTTTACCCTTCCTCAGCAATTTTTGAATGATATGCACGAAGGTTCTCAAACAGAAACAAACAAACTTGGCTTAAAATGGAAAGAAACATCGCTTTTGATCAGCGATTCATCACTTTTTTATCCCCTCTACGCACCATTTACAAAACCTAAAACTTCCATTTATAACTTAAGTTAATCTCTACTTGTCGTCTTTCTCTTTTATGTTGTCCACCCTCTCAGCGTCGCTGCTCCATAATAACATTTCTGTCCACGGCAGTATTGTTCTGAATGCTTGGTTCTTTTTCACAACTCCACACTTTGCTGCTCTTTGTTAAGTAATACAGAAAGTAAATTTTTTTTAAAAAATTTCATAGAGCAACACATTCAAATTGAAGGGTCTAAAAGTGTTCATGTGAAAGAAAAAGTTTAAAAAATCGTATTTATTTCTCAAGAACTATTCAACCGACTCCCTCCTAATTTTAGACTTAGTCTTTTGAAATTTTTATAAATTTATGCCAAAATTTTTGTGTCTACACTACTATTTTATTTTATATCCGCCTTTAAACAGCCGACCCAATTTTTGAGTTTACGACTACGAATCTTCAACTCCGTAACCTTGTAATTTTGAACCAATCCAGAAGACAAGGAAACTCTTGGATCTGTAACCAGAGGTATTGATTTGTTATGGGAACAAGGACTTTGCGACTCGACAGATTTAACGTGCATCAGTCACTATTTACTACATGGAGAGTCTTCGGCCGGCTGGGATCGAACCCACGAACTCTTGGACATGGGCCCAGTGCCCTGCCAACCAGTCAAAAATTTTGATCATAATTAAATCCAATAATAAAATAGTAATGAATGAAATAAATAATAATTAATATAAAATTTTGGGTCTGCGCGGAATAATCTTTTTTGTGGAAACCGACTTCTTAGCTATCCAGGAAGAAATTGACGCTTAAATGTCAACAATACAATGCTGTGGAGCAGAATTCAAAAGAAGGCACAGGCACGCTCTAAGCTGTCTAGCCAAATATGATGATAATTATGGAATTACCTTTAGCTAAGCCAATTTAACAAAATAGACTGATTGCAAAATTGACCTGAAGCGGCTCAAGCTCTTGTGACCTTGTTTTCTAGATCAGCAGTTTTCTAAAGGTGTTTCACGGCTGGGGGTTCCGTAGAATGATATCAGGGATTTTGAGAGTTATAATTTTTTTTTTCTTCTTATCACCGATTATACTTGTATCTAATCAACAATACATAATTTATTAAATATTTCGGTTGCTTATATGAAATTATTTGTGTAAAATGCAAATGTGAAAAAAAATAGCAAATTTTTAAAATAATTTTCTTTTTCGATAACAATATTCTGAATAAATTATGAAAAGAATATGCATTTTTAACATAAATTAATACATCGATCTTTGCAACTCAAAATAAAATAACTAATTGCGTTCCTCTGGATTACTTTTATCAACGTTTATAGCAGTTTTTTTTTTTTTTTCCTTTAATTTTTAGCCAAATTATACTACACCAAGAACCAGTTCATAATATGAAATATTTCATTCTTAATAATAAATATTGAGGAAAAAAACTTGTAGTTTTTTTTTTTTTTTTCTTTTTTCTTTTTTTTTTTTTTTTTAATATATTTGAGCTTTTTATGTAATGTCGAGGTTCCGTAAAAAGCCCGGCATTTAGGATACCGTTAGCCGGAAAAAATTGGGAACCTTGTTCTAGATCAGTGGTTACCTACGGAGTCTTTTTTTTTTTTTTTTTTTTTTTTGTGGCCTGCTAACTAAAATATATTAGTTGTAATTTTTTGCGGACAATTTTCGTAAAAAATCTATATGGATTTAAAATATTTTTCTTTCGTGAAAAAAAAAAAAAAAAACTAATTTCTTCGTTTCTGTGAAATTTAATATGCCAACGGTGCATAAAATTTGTTTCTCAGGTTTTGCATCCAAGAAAATATTTATTAAATTGCAAAAGTAATCCTGTATGTTGCTTAAAACTCTGCTTCGTATTTTAATTTGTAATTCAATACGTTTGTTTTGTACAACTTGATAAAACTCTGACAGTAATATTTAATGTTCCTTCAAACATAAAAGAGACCTGTATAAAATTTTGATAAAGTTGTGACCCGCCATTTGACTGGCGTTTATATTTCTGCCCCTCGCCTCATGTAAGTTGGAAACCCCCTACTCTAGATTGTTGTTATCCATCATTGAGGATCAAAAATTCAAATCTGCCTTAGTAATGTATTCCTTTGATGGCGAAGTAGGGCATTAGGAGTATTCATAGAAAAAACTTTTTTCTTTCGTTACTTAGATTTTTTTTTTTTTTTTTTTTTTTTTGCATTTATCAATTAGCATCATTAAGGTCTAACTTTCAATCCTTTAATACACGAAATTGTCATAATTTATAAGTTATTCCGTTTTTTATTTATTTATTTCGAGTACTGTGTGTTCATTTTAAAATTGCTGACATCGAGGGGGGGGGATTTTAGAAAAATAGATTATAGTTCATAGATGAAACTAAATAAAAATAAATATTTTTGTATCTAAAATATATTATTACGATGTTGCAATTGTCGAAAGTGTCGAACGCGCTCTTCGTAAAATTATAGGGTTTCTCTTTGAACTTATTATTTTTTAAGCTTTCTTCTCACTAACTTATTGTAGAAAATATTTTTTGTTCGCCACCATTATTGATTTGAAAATTATCCATTTTATTCTAAAACTGAATTTCTTTTACCATTGGAATACAGAGTTCAAAAGATTTTTTTTTTTTAGTAAATCTGTCTCAGACTTTCAATTCATTTATTATTATTATTACTGCTATCTTTATACCAATGAGTGACTATTGTTATACTAATGATACTCTAATTTAATAAGGAAATGTAAAAATGGTTTCTTTAACTAAATATTCAACTAGTATTTGAAAAAGAAAATTCTCCATTTAAAATAAATTTCTTTTAATCTTGTTTTGCTTTAGTTTTTTTTAATTTATAATACTTAAATATTTTGCTATTTCCTGTTTATGATATTGATAACTTGCAGTTCGTTTCTGTATTTTTATTTATTTTCATTTTATCAATCAAAATGAGGGGAGGGGGGAAGCAGGCTTCCTGGGTTAAGTCAAGATGACGCACTTGCTTATTTTGTAATTTCAAACTGCATTAAAATATTGTCCAGACTTCATTTAGTTTCTTTAATTAATGCTTACTTGACAGTTTCCCCCTTTATATGTTTATGCTCTAGTGTTATTTTTTTCTTCTTTCTTTTGGATAGATTATTTTCATCAATATGAGACTGATAAATTAATTAAATGATGCATTGCTTTTTCTCTAGCTGTACAATCAATTGAATTCATTTTATTCCCTTGCTCTGCAAAATAAGATTTTCTTACTTTTCATTTCTAGATTGAAGAGTAGAGGCCTCTTTTTTTTTTTATCTTTTGAGTGCTAATTAATTTTGTAAGAAAATGTGTGTTTTTTCTCTTCGGTTAACATCTAGTTTTTGTTAAAGGAAATTCCAGTATTTAAATCTGTTGCTAAGCGTTGAGTGATTACCCGTTTTTCTTTTCTTTGTGAATTTTCTCTTTTTATATTTTGTAAGCAAATTTTTGCAAACAGCTTTTAAAGATTTTTATTTATACGTTACTCGTTAAATTAAATTTCGATATCTACGAATTGCGGTTTTCGTAAATTTTCTATTCTTTAAAATAGCCTATATTGCTCATAATTTCAAAACGCATATTTTTTCAGTTATTTTTTTAGTTATAATTTCAATCAAAAGTTTTAGTTTATTGTTAATAATTCTTATATGACTCTTTTGCTTAGTACTGTTATTAATTTTGTTCCTTTGGTTTGCTAATATTTATTAGTTAAATGTAAAACTAATATAGAGGTTGTTCCAAAATTTGACCGACAAATTCAGAAGGGTGATACGATTTCAAGACGATAACTCACCCTAGAATCTCAAATCTCGACGAGAGGATGAAAATCGCGAAAAACTGACACAGCGAGTATCTTATAGCACGGATTATTGTCGCTTCGACAGACTTAAATACATACACCTAGAATCTTTCAGCTCGTCCAAGTATTGTTTTTTCGTTATTTTAGACTAAATAATGACGTCATTGGGCAATCCAACTCGGAACAACGCTTGTGATAATTAATTTAATAAAATCAACTAAATCAAGCAAGTTTCTAGTATCTGTTGTAGTTGTTTTTCAGCGTGTTTTTTATTTATTATGTATGGGTTTTCCACGATCCAATGTGGTTTGCTACTCCATGTTAAAGGGTAAGTTTTCTATGTCTAGATACGTCCCGCTGTGGACTGATCGGAAAGCCACGGTTCCCAGTAGAGCACCGAAGTCAAGCATCACTGGCTGCGGTCAGTAAGCGGGTGGGTGACCACTTTGATCAACCTACGTAGGGACCGAAGGTGCGCGGTATCGGTCCTCGTTAAACTGTTTTACCGTAAAGTGCTGGACTTCGCGCTCAGGTCGTCGGGCTACCAAAAGCAAGGGAGCCATCTCTTCTGCAGAAGATCAAATGCGTACAGCAAAATGTGCAGCTCTAATGCGACGTAAATAAAATGCCTACCTATCTCTATATACATTTTATTACCCTTCAATATTTGTCGATTGAATTTTGGAACACCCTCTATAAATTATAATATTACATGTGGATCTCCTCCACTGTTACTCCCTTCTATAGAATTTATTTTTATTTTTATTCCAGTGCTCATTTTTGGAAGTTAACTTCTAATGGACAAAAGGTCTTGATGCGGAACTTCAACCTGAAACAAAACCCCTGCTTCTTGTGGCCGATGGCAACACCAACCAAGCTGAATGAATTTAAGCTCTCTATTAATAGCATTTGTAATATAAATAATCTAAATTTAACACATCAAATATGGATTCAACTCTTATTAAAAGTGGAGAAAATGTGGACACTAATGACTCAAATTTTAACAGAACACTATATAAAAAAGAGAATTCTAATAATATAAAATGTAGCAATAAAAATAAACCAACTTACCAAGCTAGCAACCGTAGCTTATCCTCATCCTCTTCTTCAAGCAGTGGAGCTCCCGAATCCTCTCTACCACCCCCTCCTGATGGCGGTTGGGGTTGGGTTGTTGTGTTTGCTTCATTTATGATTAATTTTATTGCCGATGGAGTGTCTCTCTCATTTGGGATATTATTTGTGGATTTTATTAATTATTTTGGTGAAAGCAAAGCCAAAACATCAATGGTAGGCTCGATTTTCCTTAGTATGCCATTGTTAGCTGGTCCCGTTGCAAGTTATCTCATCGATCGTTATGGTTGCCAAAAAATGTGCATTTTGGGAGCGCTGCTCGCCACCATTTCATTTGTCATCAGTGTTTGTGCTGATTCCCTGGAAATCCTAATTTTGACTTTCACTTTAGCTGGTATTGGCCTTGCTCTCTGTTATGTTACTTCTATTGTAGTAGTTGCTTATTACTTCGAGAAGAAGAGGTCTCTTGCAACGGGCCTCGCTGCTTGCGGAACAGGCATTGGTAATTTTGTATTCCCTCCATTAACTCGATACCTTATAGAGCAATACGCTTGGCAAGGCACACTTTTGATATTATCAGGTTTCTTTCTCAATATGATCGTATTTGGAGCTCTTATGCGAGATTTAGAATCACCTGCTGATGAGGAGAATGACAAGGCTGATGACTCATCTGAAAGCTGCAACTTGGACAACACCGAGCGATTGTGTAGTTCCATGGTTCAACTGCCCACTTATCTTAGTAATAACTTCCCTGAGGTGATCTCTGAGCTGTCCAGTAAAGAAGGCTCGCATCTCAACTCTCTGCTGGAACAGCACCCATACATCCTTGATTCTTACGTGAAAAAATATTCTATAGATTCGACGGAATCGTCGTTAACCCAAGAAAAAGGAGAAAAGGCTTTGAAGAAGAAAACTCGCAAAGATCTCGCAAAAACTTTTTCAAATTCATCAACCAGGGAATCGTCAGTTCCTCCAAGGCTTGATGCCGCTTATCTTCACAAAATAAGGCTTCAACGAGGTAGTATTACTTACAGAGGAGCCATGTTAAATATCCACCGTTATCGCTTAAAAGCATCAAGTTGTCCAGATATTTATCGAAACAGCATGGTCACTATTAATGAAGAAAAGGTGAGTATTATGCATATATTCTGTTGAGCACAATATTTAATGGTTAAAGCAATGCTTAAAAGTTTACAGTTTAGTTTAATTCAAATTTTGTTTTTTTAAACTTACTAATTTTCATTTAATATTCACATTTTTTTAGGGATGTATGTTTCTTGATGATTTGAAGATTCTTATTTGTGAAATGTTCGATTTTACGAATTTCAAAAATATTGGATACACATTATTTTGCCTGTCTAACTTCTTTCTGTATGCTTGCGTTGATGTCCCGTATGTCTACATACCAGATCATGCTGTGAATAGTGGTACTGATATGAATGATGCTTCGTATCTAATATCAATTCTAGGTGTTCTAAACTGCTTAGGTGTGGTAAGTATCAGAGCTTTATAATTAATTTTACCATTTTAAATGAGAGAATTATATAGCTTTGTAAATGGATTTTTTTTTCTCCAGTTTTTTCGTTATTTTGTACTCTTATCAAGGAATATGACGTTTTTCACGTTTTGGTGAGAAATAAAAGTTTTCGTGACGAAAAAAGAAAATATCGGAGCTATTTTTACATCTTTTTACATGCTTCGTGACTCTTTAGTTTTCAGCTGCATCAAAAATCAAAAACACATTTTGGCTTATAAACTTCGTAAATAAGAAAACGATCCGTATTTTTAAATAAATTATTACTTTATTTGTCGCCGCTAATGACAGCCATTGCCGTCCGATTTTTGGCGATATGTAGGCAAGTGACGGCTATAGCCGCCCTCAGGGTATCTCTAACAAAAATCTCTTTTAATGGTTCTGTTAATTACAATTTTTTTTAATGACTTATACCATTTTTTTATTCCCATTCCTCAATATTAGATTTGTTGGAAAAATTGTATTTTAAAAATTAATTACCTCAATAGTCTTGAAAACCATCGAATTTTAAATGAAGGTCTCTTGAATTTTCGTGACTGATAGATAACTTTGCTCCTGAATATTTTAATTTAGAAAAAAAAGAAACATCATAAGTACGAATTTTACAAATGCGTTAATTTTTCAGTAATATATCGAGAGAGAAAACTAACATATCAATTTTTTAGGGGGGGGAGGAGAAAGAATGTCATAATGAGCAAATAAAATGGTTACAGCCGTCTAGAGTTTTCCTGGAAACACTGTGACATAATATGAGAAATAATTTTCACTTCCATTTATAGGACTGACGCTCGATAACACGCAGTCATAAACAGTTAGAAGAAAATGTGTTTCTGAGTATGGTTGTCAAATTAAATGTGCGCGACAACGTGTTTAGAAAGTTATGGATGGTGTTTTCAATATAAATGTAAACAACAACGATTTCGAGCTCTTGGCTTGTTCTACTTCCGTTTAGAAAGCAAACAGCTGCTTACTACAGCTTTTTCTGCCAGGCGATATTTTCAAACAGATAATTTTGTTTTTAATAAAAGAAATAAAATAAACAATTTCTAAGCTCAAATTTGATGTATTTCATAAGATATTAACGATATTAAGTAATTTTAGTGAGTTTCAAGGGAAAATTTGTTTTAATTATTTATAGATGTACTGTTAAAAAAGGTGATATGGCTGCTAGATTTAGGAAGAACTCACTTTTTTGGCAGTCCCCTCTGCTCATTTGCCCTTTTTTTTTCTTTTTTTTACTGTTTTTTTTTTTTTTTTCTTTTTTTTTTTTTTTTTTTAAAAGCTGTGTACCATCATACTTTAGTGTTATCATATTGTTTGAGCAGCGAGATTAAGATCATTTTACAAATTATCATTGAGGTTTAAAATTCGAAATTGGTATATTATTGACAATGTAAGAAGTGTCTTATAACGATTTTATTATTTATTTTTTTTTTCAAATGACGATTCTTACTTTTTGAAATGACAGGTCTTCAAATGACGATTTTTATAAGGATTCTTTTATAAACGCAAATAATAAATCGGGTAACAATACACGTATGCTAGAAATACTCATCTTGAAAATCTTAAAACACAATGATTGCGTTGTGAGCCAAATGACTTCAAAATACGCCTGAAACAGTCGGAAGTATAAAAAACTTACTGCGCACCCTAGTGTAGAAACCATCCATATGAAATAAGGAACATTTTTACTATTATTATTGTATATATTCCTTGGGATTCTAAGCAACTTGTCTACCACGCTAAACAGAATTTTCCTTTCTTAAATCTGTTTCGCTGATTAGTGGATTATAGGTCAAGAATTAACACAAGTTACAATATTCCAAAGAAGTATAAATTAACGATGAATGAAATAGGAAGAATTTGAACCAATATCTTGAAACAGACACCAAAAGTGTCTATAACGTGATTTTTGACCAATTCTTGAAGCTACCAGAATTTTCCATTTTTGATTCAGGTTCAAACAAATACATATTATAAGACATTCAGTGAAATTTTGGAAAATTTATTGAATAAAGTTTTTTTAATAGTGTAATTTCATCTTAAAAACTTTGCTCATTGTTGATGTTAATGGGAATAGTTTGGAATGGCTTTGTTAAATCCTAAAGCTCACAAACAGCACCCTAAAGCGGATTCTTAACTTATATTTCTTCATATATTATTTCTTGTTTTACTCTAAATTTCAAAAGCACGATGTTTGACGAATGTAACAAGTTTTAACTGAAGCTCTGTGCTGGTCAGGAACCCATCCTTTCCTCACGAAATTTATCGTGATTAACTAAGAGAAATTTATCTTCCATTAACATTTTAACCGCTTTAAGATTGTCTAATGGCTAGAGCACTAAAATCTTAACTGTGCTGGGTGACTATACATGATCGGTTTATCGCCAATCGAAATTGAAGTTTTGGCAAAAGACCTCAAATTGTAGATGCTCTCATGTTTGTTGACAACAAAGTTTCAATCGTTACCTGACTGCTACAATCATGAGTTTTTCTCCAAATGGAAATTATCACCCACTAAAATTTTGACTTGCTAGAGATTAATTTTCAACTTGAGTTCTATGTTTAGGGACAATAAACGATAAAATAGTTTCTTGGCCCCTACAAAAAGAATTTATCGCCTAATTTCAAAATAGAAAAATCGACAATCAAATTTTCGACCAGCCAAAAGATTCAAATTTTGACTTCACCTCTGTGCTTAACTATAATTCAAATTCCAACTGTTTCCTGGTCACTTCAAGCAGAATATCGCCAAACAGAAATTACCGTCAATAGTAAACAGATTTGTTGACCTTCGTCAAATAAATTCTTTTCAAATCTGAATTCCAACATTCAATTTGAGCTCAGTGCCAAATACTAATACTAGTTCTTAAATAATGCAAGCTAATTTTTCGCTGTTCTTAACGCACATCGAAATTTTGACTGTTTTCCATAAACAAACCAACAGATTACAAAAAAGTAAGATATAATGTAATCTAATAAAAAAGTTAAAAACGCAGAGCGCATCACTCTTGTAACAGGGTGAAAATAAAGCATTTTTGGTAGGACAAAAGCAGAATTATTTTCTCCTTTTTAGTACTCTTTAAGTTTTTGATTTTTTTTTTTTTTCAAATTTTATTTTTAAAAAAAATTATTCGATTTTTGCTTTGCTTAAAAAAAGTTTGTCATTTCACGGTTTTAGCAAGTAGTCAGTGTGTAAAATTGTGTGATATTTTGTGTTATTTTCTTAAGTTTAGAAAGGTTATATATTTCTTGTTCTCACCTCTCAAATCCCTTGAAAATTTGTACGTATTTTTCTAGTTATTGTTTCTTTACATTAAAGGTTACCGCCAATAATTTTAGAAATTAATATTTGATATTTTTGATTTTAATCATGGGTACTCTATTGTATTAAGAATTTGTAAATTTCTCCAGGTAACGGTTGGATATATTGGAGACAAGCCTTGGATTAACTCAACACTCCTATATAGTGGTTTCATATTGCTCAGTGGTCTATCATTAGCCTTGTTACCAATTGTAGCAAATTATTATGTGATAGCTTCTCTAGTTGGAATTTATGGTTTTACGATCAGTGCAAATTATACTCTTGTACCTGTAATCATTGTAAATCTGATTTCACTCGATAACTTCACTGGAGCATATGGACTGTTATTACTTGTTCAAGGCAAAGCTAGCTTAATTGGACCTCCTGTGGCAGGTATTACAATATTTGTACTATTAGTTAAATATATCTTTTTTTTTTCTTATGATTTGGAATAGTAGGGAAATAAAATCCTTAAAAAACCATTCTGAAAAAATGCCTGCCTAACCCTTTAACGCAGATGGGACAATGGTGTTCCTTTTATATATATTTTTTTTCTGGTGCTGTAATTACAAACAAATTTTTTTTTTTTATTTTTTTTTTTTTTTATTGTGAAAAACAGTCTAATAGTTACTTATCGGTTAGATTATCAAAATATTATTTTTCTAAAATATAAATTCCAAGAAAAGTAATTTTAATATATATATATTCATATTCAAAAATTTATCAATAATTAATTTTGTAAATTTAAGAAATTTTAAAGATAAATAACTGTTTCTCATAATTCTAAAGAGCAAATTATTGTTTGGAAGTGAGCCGTGTTTAGAAGATTTTACCTTTAATGCAGAAAAAGACACTTGTGTTTCATGCTGTATTTCATATCCATAAATTATTAAACTGCTAAATGTATTTTTCATTTTTTTTTTACCTAAATAATTACAAAATATTAAAGTTTAAAAAAATATGTTTAATAAAAATTCTGCACCAAAGGGTTAAAAAAACATCTTCCATTGATAAACTAATTATCAATCCCATAAGTTTTTTTAAACCTAATTTTCTAAAAAATATTTCATGTTATATGATTTTCGTTTGCAGAAAAATTTGTTCTTAAACAAATTTATATTCTCAAACATTTTTATTTCTTTTTTTTTTTTCCTACAATAAGAATTTAAATTTTGGAGTGTCCATTTGTAAAATATTCTTGAACCCACTTTACAGTCTCATTTACCTAAAGATAATTTCATGCAGAAAATAACTTTAAATTAAAATTTATTATTTAATTTAATAATTAAAAAAATTTTGAAATTGTAGATGGAACTTTTTGAGTGTTGAATATAATTTTATTGACAAAATAGAAATCATAGTATATCTAAGTGACTTTGTTTACTTATGTTAATTTAGTATTCATGTATATTTCTTTTCTTAGGATGGCTGTTTGATGTAACTGGAAATTATGACATCACTTTCTACGTCACAGGTTTACTGATTATGCTTTCTGGAGCAATGGTTATTCCGGTTTCAAAAAATCTTTGTAGAAAAGCATCGCCAATCAGCAGCAAAAGCTCTATCAGATCTGATTCTCGTAAAGTAAAATTCCAAGATAATCCAGGAAATGTAGATAATATTTTAGAAGGTAAACTTGAAAATCGTCTAAATGACAAAAAAGTTTACAATTCAAAGGAAACCGGTGATAATACTACACCATTATTATCTACCAATAATAAAGAAATATGCATTGAAAAATGTAATGGTAATGGCAGTAAATCCATTTCGGTTTATGAAAATCCTCTTTCTTTAGTCTAAAATATATTGGTTATGTATTTAACCTCAAGACTTTGATTTATTCTCTATTATATGAAATAAATATATAACCACTAAGTTTTATTTACATTCATTGATTATATTTGTTGCCATTCGTATTCATATATTTTGTTATTGTTTTGTATTTGTTTATTTGTGTACTTACAGTTCACTTGAACGTGAATAAACACTGTGACATTAGCGTAAGTATTTTTTGATGAAAGTTGTATTATTTTTCAAGAGTGTTGTTGAAACATAAGGCATCGAAGATCTTGCTTTTTCTTATTAATTTCATATATTTTAAAATGCACTCACATTTATCCAGTATTTTAATAATGTAGGTGTTTGTTCTGTATTTTAATCATTGTTTGTTATTGCACATAATATCTAAAAGCTTGCAAATAATAGTTGACCCATTTTCAAAAACATTTCATAAGGTAAGCAGTTTAACATTTCATCATAAATTACATCTTCAGTATAAACTAGCTGTTTATTAACACTTCTCATAAATATAATCATGTTCTTTATAACATAACTGTAATCATGCCATAACAAAAACATTATTATGAATCAATGTCTGTTTTTAGTAATTTTAATTATCTTAAAACAATTTTATTTTAGATAAAAATTTTATTCTTTCCTTTTTTATATTTGTTTAATCACAACTTATTTGTATATGAGTAAAAATTTCCTTATAAGAATAATTATTAATATTTTTAACTATTTGTACTTATTTATGCTTAAATTTTCAAACCTAGAAGATGTAGTTCAAAAAATTAACATTCTATGTTTCAAGAAAGGAAGTTTTAGAACTATTATTTTTAGTAAACCTTATTTAAAGAATATTTATTAACAGGGTTGTATTTATTTGAAATGGATAAAGCAATAAAATTTATGTTACCTATGCTTTTTCATATAGTAATAGAATTAGGTTCAATTTTGAATAATACATAGTACAAAGTTCTAAGACTTATTAAATCATTATAACTTTAATTCTGTTAGAAATGTAATAATTGTGAGCAATTTTAATTTCCGCTGAAATTTATAATGTTTCTGCAGAACAATAGTTAGTCAAAACTGCATGAGCTGGTCTATTTTTTAAATGTCACTTAAATTCATGCTTAAGCAGTTAAATAGAAGCTGCATTTCCTAACTATAATACGATGTTTGCTACTTAACTTTGCAATAACAATCTCTGTGGATACTTTTTTGTAGGTATTCCCTTTGTGAATTAAATCTGAATTTATTGTTATTGATGTGAGCTCTATTATTTTGTGATAATCATAGTGAAGTTAATCATCTAGTCTTCTTCGTTATTCAAATGGCTGTGCAATTTTTACAGGGTTGCATTTTCCTAATTTTAAAGTTCAATGTTTTATTCACTTCAGGTACCTTACTGATACTTAAAAACAAGCACGATTACATTTTTTTTTCACCCATTTGAATGTAAATGTACAAGAATAATTTTTTTTAGAAAACAAAAAGATATTTTTAAATAATATCAAGATTGAATTGTTATACATAATTGTCTATAATATTGAACCAAGCAGGTTAAAAACGGAATTTCCTTAAGCATAAAATAGCTCTTATCTCTACAATTACATGGATAAAATCTTCTCTAAATCCTATGTAAAGTAAATTACTCGTCAAAATAAGGATTCTATACTCATAGTTTGCAAAAATTGCTTTCTGAGAAATATATATCTTGAATATCATTCTTTTCATATAATTTTTGTTTTGAGTTTTATCTTTCATTACATTTTTACATAAGTTCATCAAAAAGCTGTAAATAGGATGCTATTATTTTTTTTTTGGGGGGGGGGGATATAATAAAATATTAATTACTATGTTGCATTTAATTACTACTGATAAGTTATAAATCATATCAGCTAAAAAATTTTATTCTGAAAGGTATCTTATTATACATTCCAATAAATTTGCTCGTAAATTGTTTATTATTATTATTTTATTAATGTGAATTAATAACTAAATATTGTTTTCATGAATTTAAATATTTTTCAATGGTGTTTTCATGAATAATATTCTAGGGTTTAGTGATAAATATATGATATTAATGAATTATAGTTTTTTCTCCCATATTTTTATTATGCAAAAAGTAAAAGTTGGGCCATTACCATTATCGTGATTACTATAAATATATATTAGGAGAAAAATCTATGTATACCTAATTCAGATTCTATACGCATGATTTTTTAAAGTTTTGATTAATCATAATTACTAACTTATATCCACATAATTTATTATTGGATTATTTTTCATAGTTAGATTGTAAGATATCCTGAATTTAAACGAAAAATATATTTCTATTAAAGTAACCTTTATTATTTTGTTTAATTTCATATAAAAAAAATAAATTTTTCTTTGAGTTTATATTATATGATGCTTACAGATCAATTCAAATCCCAGTTAATGCCTGCTTGGTGAAATACATATTGATTAATGTATAAGTGTCTTAATGGAACTAACAGTCTGTGATGTGTAAAGATTAATAACTGTGCATTTAATGTGAATTGTGATATATTTACCACAGTTTTGAATCATTATTTTTTGGTGTATATTTTTCAGTATTTCATTTTAGTAAACTGATAACTGTAAAAAAATCAGCCTAGCAAAACATAATTTGGCTTAAGTTAAAACAAAAAAGGAAAAAAAAAATGTTTAACTTTGCAACTACTATATAGAATCTACACAAATGCCAAATTTGGGCACTATAATAGGCTTTCTTTCAAGTGCAGTATTAAATTTTTTTTTTATGTTTATGATATATATATGAATCTAATAATAAAATGCTCAAAATATTTTAATATAATTAATTAGGGTTTGATTTGTATAAGAACAAGGTTTATCCAAACTTATTAAACTAAACAGAGTTAAAAATTGTTTTTAAAATTGCTTATGTTAAGGATAAGTCTTAAATCATTTTAACTAATGCACAATAATTGCAAAATTTAAAGAAATAACTAATGTTACTTTTTGAGTTGATATAACTAAAGTAGAATTATTTAAATGACAATGGTTTTTGCTATGATTTTAAATTAACAAAAGCAATTTTTTAAAAAAAAAACTACATTTATTCTAAGTATTATTGAACTAGATATCTTAAATTTACTTTTAAAGGTCAAGCCCTAATTAGTAGTTCTAATTATAATCCTTATTAATAGACTTAATTATTAGATACACTTTTCATCAATTACTTAAAGATTATGCTGCAATTTATCGTTTTATTGTTATTAGCTGTAATTTTTATTTTTTTATAATTTGAGAAACTGGAAATGTTTTATTTTGAAGATTATTTTGTTGTTTGATCTGATATTATTTTCTTATTTTTATTTGTTGTGAGATTTTTTTTTCACTTGTAAGTGATTTGAAAAAAATATCTCAATGTTTATAATTTATAAGCTATTGGCGAAACTTCTGTCAGTTTTTCAGGCACCTATTAAACTTTTTATTTGAAATTTTCTTTTTATTGCATAGGTGCTAACTTGTATAATTTTTGAAAAAGATTTTTCAGCGTGAATATTATAATTATAGTATTAACTTTTAAGATTTAAAAATTAAGATATTTTGTCAATATTTAAAAGAATAATTGCCAACTAATAGATATTTCTTAAGTAAGTTTGATTTAGGTATTAATTTTAAAAGCCAAGATTTATGCAAAAAAAAGTGTTGATATCTCAAAAATATTTTCATCAACAACCATAGCTGTACATGTTGGCAGATATGTTATTGTATATTTAGTACTTATTTGTAGTATGTTAAAACATGACATTTCACTTAAATCATGCATCTGAATAACAATTTTTTGAGCATGTACTGAATTTATTTTATTACATTTTGTTTTAAACCTTATTGCAATCTGTTAGATTTAGATTCCTAATTGATTCTAAGAATTTTTTTATATATTTTCTTGGTGGCTTTATGTTTAACATAGGACTTAAAAGGTTCTTTTTTTTTCTCTCTAAAATGTTTTTATTACATTTTTATGAAGGAAAAAAAAACATTGTAAGTAAACTTGCTTTTACGTTTAAGGTTTTACAAAATATTCAATGCTTTGTTTATTGTAATTAACATATTTGTTGGAGGTAATAAAAATTGTGGTTTCACAAATAAATGAGAATGCAAATTTTGTGAAAAACCGTAACAATACTAAATGCTCTTTTCTATGCTGAAAAATACAGAAGACATTACTAACACTACTTAATTACTAATTAAAATATATAAAAATTGAAAGAAAAAGATTATCATGATTTTAAATTAATACTCTATACTAATTAATACTATTTTTTATAATTAATACTCTAGTACTGTGGTAACTGTACTCGAGAACTGGGAAGACAGATTTGAATACAATTTTCTACTTGCAGAATCGTCAGCATGTTTGCATTTCTAATACAAAAGTTTCAGCAAAAATTGCTTAGTGCAGATATATTCAAAATGAGCAAAATATTATTATTCCATATCATTTTTTCAAAAAATTATTTTTTACCTATTAGTAATAAATGAAACACTTTGATAATGTATTGATACGAAGTAAAATTTTTAAAGCATTCCTATTTCTGTTTTGAAATCCATGTTCATAATCTTTACTATTTCAGCTATTCTTACGATTCAGTACAATTTCCTGCATTTAGGAATAATGTTATAAAATAATTTAAGATTTCATTATCAGAAAAATCGATTGACTATTCTTCAATAGTGTGCCAAATTATTTGTTTGGTCTATTTTACATAACTTCATTAAAATTTTTATAAATTATTTTGAAGTAGAATTTTGTAATGATCATATTTTTAGAGTATGATAAGAGATTTTCATTCACTATTCTGTAGAGTCTATTACTGTATTCATACTTGTTGAAGAACAGATTTTAAAATTGATGTTATGCAAACATTTATTTTTTTACAAACAATTGACTCAAATATCTATACTATCACCTTTAATTATGAAGTATAATACTTATAAAATATAATGATACTGCTAATTGACGCATATAAAACACTCTCGATTTCTGAAATAAACAGTACCAACTCAAAAGATGTACAGAATGCTCTTAAAAATGAATTTTTCTTTCTTAAAATTTTTGATTGTCTTATAATTTTGTTCTTATTGCATTTGTATTCAACTCATTAGATAAATACTTTAAGGCTTAGCTTACATTTAATTTGTTCAAAATGACATCTTCGTGCTCAAATGTTTTACCTGTGTAAAAGTCAAACCTCCAACTTAAATTGCAATTTTGGTGTTTGTAAATCTACTTATATTTACTGAAAAATATGATATATCTTTAACTAAAATGAAAAATAACATGCAATGAGAATTACTATTCCATTTTTTTTTTTTTTTTTTCCATTAACAATGAGAATTTATGAAATTTTTAGTTTGACACCAATTTTTAATTTATTTAAATTAGAATGTTTTATTAATTTTCAAACATTACTTTGACTATTGATTCAAACATGAACTTTCTTAAATTTTGATTGATTATTATAAAGACGTGTATGTGTATATATCGCTGGTTCAAAACTAAAACGACACATCTGCAAATGTATTATGCCTGCAGATGTGTCGATTTAGTTTTGAAGCATAGATATGTTTCTCTACTTCAGTATTTTACATTCACATATTTAAAATGTTTTCATTATTTACTTAATAATTAAACTTAGTAATCTTAACATCTTACTCTTTTGTTGTTTGCAACTACCATAAATAGTAAACTTAGCATTTTGATTATCTATAGGTATTTAGTAATGGTATCTAATAATTAACCTACTGTTACATGATTTTTAAAATATGGTCTGTTTAATAAGATTGTTTAAAATAATATGTAAATACTACAAGAATTTTACGTGGGTGAAAAGTATTGTATCATGACCTATATTAGGCCTGGCTTGTGTGTATGTGAATTCTGGTGAGAATTCTTTGGCCCTTGTACCAAAGATATTATGTGGCTTGTATCAACCCAACCTGTTTAAAAAGTTTATTTTTGCATTATTATGTCCTCTACTGCTGATGAAATAAGAGTGTTGGTCTGGTATGTACTGATGTATAATGTTCTATCTAATTATTTTGTGCTGATGCTCATAATATTCTTTGTTTTATTCTAGCTGGAATATGTTTTGTAGATTTGTTATAATTTAAATTAATTTTATACCTCATTTATTATTATTATATCCGTCATCTTTATTTCAAAAATTTTGGGTATCTAAATTTTAAACTGATATGTATGATTTTTCTTTTGTTTAAAAAAAATATTGAAATTGTCTTGTTTCAAACATTTCTCTAAATTGTAAATAAAGTTGAATTCTGATGGTATGTGTTTGCATTGTTTATTTATTTATTTTATGGGGGGGGGATACTAATTTCTTGAAAAATGTTTAAAATTATCAATGAAAGTATCGAATCAAAAATAATGAAACTCAATATTTTGCTCAATATGTAAATGTGCAAAATTAAAAAACATGACTCCTGAATAACGAGGCCTAACATCTTGATTTTATACAGGAAATAGCGCAGAGGCGCCGTGATAGGAAGACGCTGTGAGTTCTCTCTCTCTCTTAAAGATTTTACTTTTCTGCAAATTTTGAGTGGTCATTTTTTGTCAGCATATTTACAAAAATATATTTTCTGTGGGTTTATTTATTTATTTTTTTTTTTCCATACCGTCATTTTACTTTTCTTTGGATAATCATGATAAAAATATGCACAAATATTCCAGGTTTCTATTTCCGAATACAAACCAGCCATTTTCATCAGAAATAGTGAAAATAAGATGTCAATTGTCTATCTTCAAAAAAAAATCTCGCTCTTCTTTTATGGAAAAGAAAAATTCAAAAAGCGTAACAGTGAATTTATAAATACAGTTTGGTTAGTAATAAGCGAAGTTTTTTTTTTTTTTTTAAATAGTTATCCTAATTTTCAAATGCCATAAATTTTCTACGATTGCATTTACTGCGTGGCTGGAGAAATATGAGTCATCATTATGCCTGATGATATTAAATACAATTAATCTTAATTTCGATGAGATGAACTACTAAATAAGTTTTGCTTAATTTAAGAAAGTTATTGAAACTTCACGATTTACTATAAGTTTGCTTGAACTTTCTTTTAAATTAGTAATGAATGATAAAGGGAACTTGCGAGGAAAATTTTCTTCTGAAGTACTGATAAATCGATGCCTACTTTTTCACTCAGTACAAAACACTGGTATTCAGCTATATATGTTGTGTATGTGAATATATATATTCATTCGCTGAGTATGTCTTTCACAGTCTTATCTCAAAAACTATTAGATAAAACAATATGAGATTTTACGTATTTATAAAGAAATAAATATATCAAAACGTAAGTGAACATTCTGATATCAAAATGTTATTGATGCAGTTGTTTTACGTCAAAGTTGGAGATTTCTTCTTAGTTCCGCCACTTTCAGTTAAGTTGAAAAGGAAAGTAACTGATTTTTTTTTCCCCACCCACGTACTCTTTTTTTGTCTGTAAATGAGTAACTCGTCTTACTTTCTTTATAAATTTCAAATTTGTTTATAATGACGACAGTATTTTAGAAAAACTAATCGCAGTAAAATTATAATTTTTTGCATTCTTATGACTGAAGATAACAAAAAAGTATGCTGACCATTTTTTAAAATTATAAATTAATTTCAGATGCAATAAATTTAAAAAATTTCAGTGCTTTTTATAAAATTTTAAAAAGCATGGAAGGTTTACCTAAAGAGAAAGGTTATTTTAACGAGGAAGCTTAGTTATTAGATTATTCTATTTTTATTCGGTATTTGACGAGTTTTGCCAATCTCCAAATTATTACATTTTTTTAATAATTATTTATGTAATTTTTCATTAATAATTTCATTTATTGACTAAAATAAAATTGTTAAATCAGTAATGCATTGGTGGGAAAAGTTACTATGTTGTGAAAAAAACAAGAACAACTAGTTAAATTTTTTTTTTTTTTTTTTTTACTAAAACAAATGAATAACAGCTTAATTAATATTAGGGCTGTTATACCCTGCTTTTCGAATGAGATTAATAAATTTATTTTAAAAGATTTCGTTAAATTTATATTGAATAGTCAATCAAGTTTGCTGAATTAAATACCACACTGTTTGTTTTTCGAACAATAAATAAATGAAATTGGTAAAAGTTTCATTGATTTTTATACATAAAAAATTCATTTCATTTTGGTTATAGCTGTTATAACTGCTTGATTTTACATTAAATTAGACCTTTATAAAGGTACATGTTTGACGAAGTTTTCTAGTGGTAATGAAATTAAAATTGCAACAATAACTGTAAGCAAAAATTTCTTCAATTTCATTTGTTACTAAAATCACATTGATTATGAGAGAGTTTTCCTATGTGTAAATGAATTAGTACGTATTATTAGGGGCGCCGACATAGGAGATCGACATGAGCTCCCAAAGATTTTCACTGTTTGGTAAATTTTGTCTGGCCATTAGACATGTTCACAGGTCCTGATTTACCATACGTCCTGAGAGGCCTAAGCAAAGAATATCTAAGCACTTATATATTCTTTGGCCTAAGGCTCAACATTTCTGGGGGACTCCCTAAGTGTTAAATATATTATATTTGTGTTTTTCCTTACAAATTGTCTATTAGAAATAAAAGTTGACGAAAATTGAATTAATTTAATCGTATAACCTTAAATTTACTTATAGGTATCTTATTTTATAATCGTCGCTGGAGCAGCCGATCCATTTCTTTAGGTTTAAGACTACTAATGCACAACTCCGTATACTTGTAATTTTGTACCCAATCCAAAACACAAGGGAACTCCTGGTTTAAGTATTGGAAGAAATTTGCCATCGTGGAGGACTTCTTGATGGAACTAACCCGTATTTGCGTTACATGAAGAGAAAAAGTGCGAAAACCTCCTACGGCTAGCCTGACTGCAAGGGCTCTAACACAACACATGATCCGTCTGTGGTCGGTGCGCGCCAGTTGCGGAATTTGTATCAACCAGCCATCACTGGAAGATTCGTACCCGGTTCACCTCATTGGAAGACGAATGCTCTATCACCTGAGTCGCCACAGCTCTTACTTATATTTGGTAATTTACTTACGTTATAAATAACTTGTGAACTCTTCATAACTAAATAACATGTAAATTTGGTTTAAAGTAACAACCATGGACCCCTGATAGTTCTGTGCCAAAGGTCCCCGTTTTTATAGATCAGGCTCTGCCTATTCACAAACTTTCATTTTCTCTCTTCATTTTTAGAAACTGAACTGAGTGATTATTACACCTTTGTTTAACTTAAAAAAATGGAAAAATAATCTGCCCAAATATCATTTTATCATTCTTGTATATTTTTCAACAAATCTAATTCCCTCCTTGCATTGAAAAGCCCCCATTTTTCAGTCATTTTCCATGGAGTTCCTATATAAACGAGCTAGTTTCGTCAGAAATTGAGAGGTGAGACATCTAGCTCCTTCGAAAAACCCCTCGCCCTTCTTTTATGACAAAAAAAATGATTAATGGTCAAATTTTGTTCAATTACTATTCAAAGTTAAAACTTTGAATAGGTAAATGCTGTTTGATCTAAATTATCGATTTAATTACACACTGTAGACATTTTTTTAATTATAAAAATTTTAATTTTTAAGCGAATGCGTAAAGTTTGAATATTTAACTTGCGGAAACATTTTTATTATTATATCTCTACATTAAAAAAAAAAAAAAAAAAAAAAAAAAAGCTACCGTCCGCCGTCACCGCTATTTCAGAACATTTTCACCGAGCATGCTTATAATTCGAAAGCTATTAGATGAAACAATATGCAATTTTGTACATTTTTAAAGAAATTAATCTGATACCATAATATAATTGAAAATTATGATATCAAAATGATACGGATACGGGTGCGGTTATTTTACATCTAAGCTATTTTGCATCTTTTTTGGACTGTGCAATTCAATAAGTGAAACCTGTTAACAAGAGAATTATAACTTTTTTTATTTTGTATCTATGTACTTTTATGTCCGTAAATGGGTAACTCGTCTCACTTTGTTAAAATTTCGAATTAGTTTTGGAGCTATTAGATAGTCTATGTTGAAATTTTTTTACATTTAAAAAAAATAATCGCAATAAAAAAATATATAATTTTTTGTAGTTTTTACTTTTTTGTCTGAAGATAAAATCATAAAAATAAATAAATAAAAACTATTGATCTTTAAAAATTCTGAATTGGTTTCGGAGTTAAGATTTAACAAATTTTGATGCTTTTCATACAATTCTGCAGAGCTTGACAAAGGCAAGGGCATAAGGGGCAGTTGCAGTTGCCCCGGGCCCCACATAAGAGGGGGCCCCAAATCGAATTGAAAGTTTATTTTAGGCTTCCTTCATTAATTTACTTTTTTAAACAAAATATCAGTACAGTGTAAAATCCGTCAGTTTTATGTAAGCTTCTTCATTAATATATCGTATGAACACAAAAATATTTTTATTTCGTAAATCCATGGCTTTCTAGTGCAGAATTCAGCTAAATTTTCCCAATTACGATGGAAAAATTTGGCCAATCTAAAGCCTCCTGTATTTTTACATATAGTAAAATGCGATATGTTTACAAAAATACAGGCTTCTGATTGACTTGAGTGAGCCATCGGAATTGTGAAAATTTAGCTGAATTCCACCTTAACGTCAGCAAAGATATGAATTTTTCGCAGCTAGATGACAAAGTTAACAATCAGAAAACTGCATTCGGTATGATGGACAAAGAATTGTCAGAAAATCAAGAAAGTGGACAGAACGATTTTTCGTCTGACCATTGGAAGGGGGGGGGGGACTTGAATTGGACTTGCTATTTTAGGTTCCAGTCAATTTTCTTTTTATACATGTACAATGAGGTGAAAAATTTATATACCTAAATGAAGTTCAATTCTTTATTACTGAAGTAATGGAGCAGAGGGGAGCCCCCAACGTAGGTTTTGCCCCGGGCCCATTGGCTAAGTCGGGCCCAGCAATTCTGAATGGTTAAAAAAAATCAGTATATTTTACTTCGTTTGGAACATTCTTTTTTTTTCTTTAAAAAATAGGGATTAGTTTAATGAGGGGTCTCGATTTCTAGAATATTCCCTTTCTGTTTGATATTCGGCGAGCTTTTACAACCACCCAATTATTTGTTATTCGGTCCGTGTGCTGGTGAAAAATTATTTTCATCCTAGTTTCGAATTAATATTATTTACTCTATGTTTAGTCATCAAATGGTTCATTAATGGTTCATTTTTTGCTAGAAATCGTTAAGTCCGTAATATCAGTACTGGTGGGGAAAAAATAGCATTTTGTAAAAACATTAGCAACAAAATAATTTCATTTTTTATTGAAACAAATAAATTACTTCCTTGCACAAGGTGTCAAGATTATTTAGAGAAACTCTATGGGGAGATAGGGGACATCACAAAGATTCAGAATTCCATAGCAACCTATGGTCGAGCAGTTTGACAGGGTACATGAAACACAAGACTGAGATCCACGAAAATACTTATTGGTATTTATTATATATTACATGTGCTGTGGTAAATGATGTGTGAAAACGTCACAAAAGATGTTCAAAATTTCCACCATAGCGATGCATGCATAACATCATCGGGCAATGGATTGTTGAACTCACTCAAATATACCTGGATTTTGTAGACGAAACTTTCAAGGATTTTTGACTTTTCACAGTGGACCCACCCAAAATTATTTAAAAAATATTCTTGGCAATTTTAAACGAATTATGGCCATCTAAATCACCCCTCATAAATCCAATGAAAAATATTTGTGTCATAATTGAAAAATCTGTTCGCGCGAACACAAAATGAGAAATCCTCCCCACCTTTACAATCATAATTGTCAGTCGAATTTGCTTGACACAATATTTCCTCAAGGAATTATGGGGTCTAGTCTATGTCTCGTCAAATTTCTGTGCTTCGTTTAGTAAGAGCGATACTAGTATGACATTAACAGATCTCTCTAGTCTTTTGGCACTTCATTATATATATGTAGCAGGCGAAACTATTTGCATGTACCCGTACTGCTAATTGGATAAAGTGGATATCATCAAATTGTTCCGTTTTTTTCATCGACATTTGGAGTGAAGCTGAGAAAGTCAAACGCTGGTGGACACTTTGAGAGCATAATGCGGAGTCGGGTTGATAGTAAACACCATCTGATCTACGATCTAAATTGTGGTAGTGTTGTTATGACATTATCTTTGGATCATCACCTCAAATTAAATTCAAAACCTCCAGGACCTCCTTATCCGGTAGGAACTATGGGACTGTTTCTTAAAGTATGTGAATCACGTACCCCCGTTCGCTGTCCGAGAGGGGAAGAGAACTTAGTAGGAGAATTTTTGCGGGAAAATATATTTCACTAATCATGTTCTCCTCTTTCGACGAAAATCAAAAGTGTATGAATTGCACGCAGTAAGAACGGGAGCGTTTCGTCTTTTGATGAACTAATTGTATTGGCGATCATAACTTTCGAATACGCCATCTGAGGAGAGACCGGTTTCATACCTTTAGCCCTTCTCCCTTCCCTCTCCTCCTCTTTCCAGTTGTATAGGAATGTACTACGATATTTTCCCTTTTCTTAATATTTTTCCTTTTTATTTAATAAAGATATTTTTTTTAAATTTCCGTGATACTTTTCTTTAGAACTATGTTTAATGTAGTTTTCAGTTCCATATAGTTTTCCGAGTTAAAAGATTTCAATCCATATGAAAATCAAGAGAGAAACTAAGGTACTTCTATGACTTTTCACACGCTAATGGGAAAAGCATGTGAAGTGTTGCCATAGGTAGAGAGTTCTGCTCTACGCCATCTGCAGCCCATTTCGATCGCCAATGATGAAATGGATCAAAACTGCGACTTTCAAAAGTGGAACTGTTTTAGTTACTTACCAATTTCAAGGCAAAATTTCCATATTAATGACAAGAATGTGATGTTCTAACGAGAAATTCTTGAGAAGGAGAAATCACAGTGTCGATTTTCATTTATTTCCTTATACTCTTTGTATGTGAATTCAGAGATGCGAGTAAGAAGCTGATTGATGAAGCATATTTAACCGCAAAAAACTCTCAATCATGTTTTTGTTGGCAATTCCAATTCATGAACTTATAGCCCTTTAACATCACACTAATAGAGTAAAGGCAAAAACCATGGATCATCACTGTTTATTTATTCAGGCAGTGACAATTGGCGATCGCAACGCTCGAATGCGCCATCTGGGGAGAAGACCGGCTCCATGCCTTTGACCCGTCCCCCTTCCTTCTCCTCCTGGTTTCAGTTATATATGGCAACACTTCGCATGCTTTCCCCGATGGCGTGCGGAGAGTCATAGAGGAAAGGAAGTACGTTAGTTTCTCTCTTGATTGTCATTCTTTTAAGTTGGAAAACTATATGGAACTCAAAACTTCATTAAATGTAGTTCTAAAGAAAAGCATCATGGAAATTTCAAAAAATATTTTATTAAATAAAAAGGAAAAATATTAAGAAGAGGGAAAATATTGTAGTACATTCCTATACAACTGAAAAGAGGAGGAGAGGGAAGAAAGAAGAGCCAAAGGCATGAAACCGGTCTCTCCCCAGATGGCGTATTCGAGCCTTGTGATCGCCAATAAATTCTCATTGCATCCGATTCGTGAATGCAGTTGCACGCACACGAAGTTTGTGCATGTTTGATCAGTTTCTTTGACATATGAAAATCTTAAATATTCGCATGCACGACAAGACCCTCAGAGATTAATTCCTTTTGCTTGGACCGGGGGACTCCGCACTCCATTCACATTGGTTGACTGAGCAGTGTCAAATGTTTTCGACTTTTGAACAGGAAATATCTTCCTTATATTGCTGTCTATTTCGCAAACGTTCGAATGATTAGAGAAACTACAAGTAATTTTTTTTTGGAAATAGACACGTTGGCCATTCTTTATTCAAACGATTAATGATTAATTAATATCATATATCAAAGATGATGAATATTAATGATCACATTTGAATATGATTCATACATACGCACAGTGGCGTACGCAAGGGGGGGGGGGTTAGGGGTTCTAACACCCTTCTTGAGCTCGGACAAAATGGCAAAAATGAAAATGTTAGTAACAAATTATGCAGGCTTTTATTTTTTAGGACTATGTATTTTTATTTGCCTTATGCCTACTTTTTTTTCTCACGGTATTTCTCAGAATACTGAAAAAGCATTTATTATAATAGGGTTGTACTTATGAAACCAAATTCGCGTGATAGTGCACGGGCGAGCCCCGATCGCTGGTTCCTTTCTGTCCTGCCAGTCGCGATATAGTTTACGAGACTGGCTGGCGTTCGCGAGGTCTTTACGCTATGATTTTGGAATCCTAGACGTTCTGTCGTCTTTGAGACAATTCGAGAATTTTGGAGATTCGGTGGGTGAAAAATTATATAAAAGGGGGAATTGAGTACAGTGGCGTTAGTTAGTCAGACTAAGAGTTATCCCGGCAGCTTGTTTTTCGGTTTGCTGTTCTTGGATCTTTAGGATGTCAAAACGCAAGAATGTAACAATTTTTAATTATTTTGAAAAAAAAATCACGACCTGAAATTAGTGAGGTGAGGTGAACCGAATGATACTTCGCGATGTGATACTTCCGTTGAAAAAAACGTTTCTAGCATAACAAAATCTGATGAATGTGAAAGTGACCCTCAAAGTGTTACTTCCCACCCATATGACATTGGACTTTTTTCAGAAGATAGTACATGAGAGGATAAAAAACTGGATATACTAAAAAATGTTTGGGAACCCAATCCAGCATTTGTTTTTCCTGAAAAAGGTAAAAGAAAATTGAAATTTCAGTACAAATGGCTTTATCGCTGGAAATGGCTTGCAACTGCTGGGACATTAAACGATATTTTACTTGGAAAGATGAAACCTGTGGATGAACAAGTTGGCTGTGCAGCAAGCAGAAGAAAATTAGAAAATAGAAAAAAAATTACTCCAATCATTGAAACCATCCTATTTTGTGGATATGTAAGGGGACATATATATCCTTACATATAAGGGGACATAAGGATTCGGGAATAATTGCTGAACAACCAGGTGAAGAGAACGAAGGAAATTTCCGGGCATTTCTTCGTTTCCGGAGTTAAAACGATTCGACTCTTAAAAACATTTTAGACTCAAGCAGAAAAAATGCTCAGTATACCAGCCCTCGATTTCAGAACGAAGTTATTGAGGTTTGTAATATTTTAATCCTGCAAAAACTAGTCAGCAAGATTAATGATGCCACTTGCTTTTCCATACTTGCAGATGAAACAACTGATATTGCAGGTATAGAGCAATTATCGTTATGCGTTCGATATATCGATAAAGAAAATTTTAACACCACCGAACAGTTTTTGCAATTCATTCCAGTGCATGACTTAACCGGAAAAGCAATAGCAACAACAATATTAGACCAATTACAGTCTATGAAGGTTAATATAAAAAAGTTACGTGGACAGGGGTACGATGGTGCTGCATCAATAAGTGGAAAAATTAATGGTGTACAAGCCCACGTAAGAAGTATTGTCCCATCAGCACTCTATGTACATTGCTCTGCTCATAGCCTCAATTTGGCCGTATCAAATGCATGCGAAATAACTGGCATTAAAAATTGCTTAGGGACAATTAAAACATTATACGACTTTTTAAATACGCCAAAAAGACAGTACGTCCTATCTTCAGCAATAGAGGAGATGGAAACCAGCTCTAAGAGGGAGAAAATTAAACAGCTATTTGCAACCCGTTAGATGGAAAGATACGACTCAGTGTCATTATCACATGAAGCAAAAACTTGTTTCTTTTTGTTCACGATTCGCGATCGCAACACTCGAATATGCCGTCTGGGGAGAAGACTGGTTCCATGTCTTGACCTTTTCCCCTTTGCTCCTTCTCTGCTAAGTTGCATAGGAATATACTACGATATTTTCTTCTTCTATAATATTTTTCGCAATTAAGTGTTTAAAAAAATTTCAAAAATTTCCATGGTGCTTCCTTTAAGAACTACGCTTAATAAAGTTCTAAACAGTTTCATATGTTAAAACTTTTAATCTATTTGAAAATTATGACAAAAACTAACGTTATTCCTTTCTCTCTGACTGTCCACACTCTAATGGTCAAAGCATGCGAAGTGTTGTCATAGGTAGAGAGTTCTGCTCAGCTCTACCTGTAGCCCATTTCGAACGCCAATGGTAAAATTGAGAATTTATTGTTATTTCTTTTTATTTTATTTATTTATTTTTTCGTTGAAAAGAAACACTGCAGTTTCGGGAAAGTTAGGGATATTATTCTAGAGGGAAGTTCACACACGTTGAATGAGGGCTTGATTGGTGAAAAATAATTTCCTGGAAAAAATGCATTAATCAAGTTCTCCATTTTCTTGGCGATCGAAAGTGCATGAATTGCATTTTGTGAGAGTAGCCCTGATGCCCGAGTTGCGCTTGCGAGTGATTGGAAATTGCTTGTAAAACGAACTACTCGCGCATGCGCGAGTTTCATTAAAGTAAAAAAATGAAACAAAAAGATAATAAAATCAAAACATAAAACTATAAAAGAATAAAACAAATGGAATATTCCTTTTTTTGGTGGTGAATTAGCTTTCAGCTCGTGTTGAGTGTTTGGTCACAGAGCTTAGCAAAACGACTACATTTACGAACGAAGTTTTTCTAGTTGCTTTGTAACAGTTGTTGTTGATGATGATGATGTTTAGATGGTTTCGGTTTTAAATTTATTAAGAAATATTTTTTTTTTTTTTTAGTTTTCAGGAATGTTTTTTCAGTAAAATACAGATGTCGTTTTAAAAAAACTTTAATTTAACATGTAATTTTGTAAGTAAATTGTAAGTAAAAATTTAACGCTCGAGTTGAAATGATTTCACCTGTCACTTACAAATTGACCTAGTGGTGAAGAAGAAGAAGCTTTCCAAAACAGTTATGGCGGATGATGATGACCAAATCTTATCTAAATTATTTTCTAAATTTGATGTGGTACTAAATAAGTAAGTATTAAAGATTTGATTATTGTTTAATGTAAACACTAGTCTTGCGGCTATATATTGCATTGAAATATTTATTTAATTATGATGTAATTATGAAAGTCTTATGACCTATTGATATTGTTGGCGTCTCGTATAATAGGGAAAATTCATGAATTAATCTACGTATTTAATATATAGTACGAAGACTTCGATAAGTTGTTCTATATTATCTATGTTTTTAACGATTTAAAATGTTTCATTTAGCTATTTAGTTGTTATCATTGATTTTTCATAATTGTTTATAAAGTCAAATGTTTATCAATCTTCCTGCAGTCGCTCTGAGTCTGTATACATCCTAATTGATTTCAATGGTGGAAATAAGTTTGTAAACATATGCCTTACTCTTGCTGATAATACTTTTATAAAATACGTAAGTTGTTGTAATCTGATTCACAGGTTAATTTTTCTATTCATTCTGTTTATAAACTGTTCGGTTTTTGTGTTCAGTGAAAATCGTCAGAAAATGATTTTTTAAGTAAAAGTTTTGTTTGGTATTTTAATTCGAATTTTAAAAATATACTTGATTGTGATATTAATGTTGATTTTTACAACAGTTGCAATGAAATTGATTTCAATGTAACTGTTTGTATTTGAGCTATTTTTATACCCCAATATAAAATTGTTTTTAATGTTTAAAGAAACTATTCATATCTTGTAATGTATTTTAATAAATAACAGCATCAAATTGTGTATTTAATAGAAATTTTATGCCTTTACTCAAAAAGAAATAAAGAAAAATTACCTACAATTTATTTGAATGTAAGTTTTTAATTAGATGTTTTCATGGGATAGCATTATCATGATGAATTTAAATTTGCATTGCAAAATAAAATTATTAGTAAACATAAATGGTTTTTAATGAGATAAGATGATTATATTTATTTTATTTGGTTCTGCTTTTATATGATTCAATTTTAAATGCTTTGTCCTAATGTGTAAAATCTTAGTATATATTTTTTTTTTTTCATTTTTAGAAATTTAAACATGGAATTTAAAAAAAGAATTTATTTTTTGTATCATTTTAACTATTTTATTCTCACATTTCACATTAATGACCAAGTTTTTAAAATTTACTAATATTAATCTAGCACATACTAAAATTTTCTATTGTGACTTGAGTTTAAGGTTATGCAAATTTAATTTATTATATCATTATACTTTATTTATACTTATTCTACTCTTTTTAATATTCATATCACATTTTTGAGATTGCTTCAATAAAAATCACTTTTTTTTTTTTTAACCTTGACAATAGACAATGAGCCACAAAAAACAATTTTCTATATATTTCATTATTGAGAAAAATGTAGGAAGAAACTATTGTTCGACTGTGGCAAAACTTACAAAATTTTAATATTATCTTATTTTAGGAAACTTATGTTGAACTAGCAATTATAATCTTTTTTAGTTGGGATTGGCATTTGAGGCTATAAAAGTTTCATTTATAGTTTTTCTAATTATTTATTTGTATATATATTTTTTTTTATCTAAACTTTTTTTAATATTTTGTTTTAAATATTGATATTTTTAAGGCATGCAAAATATTTATTGAATTTAATTTTTGAAGTAAGTTTTGCATTAAAATAACATTTAAAAATATTTCTTCTCAGATTCTATTAAAAATGTTTACATAAAATACAAAAGATGTAACTCTAAAAATTTATTTACATTTTAAACTTTTAAAAATATTTTTTAAAATCTTGTAACAAACATAAAGTTTTCCTAAGTTATTGTGATTTAGAATAAATAAAAGTTTAAAAAAATATAAAATAATTTTATTACTAAACTATTTTGAGATTTTAATTAATCTTTTTCTACACTGAACTACATATACTTCTTGCTTTTTTTTTTTTAACAATAATTTACCTCTTATAATTTTTCTTAATTTTTTTGAATAATTTTTCTTTGTTTTTTTTCATTATATTATTTTATTTTTCTTTATTTCTTGGTTTTTATTTGTATTTAAACTTATTTTTAGGTTTTCGTCTTTAATTTTGGATCAGTGAAAATTTAAACATAAAGAATGTACTGGCAAATTTTTGACAATGATTTACTTAGCATTAGAGGTAGGCAGGTCGTAAAAGGTTGCTTTTTATTTTTGTTTTGTTATTGTTTAAATGCTTTTAATTTGTTTTATAATTTGTAATATTTTTTTAATATTTTGCATATTATATTTTGGTTGATAAAAATTTTATAAAACTTGTTCTATCTGTAACTCAGTTTTAACATATTAATTTTATTTTGAATGATACTTGGTTCTTATATAAAAATCATTAAGCGAAATTATTTAAAATTAATTCACATTTATTCTATTTTCTATACAACATTTATTATTACTTGTACTTTGCATAAATATAATGAAATTTTTAATTATTGTAAATCTTAACTCTCAGTATTTTATATTTTCTAGACACATTTAAAAAGTGAACACTAGAATCAACTACGGATTCTTTCTGAAGTTTATTTTTCTGTATTATTTGATAAATAAGAAACTGATATATATATTATGTATTTTTAAAATATTTTGACTTTTTTGCTTTTGTTGTAAATGTTTTTCACAATTTTAATTCTTTTATGTATTATTTTATGTTTACTTTTTCTATCTCTTTTCTAAATTACAATAAAAAATGACTAATCTTAACACCATTAATATAACTAGATGTGCATCATAACTAACAAAGCTTTCATATTTTTTTCTGTTTGAGAATTATTTTTGAGGATTTATGGAATTATTATTTTTATCACCACGCATTCCTGGTGCTAACACAGTTATTTTCTGCAGTTAATGTTGTCAATTTGAAAATAACATATTTTAAACATTTGACAATAATGCTAGTTCGTAATGAAATAAAGGAAATTAACAATATAATATATTCATTAGTATGTCACAATTGCATGTCATATTTAAGTTATCTACATTAATCAAGAGTACCTGAAATTGAAGTACGACATATTGGAAGACTAATTTTCTACATATGGTACATTAAATGCTGTATTGGGGTGAATGAATGAGTGATGTTTCTGTATGTAATATGGCATGTGAACCTTTCTTTCTCATGTGCTTAAATTACAGAGGCTCTAAATTCATATTTTCTTGCTAGTAATCTATTTATCATTAGTCATTGTCTGAAATATCTTACCAATAGTATTCTTGGTCAGTTTTTTTTCTTCTCTTTCTTTGTTCACATCCTATTTGCAAAGTTTTTATTACAATTTTTGTTTTTTATAAAAACACTTTTGATAAAGAATAAACCAACTTGTGTGGAATAATTGACAGTTTCAAAATATTTAAAAAATTTTTTTTTATGTTAGTATTTTTTTTTTTTTTTTTTGTATTTTGGAAAGAAAAAAAATAGTTTTAATGAATTAACTTACCAAGTAAGTCAATATTAACATTTGAATATAAGTTAATGAAGTGTGTTGTGCACATTCTAGTCAAGATGATATTATTTCCTAGAAATATCATTTAGTGGTTTATTTTAATGAAACAAGGATAGTTTATTTTCTAGGCCAAATTGTTTTTGTACCAACCTCTCCAAGGAGGTTTACCCTCTTTAGACAGTTGTAGAAATTCAACTGCAATTTCAAACTGCCAGCAAAATTATTATTTTTTTTTACTGATTTATAATAAGAGCTATTTTAATTAGAAAGTTTATAAGAAAGCTATTGCTGAAAATGATTATCACAAGTCCTGATTTAACCAAAATACAAGTTTATCGAACAAATTGAAAATACTTAGTTGTTACAATGTTAATTTCATTGAAGTAAAGCTTGCTTTTCGCAAGCAAATCCCAGTTTTAGTGGGCAATATTTTGTGATTCATATATAGTTTTTACATACTTCCAGATCTCCAGCATAGCTAATCCCATCTTGATAAAATTCTTTTAACATTCTAAAAACTAATGAAAGTTAGAATAAGTTAGGAACCCAGCAAGCGCATGATCATTTTTCAAAAGTAGAGTTTCAATTAATGTTTTTTGGGTCACAGGTTTTATTCAAAGAACAATAACACAATAAAGAGACCAAGAATGTTAAAAGCAAATTAACTGGCTTCTTTTGTAAAAAAATTTATGAATGAATTTTATTTATAATTTTGTAAGTATACATGAACTGTTTATATTTTCTTATGAACCTGTGTTTTATGAGCAATCTGTTATAATGTATAAATATTACGGTTCCTTCACCCTCGCTATAAGTGAGTTTGATTGTACTTGCCAAGAAAAATAGTTTTAACATTGAAAAATTGTCTCCAGAGGTTGGCATTCCAATCCACAATTTATGGACATTAAGAGAAATTTATGCGTGTTGATAGAATTGAAGATGATTTCAATAACTTAGAGTTTCTTTTCCTTCCATGATTTGTTTCAGACACTAGTATTTTTAATACTACTGACATTAAAAAGAAATAATCTAATTTCTTCATATAAAAAAAATGGTTTTCCCTTTCATAATGATGTTAGATTGCTTTATGTTCTAAACAATGTATAAATTTTGTTTAGGAAACTGATTAAATTATTTTTTTCCCTTTTTGTTAAAATATAAGGAATAAAAATAATTTATTAATCTTTGGTCAATGTTTAATTCTAAAATTTGCTTAAACCTTTTGAAGTATTAATAGGCTTTTTTTTTTTTTTTTTTTTGCTGTTGCTTGAAACTTGAAGAAATAAGTTTTCTTCAGGTATAGCACACATACATCCTATTGATAGCAGAATATCATTGTGTGTTCTGCTTCCTGTATCTAATACTTATTATTTTTTTTTTTTGCGTTTTTTAATTATCAGGTGCATATGAACTCTATATCCATTTGCTTGTAACTTTTATTTGTATGGTATAAAAGCTGAAAGAGGTATTTATAATGCTGGGAGAGATATTGTTCATGTTGACCTACTGGGATATAAATTATCTTGTGCTGTAATAGATGTTTTAAGCGGTTAATATAACAAAATAGACCTCAAGGAAAAGAACCCATAAAATCATAACCTTTATTTTAGCTGCTTTTTTATGTTCAAATCTTGATTTGCAATTTCTCCCTTATCCATTTTAAATACATTTATAGTTTTACTTTAAAAATTAATTTGCTTTTTTTAAAATTTTGTTTTAACCTCTTTAATTAACTTATTATATTTCGTTTTAAAAAAGCTTTTTACTCCCTTTCTTCCATTTACTTATGTTTTGCTTTCCTTTTTTTCTTTTTTTTAGACAACAGGAATGAAGGCAACTAAGATTGGAATACATACCGTGGACATCAATAACCCCAGCACTAGCGAAAAACTTTTTGACCCCACCATACAGACACCTCCTTCTAAGAAAAAAATCAATAGTGTTAAGACCTTAGAAGAAAATTTGCAAGCTAGTGTATGTACTTTAGTCTATGCCGACAACTCCACTTTTTCAGACAGGGCTGTTCAATGTGAAATGAACAGTGATTCTGATTTTCAAAATTCATCTGCAATGAGTGTGGCACCAATGATACAGGAAGATATTGCTATTGATGCAGATGGCACAGTTGGCAGTGGGGCCATGGGATATGTGAATAGTGAAAATCGATTGTTTCTGTTTGAATCCGGCACTCCAGATTTAATTGTGGACACAACTGATAGTGATAGTGACATTGATATTGTAAGCTTGAGAACAAATGCTCAGGCACAAGAGAATCATACGAACCATGATCATACATACATTGATCTTTGGCATCCTAATAATAATGTAGATATGGTCACTGAAGTCAGTAATGGTAAGTTAAGTTCTAATTACTAGTTCAGACTATTATTACTATTATGAACTTCTACAATTGTATATTGCTAATTTCGTATAATTTACAATATTTTTCATTAAAAAATAGTTAAAGTTTAAGTCTATTATGGTGAAGGGATAATATATTTCATCTCTAGTATTCTCACTCATTAATATAAATCATTGTGTTATAATCATGGTTACAATGTTAACAATAGTTAAACTGTTATCATTGAAGTCAGTAATGGTAAGTTAAGTTTATATTATTAATTTAGTATATATTATGAACTTCCAAGATTATTGTCAACTTCTACTTATCATTTGCAATATTTTTTATTAAGAAATAGTTAAAATTTGTTTTTAAATTTTTAGCTTTAATTCACTGATTTATATCAATGTTACAAATTGTAAATTTTAAGTGCCTGATACTAATTTATGGGTTTTTTAAACTTTTTAATATATTTTGATTAATTAATTTAAATATTTTAGTATTATTAATTTTATATATGCTTTATGAATGTAGAAATGTGTTTTTTTTACACATTTCTACAGGCATACTCCAAAATTTCTGGTTTCTGCCTCAGATTTTTTCTGGTGGTAGTGAAATAAAGCAGATATTTACAAAATTTTTTTTATATAAGATTATAGGAACATAACTATTTGCCAATCTGATTGATGGGCAATTTTTTTCTCTTAAAAATTCTAGTTTATTAAAATATTGGCAAATAACCTTTTCTACTACTCTGATTTTTTTTCCTTCTGAAATTACAATAATTCTGTAGTAGTTTGAGGGTATACAAATGTTAAGATTAATAGAAATATATATAAGTATTGCATTGTCACATTTTCTGCATTTTAGCGGATTTCCGCTTTTTTCACCTTTATCTCTCGAATTTCAGCTTGTTTATCAAAAATTCTTTTTATCTAAAAGTTTACTTTTTTTAAAAATAAATATTCCGTTTTTTTCAGTGAACTCAGCCGTTGAAATAAAATAATTTTATTTATTTTCGATTTTCAAAGATAAACAGAAAATTCAAACTACATAGTTGCCAACCCTTCCGCATTTTTACTTATTTTAGCTATTTTACGCGCAGAAGATTAGATTTACCTGCCTGCCAGATAGCTTGTATTTTCGTAATTCAGACGTTGCTGCTTCAAAGAAGCCTTTTAGAAATCCCAAGCCCGGAATCCGCTATCATTTCGATTCTTATTCACGCGATTTTAATATCAAACATAGCTTTTCGTGTTTACGTGATTCAAAAGTTGCATGCTGCGATTGTTAATCACGCGATTTGAATATCGTACATTGCGATTTTTATTTACGAGATTTAAAAATCTAATATCACTATTTGTATTTACGCGTTTTTAAAAACCTATGTCATGGTTTGTTCATGCGGTTAAAATACCACACACCGATTTTCATATTTATGCATGATTTTAAAAATAAGGCATTATAGGATTCACATTCACACGATCTAAAAGTTATAAATTGTAATTTGTATTTACGCGATTTAAAAATTCTATAACACAGTTTGTATTTTCTCATTTTTAAAATTGAATATCGTGTTTCATGATAACGTGATTTCAAAATCCATTATTGTGGTTCATGTTCACGCGATTTTTAAAAAATTATCGCGGTTCTTGTAAGAAATAAGTTTTTTTCTTGAATTAGTTACTATAAAGGTGACTGTTTTTCTATCGACAATGTTAAATTTACTCGCATGGAAATTCAGCTTTTTTGCCCTTTGGCCAATCTCATCCCTGTATTTAACAAACAATAATAATTCATCATTTTTAGAAATTCAGGTACCATTCCTGCAGCATTTAGTTTGGCAGGTCTGCTTGAATTGTACCAATTAGATCTCCAATTTTTCAATTCATTTTAAAGAAAATATTACAGTAAAAAATGCAATTTGCAAATAGCTATAATATTTTCTATTACAAATGAACATAACATTAAATTGTTTAATATTTTTTTTACTGCTGACTTCTTGTTAAGCAACTCTATCATTGCCTTGTTTGTATATTGTAAAATATGATTGAAAATAATCTTAAAATCTTGAAAAATTCTCTTATTGAAAGCTTAGTGATGACACCTTAGTTTTCTCAAGTGTTCAAGTAGTTACTTTATTCTTTACAAAACATTAAGAAGATACTTAATAACATTCTCATAACCGTTTTAAGTTGTTCCATCATCCAGATTTTTAGTTTTCTGGATCAGCTTTGGTCCGGATAATCGGCTCTCTATTGTATTTGAAATATAGATGAAAAGTTTCTAGGGGCCGTTCAGAAAGTACGTACACAAAAATGGAGAAATTTTAACCCCCTCCCCCCTTTGTACATCACTGTACATAGTCTTACCCCCCCTTAGTGTACATACATTTTATTAGTCTACCCCCCTTTTCAAAAAAATTAAAATAATTATGTTTTAAATAAAATTAAATATTTATTTAAAATAATTTATTCATTTAAATTATTTAAACAATAACATCCAACTTTATCTCTGAATCAATATATAAAACAATCTTATCTGATCAACATAATAATTTCCTGCAATCAATACAATTAATCTACAGTATTTTCCCAAGGACATCCCAAATGCTTCTCGAGAGACACCAATTCAGCGTTACTCTTGTCTGCGACTAATGAAAAATTTAGATTATCTTCATCAATGAGATCATCTTGCGTTTAATATCACCTTCTACCGATGGGCATGCTGCATCGTATGATATTTCTGTGATGGAGTTCAAACCTATTTTTTGATTAACAGCAGCTTTTACAATTGGCTCTAACGTTTGAAATAAAAATAATGATGGGAAAGTTCCTTGTGGTTGATTAATATCAAGTCTATCATCAGTTTGTGCAATGGGCACAGGCACTGATAAAAATCGGTTAGGCACAAACTTAAGAATTGAACTCCGAAGTTTAGAACAACAGGACTCATCGTTACATTTAACGATTTGTAGTAGATATTGGCTGTTTCTCACATGCTTATAATGTACGTACTTTGTATAATACATCCCCCCTCCCCATCGTACGAAACCGTACAAAATAGCAAATCCCCTCCCCTGCCTTCGGGATGTACGTACTTTTTGAACGGCCCCTAGGTCCACTGTCATATTAGTTTTATATTTTCATTATTTTAAGATTAGTGGTCTTATTATCTGTTAACAGTATATTTTCCATTTATTTTGAAATTTTTGTTAATTTGATCTGTATTTGCATTGTTTAAATTATTGAACTAACTATAATACAAAATAAGCTGTTAGATCATATTTTGAGTTCTTAAATTGTCATTAAAATTATTTATTTTGTAACTTAAAAAACCTAAGTAGTCATGTAAATAATTTATAAACCGATTGTATTACTGTGAACTTGAAAAAAACATAAGTGCTTCTCGATAGATTATGGGAAAAACTTAACAACTATTTTCTTTCTCTTGCTGAAATTATGAACACTAAAATAAAATTTCAGAAAACTGTTAAAAAAAATTGTTTTTTAAGAAACTTTTTTTTTTGTTGCAATTGGCAGTTATTAATCAAAAATGCCTAATATATAATCTCAATTTGAATATTTTGTTGCTTACATTGATTTTTCTATTGCATGATAGTGTAGTTTTCTGGTAAAATAGTAACTATTTTAATATCTATAAAACATTGTCGTATATATTCTTAACAAAAGCTAAAACAGTAATTTTTTGTGCTTTAAATTATGATACTTGTATATAATATTTTTATACTACTCTGTTTCAGGGAGGTGTAAAAAATAGCTAAACTGTTATTAGCATGAATCATATATTAGTGTTAGTTTATGTGAAATTAATCCATAAAAGAATTAACATTTATTTTCTTCAAGACTAAAAGCTCTTAAAACTGTCATGTCTCCTCAATAAATTATTACTTAAGTCTAGATTTCTGTTTTTTACATCCTTCCGAATGAGTTAATAAATTATTCTTTAGCATTTTAAACTATTTAAGTGCTTATTTTATATAAATTTTTAAATACATTTACTTCAAATTTTAATGTAGTGGTTTACTCATTTAGGGTATCTTTTTTCAGAAATTTATATTGGTAAATCTTGATTATAAACTATAAGATATAATGAAAAATTCTCAAATATGTTAAGAATTTATCTTTGAAAATGTGCATGCTATAAATCTTTTTACCTTACATTTACCTTATCTTAAAAAGAGGTAAAACTCTCATTCACATTTTGAGTTATAAATATGATTGTTATATATATGGCTTTTTGTATTTACTCTAGCTTTTTATAGTGTAAAGTTTGTTAAGAAGCATCATTACTCTATTGAACTTTTTGTTGCATCTCAATGTATTGAAGACAAAATGTTTGCTGCAAAAGTGGATCTGAACACATTTTTTACCTGTTCTCATTTAATAAATTATGCATTTCATATTTGGGAAGAATAGAAACAGGAAAACATTTCCCGAAATATTGAGAGTATTTTAACTCTCAGGAGCCTACATATTGTTTTCAAGTTTTTGTTCTTAAAATATGTTTAAATATATTTATTTTTTTACAGTAATTATTTTTTTTTATTTCGTAATTATTATATGGTAAAAAATATTTCATCTTTTACTAGAAATATTAGAAGGAATGTCCTGAATTAAGGGATACTATAATTCTTAAAGAATTTTGCTTTAATGCAACCTCTAAGCATACTTTGGATTTGAAGTCTTTGTATCGGATAAGTTACCTAAACTTAACTTTGAAAATTTGTATTTATTTCTAAGTGTAGATAAATTTTTTTTTTATCTATTTTAAAAAAGATTTTGATTTATTAATTCTTTTCTTTTTGTTTATTATAGAGCCATCATCTAGCCACAGTAGTGAGAGATTTCAAGCCAAAAGTTGTAGCAATAAAGTCAAAGACAATGATTGGCCTGTTGCACCAGATCTTCAGTTAGATTGTCTCTTTACTGATGAAGATGATGATAGCAGCGTAGAAGTAGTTGGAGTTGAGCCTGCTAGGTTGGTAAACTTAGCTTGTAACTTAGTGATGTGATTAATGCCTCAAATCTATGTTGTTGCACCAAAGCAACAACATAGATTGTGTACCCTTTCTAAATTTTTCGAAACGCTGTGTACCACTAAAAAAAAATTAATGTATTTTTTACTATCAAAAATTGCACAAAGATTAAAAGTCACAACTCGCTGTTGACACCACTAATTGTTAGCTCTGCAAAAAATAGCCAATAGAAAAATACGTAATCGTTAATTTTCGTGGCTAGCTTTGTTTCTAAAAAAAATTGTTTGAAATTTTCGTTTGTTGCAAGATATTTCGCATAAGAAAGCGTAGCCCCGCTAAACTGTTCCCGTATCCCTGGGGGTACGCGTATCACACTTTGGGAAACACTGTTCTATACCAATTATTAAGAGTTTCAATTAGGCAATAACCTTTAGTATTAAGAGTTTCAATTATAGACTATAACTTTTTAGTTAATATTAAAATCATTAATTTAATCTTGAGAGACTTGACTTGTTTCTCTGGTGGCTATACTCTAATATCATTCTGAAAAAAACAATAATAAAAGCATATGATTCTAAAGTTGAGAACCAAATTACTCTCATGTAAAACTTCTATAATGAATTTTGTTTCTGTGACCAGGGCATGGACTTGAAGAGACGAGGAGGCAATTGCTATTTTTATAAGAAGGATACTACGAAGTATCTGTGGTGGTATCCTTCTAGAGTGGGACAGGGCCCACCGAGGGCTTTTGTGCCAGTGAAGAAGAAGATTATAAATTATTATACTTTATTAAACCAATGTGTACCTTCACTTTATTGAAATTGGTCCTGTCTGATATTGCTCACCAACTCCTGTGTTGCTTACCACTGTTTTCACGAGATAATATAACTATTCTCATATAAACTATTCTAAAAATCTTAATAGATGTAGCATAAATAACTTTTTTTGTGATCAAAACCATAAAATAAAGTAGTAAATAAGAAACTGAAACACATTTATTGCTCAAAAACACTGTAGTCTAAAAAAAGTTTCAATTGTTTCATTGTTACAGAAATGTTCCTATACTTTAACAATTCATATTTGTTTACCACTACTTTTTGGCACGTATGTCAATATTAGGCCTAAACATCAAACTCGTTTGGGAAGGAGCGTAGAAATTTTCAGCAAATCATCAAGTGTCTCAGTCTTAAAAAAGTTTCTCTAATTTGTCTTCAGTCTATTGTGACAGTTGGGTCGGCGAAAAAAGGCGTGCGATGTAGACAATCACCTAGAGCACCATGTTAGGACGTCAAACAAGATTCGGATTTTATGGACTCAAAATTATTAATTTCCTCTTTTTTGAACTCGTGGTTTGTTTGGAAAATGTATTTGTAGTTTTTTTTTTTAAACTTTATGTTTAAAGTTCTCTCAGTCTTATAAGTTTTATTAAAGATGCTCGTAATTGCATGCAGCAGAAAAACCACTTGTTAGATACTTGAAATCATGATTTCCAGATTTTCCAAAGCCTAAGGATGGCTATAGCTTTCATGCAATATTCTCAAAGAGTCGATGCAAGACTAAAGCGAGGATGGAGTGACTTTGGAGAATGACAGTGTGGACTCTTGTCATTTATTCTTATCTATTTAGTGTGTTATGTTTTGCTAATTTTTTGAAAATAAGAGAATTTTTTTGTTGTTGATAAAACGTCACTTTGAAATTTAGAGTCACAGTCAAAAAAAATTTTTTGTCTTACTTTAATTTACTTTTTAATCAAAGATAAAGAAAAGTATAAAAGAATTATATTTTTCATGCTATGTCTCAGCGTATTAATAATTATTTTACTATGCGTAGTCTTTTCTAAAGTTTTCTTTTTTTGCATATTTTTAAAAAAAGGAATGTATTTTAAAATGTTTGTTGTTTATTTTATTTAAAGCTATTAAATGTATTATTATTATCTGTAGAAATATAAAAGAGTAATAGGAATAAAAAACTTAATGTGTTCAATTAAGTGTTAAAAATCAGTCTTGTATGTGTGCCTACACATGAACTTGTGCATCAAACATACTCTGTATATATTGTACATTCATTGATATTAATTTTGATATTTTATGTAGAATATACTCCTGTTTGGTCTGTTAATGAATTTTAAGTTTAAGTCTTTCATAAAAACTACGATAGATTTTTTAAGAAATTGGGGCTATTTATAATCAAGACTGAATTATCAAGGTCTTAATAAATTTTATGTCGTATCTTAACAACAAGAAACATATATTCACTTTAACAATATTTCACATTTATTGTTCTTTGATATATAGTCAAAGTATTTATGAAAAGAGTTTCTGAGAATACAGATATTTGCTAGTAGTAGACTCGATAATCTCGTTATTTATTTGATTTTTGTAATTTCCGTTGCATGTTTTTCATTTATTTATTTTTATTTAAAATTTTATTTGCATGATAATTTTTGTAATGAATATGCTATTAATTCATTGATTAAAATGAAAGACTATCAGTAAGTGGTTAGTGCCGCGTGTGGCCCCAAAATTTAAATCAGTAACTAGCAGTAGTAAATTTGTAATAGTCAATAATTCAAATTCTAAGTTTGAATTTTTATTGATTTTGAATTATAATTGAGCCGTTTAGTTTAAATATCAATTAAACTATTCATTTCTATAGTAATTGTCTTTAAACTTATACTAATATAATCCTAAACCTTAGAAAGATTATTTTTAATTTACAATTTCAAAGTTAAGATAATTTACCATTTATTTAAGAATTCTTCATCGTGGCACCTGTATAAAAATGCATAAAAAAATTAAAATGCTAAGGGAATAATTACCTGAACTCAGACTGTAATAATTTTATTACTATGCCTCGTGATTGATTAAACATTACTTGTAAAACATTAGATTAAGATGATTAAGCATTATAATAAGAAATAAATATCCATCAATTAATAAAATTTCCATGCGTGAAGAAAAATAAAGTATTTAATAGCAACCAATTTAAAAATTAAAATAAGAAATTGGAGAAATTGGAATGCAGAAAATAAAATAGTTGAAAAAAAACTCAACTAAATTTTTAATAATCAAACTACATTGATGCACACATTAGATATTAATGCAACTATATTATATATAATGCTTATATTATATATATATATATATAATATAAGCATTATATTATATATATATAACTTAATGCTTATTATATATATAACTTATTAGATATAATGCTTCTGGAATACATGCAACTTTGGCAAGTGTAAAGGTACTTTTTTGATTTACATTTATGTTAAAAATTAGGATTTAGTTGAAGTTTTATTGGATCTAAAAAGGGAGTATTTGCAAATATCTGTATTTTTCTCCAGTATCTGAGTCAATATAAGTGAGGTAAATTAACTTGATTTGTACCCACTCTGCCAAAACAACATCCACTTGTTCATTAAAGAGGTTTGGTTTTAAATACACGAAAAGTTTCTTTATATCCTCTCTCTGAAATTCAAGAATTTTTTCTTTGGAAAGCACACCAAAAACATACAATGAAAACATCTCAAAAACATGCAGAGATGTAAACACATCTGTTGACATAGATTTTAAACTTTGTGTGTTGCGCATCTTTGCATATTTAATTAATCATCCACTTAAGGTCTGAAACTATTGCTCCCATTTTTAATATTTGTCAACTCACAACTCTTGGGAAAATATTGTTTTCCGATTTGAAATAAGACAAAATTTAAGAACTATTAATATTCAGTTTCCAATAGTGAGCTAGCGATTGAAATAAATAATTATATATATAAATAAATTGATGTATTTTTGTTGAATAAAACTATTACAATTTTAGTTGACTCATTATTCTTACTGTGTTTGGGAAAGCTGGAATTGTCAAGAAATGTAATTTTTTGGGGAAATGTCTGCAAATTGTCAGAGAATAATGACAGGTTCTATCACTTTTTAATTTGACCTTTTTTTTTACAGTTTGTATGATTCAAGAATTCCCAAAATTAAAACTAGTGTAAAGTTTTGCTTAAAGTATGACCAAGGAAAAAGATGATTGTGATTATTGTAATACAATTAAATAATATTCATGATATATACTTAGTTATATTTTACTACTTATGCCATAGATCTTTCTTTATTAAAGTACTAGTGTATGATCTATGACTTGAAGAAATAAAGAATAAATCTTGAAGAAATAAAGAAATATATTTTACACTTGCTGATAAGTCTTTATTTGCAGGTCAGCTGCAACAAAAACTATCAGGTCTAGATCTAATCGTAATGTGCCCCAAACAAGCTCGTCTGGTCCTGTTCGTAATACTCGCACAGTGAATAATGGTAAATTAGACCGACCAATTGTTGTTGATTTAACCCAGTCCGATGACGATTCACCACCCACATCAACCGCTGTGAGTCGTGCTCCTGTGACAACTACAAACAGTTCTGTAAGGTAAATACCCAATTTCGTATAATATTTATAACTTATATTGTTCATATAATATTATAACCAATTTCATATAATTAGTTTTTTTTCTTCTGTCAATAATAAGTCAAGACACATTAACAACATAAAGAAGATTACTATTATAAAATTTAGTTATAATTTGTATCTAATTATATTTGAAATTCTTTATGAAATTTATTTCCTTATCTAATTATATTTGAAATTCTATACAAAATTTAGATCTGTATCTAATTATATTTGAAGTTCTTTATAAAATTTAGTTCTGTATATAATTATATTTGAAATTCTTTATAAAATTTAGTCCGGTATCTAATCATATATAAAATTTTTTGTCTTTCAATTTTTATATTTCATGGAATTTGATACTTAATACCTCAATTATCAATATCCCATTCTTTTGTATTTTTGTTTTTATGCTTTCAGTTATTTTTTAAATTATTTTTTGTTAAAATTTGATTCAATATTATGTTTTATTATTTTATAAGTAAATCAAAGAGCTTAATGGGACAAGTTAAATGATATTTGAATAATGAATATTGAATGAATAGGAATCGATTCCAGGCTTTAATTATACATGGCTTTAAGTCAAGAATATTTATCTGTTCTGTCTGGTGCAGTTTTTTAAAGGAAATACTTTGTAGACAACTACATGTTTTCTAACACTGATTTATAAATGTCATTTAACATGTTTCACTAAGCTCTTCATTTATAATTAATATTATTTTAAGTGTAAGATGAGTATATTTAGGCTGAATAATAATAGCTTTTAATTAGTATTTCTTACAATATCAAACAGGCGCTAAATAGACATATGAAAATTTAAAAAAATAGGAGAATTATTGGAATAGGAGAACTATTATGAATAATTTTTTTTTATTATAAATTTTTTTTATGCATTCATACCATTCTTAATAACTTATTTTCAACATTATAATATAGAAATTTAATTCATTCAGATTTCCTGAAAAAAATATCTTAATAATTTTTAAAGGTTTCACAAATTAATGACCAATACATTATAATGATTTATTACAAAAATAGTGTTAGGATTAATCATTATTTATTCAGATGGTCAGATTACTTTTCTGCGATTTACTAACATCTATACTGACTGCAATTTAAAAACTGTTAGGGTTTATCATATTTATTTTAAAATTGAAGTTAATTTTCAAGTGCAGCACTAATTTGTTTAACTAATATTAATAATTAGCTATTAATAATTAATATTAATAATATTAATAGTTGATTAATATTGTGCAAGAAATTCAAATCATGCACTATTCAGATGTTAGAATTAAGTTACAAATGTTATACAATTTATAAACTACTCCGCAAGTGGGACATTGTTCTGTGAATGTACCTTAAGAAATCACCCTTCATTTTAGTCTCAGTCAATAACTGGGTATTGACTTAGGTATTCATATTTGTAATGTTCTGTTGAAATTTATACCTAGCTTGCTTTATCTTGTCCTTAGGCTAATTTGTAAGAATTTAACGCTAAGAAAGATTAAATTAATGTTTAATGTACTTTAATTTCTACATTAAAATGTAAAAAAAAAAAAAAAAAAAAACATATCTAGACATTTTAATAATGGCATATTTTGTAATTGTGGTCAAAACTTAATCTAAAGTTTTTATGAAGTTTAAAAGTTAATTTTTTTCATATTTATAACTTCAAATGTGAATGAGTGTTTTACCTATTTTTTAAGATAAGGTAAATGTAACCTTAAAAAACTAGATGTTGCTCCTTAATTTCCAGTTAGATGATTTAGGTTTCGCCTCATAAGCATTTTTACAAAAATATTAGCTTCTGACCTAATACTAGAAATGTACTGCAATATAATTTTTTTACTTGTTGACCAGCTACTCCCCTCCCCCTTCAAAGTTATGGTATTTTCTGTAAGTTTACATTCTGGCAATGGTTTGCTTGTTTTAGCTGTAATCTGATGACTGATCATAATCCAAGTCCTCCAGCCTCCTTCTGGGATGCATACTCAGAAAATAATAGGCATGCACAACAAATTTATCCTGTTGTTCAATTTTCCAGTTGCCGCTATCATTCAACAAGCCAGCCTTCTCTTCCTTTCCATGAAACACCTGACACTGGATTAAGAACAATCGTAAGTAAAAATCTTAAATTACTTTGTCAATAATAATTAACAAGTTTTTGTAAATGTAAATTTTTATTTGAGTGTCCTGTGGAACTAAATGTTGATTAAAAAATGTATGCTCCATTTTTACTGATTAAAAAACTTAAGAACTGCAATGGTGTATGATGTATGCTAGTTATAACAAGCTTTTGAAAGATTGATTTTGTTGATCTGTATGATTTTTATTTAAGTTGTAGCCTGCCTAAGTTAATTATTATACATAAATACCGAGCTGTGGTGGCTCAGGAAAAAGAGCGTTCCTCTTCCTATGAGGTGAATCTGGTTCGAATATCAGCGATGGCTGGTCGATACGAATTCCGCACCCGGTTCACACTGATCACAGTGCTGAAGTAAAATTTCCTTAGTGATAGACGGATCATGGGTTAGAGTCTTCTTGCCGTCAGGCTGACCGTGGGAGGTTTGCGTGGTTTTCCTCTCCATGTAACGCAAATGAGTGTTAGTTCCATCAAAAGACCTCCAAGAAGGATAAGTTATCCCAATACTTGATCCAGAAGTTCCCTTGTCCTCTGGATTAGGTTCAAAATTATAAGGTTGTGGTGTTGATCATTAGTAGTCGTAAACCCAATATTGTGTCAGCTGTTCAACGACGTTTATAAAATATAAAATAAAATATACATAAATACACGTGGGAGTCGACGATTAATGGGTGATCTAGCTTTCTTGATGGGCGGTAGGGATTTTGATCAATAGCAAAGCAGTTTTCTATTTTTCAATTTGACTTTTTAAAAACAATGAAATAAATATATTTTTAAAGTCTCGTGTTAGAAATTTTCATAGCTTTATATAAAAACAGTTTTGTTAAACTTTCATGAAATTCCTTAAGGTTTATATTTTTGATGAGTCATAATGCAAAAAAATACAAAATAATAGTTCTGGGTATATAGTTCTTACTTTAAGGGGGGGGGGAATAATGCAAGCAAATTAAATATAGACTATATTTCTTCAAATAACAATTTAGAACTGATTGCTTGACATATTAGCAATTAACTTTTAAACAGTATAGCATCGTATTATTTTTATAGTGTAATCAACTGAAATTCGATTTGTGCATGAATTGTGCAGAATTCCTTAGCATATTCCTTAACTTTTATCAGAAAAAATTTAAAACTTTTATGAGTTATTTAAAAATCATTGCTAGACAGAAAGCTTTTCTTAAAATTGTTTGACTAAAAAAAAAACTTTTCTTGCTATAGCTATGTATTATGTATGGGATTGGATATTTTAAAAGTTCAAATAGAGAATTTTGTAACTTAAAAGCTTACATCTTTTATATAATTCCCAGTGCCAATTTCACCTAACCAGCTAATATTCCCTCTGAATTATATGGGCACATATCTTTTTTATGCTTTGTTCAAAATTTATTTTCGAAGATTCTCTATACTTTGTACTATACTCTATATTGGATTGTCTATACTTTTTACTTACTTTGTTATTATGAGCTTTGTTTTAATTTTAATGTTATTTATAAATTTTGTATTGTCTGATTTATGTTGTCAAAAAATAAGTAAATAAAACTTTTGATGCCTAAAAAATTCAAAGTTAACTCTTCTAAGGATTGATATTTTCAGATTATTTAGTTAAAAATGGGAGTTTATTTAAAAGACAGTGTATTATTCTCACTCTCGATAAAATATCTCATCTTTTTGTGTTACAAAAATAATTGCAATTTTTAAAGAATGAACTTTACAATTTTTATTCAAACAATTATTTTAGCATGTAAGTTAGTCTTATTAAATGCATATTAAGTTTTCAAAACGAATGTAAGACAAAAACAAATAAATTTAAACAGCATTGAATTGAGTTTTCTAACCTAAGTTTTAGTTAAGAAACTTGTAGTTTTTTGCTGTATTGTACATTCTAAGTAAAATTTATTCGTAAATTATGGTGATCAGGAATTATAGAAAAGCTAAATATTTAAAAATTATTCCTTTGAAACAGGGTTGGGTTTTTGCTGTCAAAAACTGGTTTTTGACATGACAGTGGTAAAAACCGTGTTTTTACCGGTAAAAACTGTCAAAAACCTACTATTTTCTTTAATTTATGGCATATAAGGGACAATATATTATTTTCACATACTTGCCTTTATAAATGAATGTTGTAGATGATTGCTATTGGTTTTGCAACTATAAACATGTATTCTTATAGAAGGATATACATTCATACAGAAATATTGTAATATACTTATTGAAAATAGTGATACTTACTTTTATCATTATAGCTTGATTTGCAAAGGATTCAAAATTTTGCACTTCTTAATTGTTAGAAATAAACAAACAAACAAAAAAGCTTGAAACTATTAATAAATTCAAGAACCAAAAAGAAAAATTTAAAATTTGGCATTTCTTAAATATTAGAAATTAGCTAAACAAAACTTTCAAAACTTGTAACTACTAACAAACTCTAAGTCAAGAATTACTGATATTTTGTCATGTTAAAAACTTTTATTCTGTTGAAGAAGCACATTAAACAAAACTTAATTACAAACAAAATTACATGTTCAGTAGTCGGGGTCACTGTGCCGAAGCATACGATAGCAAGTAACTAATTTTGCACATTTTTCATTGCCCAGTCAATTTCTGAGTTTAGTATGGATGAGTCCAAAATTCGAGAAGATTCTTTCAATAGATGTATATGTGTTTATCAAAGCAAGATTTTATGAATGAAAGTAATCAATCTTGACATTCTTCAGTGATGTAATATGCCAAACAAAATGATGCCTGGAAATGTTGAAAATTTTGTTTAGTATCCTAATATTTTACTTCAAATAGTATGTTTTGATATAATCATGTTGGGATAATGCAAGAATCTGTTCTTAAATATCTTTTAATTTCCAAAAATGAATTAATTTTAAATTATAAGCAGTTAAACTCAAATAAAAAAACAGTTTTACCAAAACTATGGGTTTTTGACAGAGGGTTTTTTGACATGTAACCATGGTAATAACCGGTAAAAACCGTCATGTGTCAAAAACTTACCAACCCTGCTTTGAAAGCAATCAAAATGAGTTTGTTGATACATTGGAACATTTAATATAAGTTATTATACTTATTGCTTTTAATTTTCACTGACTCTAAACCTTTTGAGCATTTAATCCAGAAATATCCATAATTTTTATTTTTCAATATGATTGGTTACTTGCAATGTTGGTTTTATTTGTGTTAAATAAAGAAAGTATACTGCAGAAATGTTCTTTCTGACTTGCTCAAATGTTTAATCAATGTTCAGAAGGTTAATTGTCTTAAATCCTTGTTTTTCTTTTGGATTAGAGATTTTAGAAATATTTTCTCTATAGTGTTTGAATTATTCATTCTAATATAATATTGTTTCTACATTTCGCCTAACATACTAATAACTTTCCTACAATAAAAACAAAGAACCAGGCTTTGTTATAGAATGTGAAACCTGACAAATGATATTATGAGGTAAATAAAAGTAAGTAATATTTTATTTTGAAAAAGGAGGTAAAGAAAACATACACGTTATTCTTAACTTAGCATTGGTTTAAGTTTTTATATTTTCCTTACGTTTTATTTGTGAAAAACACTTCAAGGTGTGTTAGAAAAGTTTGAATTATGGTCTTATAATTGAATAACTATGCTGATCAGGCTGTTTTGCTTATTCTAGCATAGTGACGGACGTGGCAATTAACAACCTAGTGCAAAAATCTAGTGGTACTTTATTACACATTAATAGTTAATCACAATAAGTGTGAGAAGGTGTACCATTACAAAATGGAGCAATGCCTGAATGTATAAGTTTTGTTTTAAATAAGCATTGTTTTGTTTTAGCAAGCATAATTTTGTTTTCAAGCAGTGAGTAAAAAGTGCGAAAAATGGTTTTTAACACTTAAAAGATAATAAGGAGGATTTTGAAAAGCAGCTGCATTCAGGTCAACTGTCTAACAACATTACTGTGTTTCAAGTTATATTGAATGAAACTTTTGCTATCAATTTTTAATAACTGTTCAACCATTCTCAAAAGTGTATTGTTTCATTGTCAAAAGCATGTATCTCTTCCCCCTTTATTTTTAGGAGGCAATTCACCAAACTTTTCAAATGCACCTTGCATTCAAATTATTTCTTCCATTTTTCATTCCTGTGTCTATTTTATCTGGTATATTGCTTTAATTTGTAGTTCAAACTGAGAAATATTTAATCAGTTCCTTCTGATTAAAATATCATGAAACTACCTATTTCTGGATAATTTCAAACAATTCAGAGTTCAGTTCAGATGACTGAAAATTAAGAAATTTGACTTGTAGAACACTAATCTTATTTGTAATCATTAACATATATATGTAACACTAATTATAAACATATTTGTGTTACAGTTGTGATACCCTATACCATGCTGTCTTTGTAATCATGGTATGACATGTACCACTGGAAGGAAATGGTTAAAGTCCCCTTAAGGACATTGATGTTAGATTAGACTCCCCTTTCCACTTTTTTTTTCTTCTGAGTAGTGTAGCTCTGTAATACATGCAATGTTTTGCATGAAGTTTTCAAGTAGTATTTAAAATACAGTTTAACCTTGATGTCATGAACTTAGATAACCGAAATTTTTTGATCTGAAATAATAGACTGAATATACAGATTTTTTTATGCTGATAATAGAAAAAAGGATCCTCTTTTAGCCAAATATATTTTCTGCGACCCTTAATTTCTTAAAATATTTTTTTACACTAATTTTTGAGTAATTTGAAATTGTTTCTTGAACTTCAATCCTTAAAGACTCCCCGTGTAGTAAAAGGGGACTGATGCATGTTAAATCTGTTGAGTCACAAAGTCCTCCATGTTCCGATGACAAATCATGCCGCTGGAGATACTGATCCAGGAGTTTCCTTGTCTTCTGGATTGGTTCAAAATTACAAGACTACAGAGTTGAACATTATTAGTTGTAAACCCAAAATTGCTTTGGTTGTTCAACGACGAATATAAGATATAAAAGAATAAAAATCCTTCAAGTCTTTTTTGAATTATTTTGTGAACTATTTCTTAAAGCCCTTACAAAAAAGATTGCCATGATTTTTGAAGGAAGTGATTTGAATCCTCCATTCCTAAAATAGACATATAAGATTTGAGTGCATATAGATAAGAGTATCTGCCCATGAGACTAAAATGAATTTGCTAGTTTGATGAATACAAACAAAACTGATAATTCTCAGGATGTAGATAAACAATGATGATTGGAAAGAATCAAAAATATTGTAAGTGGTTACAGCAAACATAATAAAAAGCAGAAAATGACAAAATGGAAAAAGTTCAGCCAAACCTGAAGTCCAATGAAAAAACAAACGAATTGACATTGTTTAAAGTAACTGTTTTTTTTAAAATGTGTGTAATACAGTTCTAAAAATATTGGGTATTGTGGAAATTTAAACGATTCACTTCGAGTTGGTGATATTTAGGTTAACTGTATTTATGTAGTGTATGTCTTCATTTTTGTTTGTTGATAAAAGCTGGTATAGTTGAAAAAAAATTCTGCTTTAATTTTTATGTAAATCAGTATAAATCTTTCCGAGTCTAACTTAATTAATTAATATTATATTAAAAATAATTTTTGTTAAATGTATGTTTTACAACTTATCATTGCATGGTTTTTGTCATGGTTACATGGAAACATGGTGTACTGATTAAGACAAAAAAGCTTCTTACTAGATTAAAAGAAAGTTTTTTATTTTCTTTCTTTCTTTAATACAGTGTTTCTATGAACCAGAGGTGGCCAAACTGTTAAGCACTGGATGACTAAAACTGGCATTTCAGTCATTAGACCAGCATTCCTCTTAATTTTTTTTTTTTTTTTAATTTTTTTCTAGACTATTGATTAAGCATAAATTTATCAATAAATTACACTGGTTAATAATGTATTTTACATAAAAATTAGTATTGTATATATATGTATTTTACATAAAAAACTGTGTAAATATTTATTAATTATTTTTTTAAGAAAATAAATTGCTATTTAAAAAAATTGTATGGTAGCTGCAGCAGCAGTGAACAAGAAGGCGTAAAGGAAGGTTTGAATTGGAATTTCATTGTGAGAAATCCTTCAAAGTAATTTGTTTTGATTTTCAGATAGAGGTATGAGTTGGAATTGGGAGAAATCCATAAAATGGGATCATATGATTTATAATTAATTGTGGAAGTTAGGATGATAGTAGTTTGGGAATTTAATATTTTAAATTTTGAAAAAATTTTATATGTAGTGTTTGATATAAACAAGTTTTTTAAATTAAATTTAGAAATTATATGAAAGACAAAGTAGAAATAAAAACAGATTATTCATTAAAATAAAAAGGTTGGATTAAAATATTTGTAACTAAAATTTTTAAATTTGGAAAAATTCAGGTTATGAATTATGATATTTTTCATTAAAAAATATGAGATATAAAAAAAAATAATATTATTTTTATTATATCAAATTATTATTATTGTTAATTATTTTTTATAAAGGTGCTGCTCATTAAAAAGAAATTCAAAAATACCAATTTTTGTGAAGATAAAAAAATAAAAAAAAATAAATCCTATTTTCTTGCTGATTTTTAAAATGTTTAAGTATCGATAAAAGTTACCTGTCAATCTGTAATAGTCTTTAATATGATCCCCTTCCTTTTGATGTTTTTTAAAAAACAAAAGAATAATTGCTGTATGATTTAACATTACACTAATAAATTTCCTTTGTACAATTTTTATTAATGTGCCTGATGTTATATTCTTGTGTTTTTATTTGTCGTTGCCAACATAATATCTAGTGATCTATATTAGTCAATGGTACAAAATAAATCAGATTTAACTACTGTAGTACTTTTAAAAATTTATAGTTCTTATGTTAAACATTAACATAAGCTTTATGAATGGAAATTCACAGAGAAGCGCAAATAAAAAAAATAAATTTTATTTTTAAAATGTTAGTCCTGATTTAATCTGTGATAAGATGATATAAGATAGGAATACTGCTTTAGACTTTTCCAAACATCCCGTATTTAAATCCTTAAGATTGATTTCAAATATCCTAGTTTTACTTTGGTTTACAAATATAAACAAAAATATATATAAACTAAGTTGAATAGATTTATTTTTAAAGAATGTGACAGATTATTTTGTAACAAAGAAAAGATCTTTCAATTAAGGAAAGGTAGTGGCATGGAAATATGCTTAACTATTTACTGATGCTTATATTTTTTCACACAGGGCACAGGGCCGGTTCCAGATCCTTGTCTTACTTATGGTAATTGCCTGCCTAGAAATCGTTGTCTACATTCTCATCATGCTCTTTATCCAAGTAAAATAGTTTTTATATATTTTTCAACTCTTATGCGTGTTTTCTCTGTTTTGAATTTTTATGGCAACTTTATTTATACCCTGGGATATTGTATAGGTATACTAAATTATTTCAGGTTGCCGATTCTTAAATATTGTAATTTGTAATAGATTTTTATGAATATTAACACTTTCAGATGAAATTTTTTGGCGATGCCATCTTGTCTCCCAAAAATTCTTGTTACAGTAAAACAAATT